>LPNX010585913.1:82244-140387 GCA_001517045.1 Pseudotsuga menziesii
CCCCAGGATCCAGCTGGTCTGCGTTCTGATTTCTTTGCTATTAGGCTGCTTGGAAGTTTGGGGTTCATCGCTTATGGTGGCTGACTGCTTCCCATTTGGGTTGGGATCTTGTTGTTCCTTAGGGTTTGGAGTTCCGATTTGGTCTTCTTTTGAGGATTCCTGAGGCGACTTATTGGATCTTGATGGATGGATTTGCAGGTCTGCTGTAGTCCTTTTTTCTTGGTTCTTTCCGTTTGTCTTGTTTTTCTTGACTTTTTGCCATCCTTCTCCTTCTTTGGAACTCTGGGATTTCGGGCAGTTTCTTTGAAAGTGGCCATGTTCATGGCATTGGCGGCATTTGAATGGCAGTTGTTCGTAGTCTAGCTTTTGGAAATATAGCCAATCTCCAACTTTGAGTTTCACAGCTTCAGGGAGGCCTGCTTCAAGGTCGACCTCGACACATATACGGGCGCATGAGTATTGGCCCTTGTTATCTGCTTTGTCTATGTATTTCCCTAGAGCATTTCCAATTTTTTCCAGGGTTGGAGTATTCCAGCAATGGACTGGGAGGTTGGGGAGCCGTACCCACATTGGAACTTCCTTCGGCACATCTACTTCTGCGTTGAAGTCAGGGGTCCACCTGTTGAGATACAGTCCTTGAGGACCCATGAAGTAAGGGCCGTTTCTGAAGATCAGGTCTCGATCGTCTTTGGATATAAATTCAAAAATGAAGATGCCTCGCCCTACAGAGTAGCAGGTAACACTGTTCTTGAGCTGGGGCCTCCAATTCCGTTGGATCCAGTCGTCTGTGGTTTTGGTTGAGGGCCAAAGCCCCATGAACTGGCCTACCAGCCCTCTTTCAGACAGAGCAAGGGAAACCTTGATGGGGATTTCACATGGCAGATCGATTTCAGGAATTGAGTCTAGCTTTTTGATGAATTTCGGTATGGCAGGGGAAGAGGGCTTGGATCCAGAGGGGCATAGAAGAAGGTTGAAGGCATCCGTATCGGCTGAAGGAGAGGGAGGGGGAGGCCCTCCCTCAGGCGATGGCATGGTCGCTTGAACGAGTCGAACCAGCAGCAATGGCGGCTAGGGCGCGGCTCCAGCAGCAAACTCCTGGCTAGATCTCCGGATGGTTTACTATGTTAGTAGTGATATTTTGTTCAATTTGATTTTAAATGAACGCCAATGTACTTATTTTGTTAGTGATGTTGCTTGTTGACAATTATTGTCCCATCTCCCCATGCTGCTAGTGTTGTTGCTTATAGATAATTTTTATTGATGCTAATTTTCATGGGAAACTCGCAATAATCAATATCTGGATCAATGATTTCTCTTCAAAATATCTGGATACTAAACGTGATAAACAAACCTCTCTGAGCTCAATCCATGTGCTTCCCCTAAAATCTATGTTGCTGGTGTTAATTCCGAACCCCTGAAACACTAGACCCAGCCTGGAAAAAACACTCCACAACTATACCCCATGGCTGTCACTAATTTTATCATCTGTAAATTCACTTAAAATACTTGATACAATGCTTCCTCCATCATGATATTGCTGCTCTAGGACAATACCACATAACCTATCTGTATGAAAATTGATCTAGGAAAACTCTTATACAAGAAATGTTTTTCCGATTTCTGGTTGGTTTAAAAAAAAAAATCTCTAAGACTATCTTTGTGCTGCCCCTAAAAGCTATGTTGATGGTGTTAATTATGAACCCCTGAAACATTAGACACAACCTTAAATAAAACTCCACAGCTGTACCCTATGGCTATCACCGATTTTATCATCATTAAATTCACTGAATATACCTCACACAACACTTCCTCCATCACTATCTCGTTGTTCTATGAGGTTGACTGTCCCAACCTTAAATAAACAGTCCACAGCTGTACCCTATGGTTGTCACCGATTTTATCATCATTAAATTCAC
This sequence comes from Pseudotsuga menziesii, assembly GCA_001517045.1. Taxonomy (NCBI): domain Eukaryota; kingdom Viridiplantae; phylum Streptophyta; class Pinopsida; order Pinales; family Pinaceae; genus Pseudotsuga; species Pseudotsuga menziesii. The sequence goes on from LPNX010585913.1 coordinate 84,161, forward strand.
TGAAAACACCTCACACAACACTTCCTCCATCACTATCTTGTTGTTATATGAGGTTGACTCGCCCAAACTTGCGAGTCTTGGGCGAGTGGTGCTTCATTGCAAGTTAATATAACAATTCAATTTATCAAGGGTTCCTATGTATTATTGAAGATTCTTAAAAATGCACCTTGCAATTCTAATTGAATCTATCTCATTATGTGGTTCATCTTACTGTTTCAAACCACTGATCTTCTCATCTAACAAAACCCTGAAAATAATTGTCTTCATCAAGCTGGTCCCATATATTTTAACACTGGCGAAAGTATATTGACCTGTCTAGAAGCACTCTTCTTTACTAGTTACCAATAGCTATTTCTAGAGTGCATTGATGTAAATCCAAATTAAGGCCACTAAATAAATAGTTTTGATACCAAGTAAAGGAGTACTTCAAGACCATAGATCGACTCTCTCTATCTATAACAAAAGTTGGCATAAATGTCTAATAATTCAATTGGATGATAATATTTATTTAATTTACAACCTTGACCCTCTTCTAGCCAAGTTGTCCAACTCTTTATATTTTCTTCAATGGAAAATTATATAGTTTGATTCCTTCACAATTTTACATTGTATGTCCACCCACATGTAAAATGGTAAAAAAAATAGATTCAATTCTGAATCAATCCATTTTGGGCAAGATTATTCTGTGGTTGCTCTATATCAGAGGCATAATCACAGGGATAATGTACAATTGGGCCGTGTAACTGTTAAAAGAAAACTGAAAACATGTTTTCCAAATAAAATATAGCTGCAGAATACTTGAATTTGGATTTATATACCCAATAATTCTATTACTAAGGAAAGAGACAAATGAAGAGGGGAAAACCCCCATATTTCGTCCGTGTTCTAGCTAAAGGAAAGTGGACTACCATAAGAAACACTCCAAGTGTTATTTTGAAGGAAGAGAAAACATGTGTATCTATGTTCCAGCTTAAGGCAAATGGACTAGCACAAGAAACACATCAAATGTTATTTGAAGGAAGGGAAAACTTATGTGTTCAATTGAGTTTAAAATAGTTTCCAAAAGTAGGTTGTGACATTGAAGAAGATAAACCTAAAGAAGAAGACGTAGAACAGTAACTCAGTAGGAAATCAAAATTAAGCTTTGAGTTAGGTATGTCTAAACTTGTTAATATTTCATTTGGTCAACAAAGATCATTCCAAAAATTCGTGAACCTTGTACATTCTTTACCTAGTTCCCATGTAATCAATGGAATAATAATAAAAATTCAAGTCACAAGGAATTTTTTCATGGAATGACAAACTGTTGAATTTTCAAAATTTCCATCCTCATTGTACAGTAAAATAGTCCACAAGGATAGTGCACAATTGGGTTGAGTACCTATTACAACGAATGCAAGAAAACTGAAAACATGTCTACTGACTAAAATACAGCTGCATAATATTTGAATTTGGCTTTATATACCCATAATTTTACTATGAAGGAAAGAAAGGAATGGAGAGGGTAAGACCCCCATTTTCCATATGTGTTCTAGCTTTAAGGAAAATGGACTACCACAAGAAACTCTCCAAGTGTTATTTGAAGGAAGCGAAAACATGTGTATCTATGTTTCACTTAAGGCAAATGGACTAGACAAGAAACACTCCAAGTGTTATTTGAAGGAAGGAAAAACTTATGTGTTCAATTATGTTTAAAATAGTTGCCAAAATTAGGTTGTGACATCGAAGAAGATGAACACGAAGAAGAAGTAGAACATAAACTAAGTAGGAAATCAAAATTAAGCTTTGAGTCAGATATGTCTAAACTTGTTAATATTTCACTTGGTCAACAAAGATCATTCCAAATATTTGTGAACCTTGTACATTCTTTACTTATTTCCCATGTTAATCAATGGAATAATAATGAAAATTCAAGTCATAAGGATTTTTGTCATGGAATGACCAATTGTAAAATTTTCAAAATTGTCATCCTCACTGTACAATCAACTAGTCCATGGAGAGCCAATGAACCTGATACATGTTACTTGTTCAGGATAAGTTGATAGCTAATGTTCCAGGTAAAAAGTATTTTGAACCTTCAGTAACTAGAGCTGTTCAAATTCCAGAGGTAGCTATGTCCCTATTAAAGAAGTCAGTACAAAACTACAAACACCTATCATAGAGAAAGAAGAAAACTACTTTAGGAAAGATCTTGAGTTTATTTTATCAATGGCCAAACCTGATAATGATGTTACAATAAAGACAACAAGCTAAACGAGTTTACCAAGGCATTCAAAGGAAAGTATATCTTTAAAAGACATGACCTTCATCCCATATGGGGAAATTTACAGCCTTGTTGGAGGAGGAATTAGAACTGGTACCAAGTCTATGTCAATTACAATGGGAGAATAAATGCAATTTCTTGGTAAAAGAAATTGAAATTTGTTTTATAAAAAAAGATGATAGACAAACGATATTTTCAAAATTAAATTCAATAATACAGAGAGACCCAAGCAGGATTCGTAGAGGCTGACCCGTAGATAATGAATTTCTGCAGAATCGTTTCAATAAATGGGACAATCTTAACTCTAAAGGACGAAGCTATCATAGTAGAGAGTTGATACTGATTCTCAACTATTACAACACAAAAAACATTGAATTTTTTACCTAAGTTGTGGGGAAGAGGTTGAACTACCTTACAATTTCTTTTAAGAATGCTAGAACTTCTTGAAAGCTAATTAAGGCCCCAACGAAAATCAGTCCACTTAAGACACATGTCAATTTAGTTCTAACTTGGAGCTGGTTGTTGTACAGACTGATTTCATTGGCTGAAGTGTCTAGCAATATGATGAAATTCTGTAAACTTCTTTTGGATTGTTCCAGGTTGCGGAGTTGAAACAACAAACTTTATTCAAAACCAACTTAGAATGGTAATATGGAACTCAACCAAGCAAAAACCCTCATTAGGTATTTGTTGACTACTAAAAAGAACAATGAATTTTGTTTCTTGACATGATTTTTAGCCCCAAATAGATCAAACAAACACGATATGACTATTTGTGAGCATAATCAAAATCATGGCAATTCGTCAATAACCCTTCAACATGGAACATGCCAACCACAAATGGCGCAATGACAATCTTGCTCTTTTTAAGATAAGCAACATCAAATGGATTCGAGTTATGAGTTTCATCTGATTGTGAGTTTTAGTAATTAATGTGGATATGATTGGCAGTAATAATGGATGATGGAATGAATCCATAATTTAACAACAACTATCCTTCACTTTGTGAATTACCATCAACCATGACTCAAAAGTTCAAAATATCATTAAATGCCATACACATTTATCTTGAAATCTTACAGGAACATTTTGACAAATGATTTTATTTTCTTTAACAATATTATATATTTCTATAATGAAGTAATGGAAATGAAACACCGGTTAAAAGGGAAAAACAATGAAACATTATTCTTACAAGACTACATTGTAGTATAAAAAACTCCTAAACAAGCAATCCTCAACTATGACTCTCCCTCAGAGTTAGAGAGTTAATGGGTTCGACTCTCTTGAACATTAACAATCATAGTAAAAATCATCATTCAGTCACAAACAAATAAGATGGTCTGAAAATCATAGAGGAAAACTAACCTCAAGTTAGATAGAGCAGTGCTCCTTCAAAACGTCTCAACAGTCCTGAGCCAAACAAAAATAAAATAAACAATTACTGTTACAAACCCACACATTTATTCAACCATTGATTCTAAAATTCAAGAAAATATCCAGGAATCAGGAAAATGTTTCTGACAATACAATTTTGTATAGTTGGAATTTTATTTATTAAAATTAATTGTATTAAAATATATCTATTTGCAATCTTCTAAACGCACGGACATATTAATATAGCCCACTAAAACAAAATTCCAATTTTATCAAAATTAAATATTTTTTTTTGTCGTAATTTGATTTTTACTTATATATGTGAAGCAAACTAAAAAATAGTGAATTAAACTTTTTAGTGAATTAAAATAGTTCACACATTTAAACTAAAGGTCTTCGATATACTTTATACTTATATCTATGAAGTAAACTTTTCTGACGCACTTCCCGATTCTTTTGTCACGGAACTTAGTGGTGCCATAGCTGCACCACACCTTGTTGCTAAGCCCTAAATCTTGACGGCTTCACTTAACATATCGTTTGACCTATTTCACGACCGTGATAGCAAACAAGCAGATTAGAGATGTATATCCGTATATATTTTCCTTCTAAACCTTAGCCTGCTGCTTTGGATGAAAACCTCAAGAAGTGTGGCAACGTGTCGGCTGGGCATGTTTCCGTGGAAGCACGACGGTAAGAACATGCGGCAGAGGTGAAGCATGCCAAGAGGTGCACGTGCCCAAGAGACAAGAAAGAAGGATGTCGGTTGGAAGCCCATGCCATACTTGAAGCGCAAGTCAAGATTGAATGCTTTTCGCCAAGCTATCAAAGTTGGCTAAGTGATGTTGGTGAGAGCTCTTCGCCCTAGCGTTGGACAGAAACCATTATTATTGATGTAGAATGTTGCCGGTTGATAATAATCACGATTAGAGGCATTCATTAAGAGATTCTCTGTCATGGTGAGCTACCAAAGAATAAAAGGCCAAGTTCCTATCATGCATGAAGCTCTTTAACCTCATTGTACTCGAAGTCACTCTCCCCACCCCCTTTCAACTGTGGTCGACGACACTCCTCTCTCATGTATATTACGACATCATGGTTGCGATTGATAATACACTGTCTTTTTTTTCATGTGTTCATGTTGGTTGAGCTGGTTAACGTAAGATCAACCCATTCAAAAAGAAAACTCCTGAAAATTGTACCCATGGAGTCTATTTTCCTATTGGGCAGGCTACTCCATCATTTTGCAGAGCGCGACACATCATGAACACGCTTTCTCTGAGTCAATTTGCAATTTTCTCATGAATTTTTTGTTGTTACATCAATTCAGTCTGAATTTGTAACGGGTAAGGTATTCCATCATTTTGTAGAGGCTAGCACATCATGAATACGCTTTCTATGTTGCAATTTCCTCATCAATTTTGTGTATTTACAGCAATTCACTATGAATTTGTAGTCACAGTATATATGGTTCCGTAGTTGGGTTATTATCCTTCATTATCCACTAACATAGTAGCTAATTACATCTATGTATTTTCAACAATTCTACAGGCGTCCAGACTTACATCGCGTGACCTCATGCTGAAAGTGGTGTTGTACCACATGAAAATATTATTTTTAAGCGGGAGCACTTATCTACAAGGAATTAACTGTATGGCTCAATAAACTGATTGTGCAGTGTGTTGTAGGCTTTGATGGCGGCACTTAGAAAGGGAACGTCTGCTCTACGAAGGGGTAAATTTATAGGTTCGAAGCAGATGCATCCATGCATTTTCGCATTATGCTGAAAAAAACACATAACTAATCACATCTATGTATTTTCAAAAAGCAAAAGAAAGACGAAGGAACGTCTGCTCTACTAAGGGGTAAATTTACAGGTTTGAAGCAGATGCGTCTATGTATTTTCGCATTATGCTGAAAAAACACATAACTAATCACGTCTATGTATTTTCAACAAACAAACTTACATTTTTAACAAACAAACTTACAGTTTTGAAGTAGATGCATCTATGTATTTTCACATTAACCTATTAAAAACATAAATCGACACAACTTATGGAGAAAATGCAGCATCTACCTTGAAGAAAGAAAGCGACTTCCTCTTGAAGATGCGCTCCAACTGACCATTTCCGCCTGGTTCAATTACTGCAAAACCACGATGCCGGAGTCTTCGTTTCTTTAGCAGTGGAGATATGATACAAATGATTACGAAATAATGTGAACGTAGACAGAAGGCGAATGACGTATACAGTGGGCACTCGAACTCTCTCACATAGGCAAGCAACAAACGTAAGTAATAAAACTCTATCCTTTTAGCAAGCACTCGATGGATGACAGGCACTCAAACTCTCTTAACAAAATGGATGAAAGAGGACTGAATACTAACTCCCTCCTTAGAGAAATCGGGAGGGATCGAAAGCTTCATGCTTCATGAGGGCATTAAGTCTTCATAATGGTTCGATAGCTTAGTCATCATTCCCATACACGACATTTCGATTATGATTTAATGCCAGGATAGAGGACAAGACATGCGAGGTGATGACCCAGAGGACAGGCTAGGCAATGGCGCAAAGGACAGCGCAGAGGACAGGCAGGCGGAAGAAAGTTGTTTTAAAGAATTTGTTCAACACATTAATTTGTATTTACTCATGCAATTTATATTTACGATGCATTCTCAATACGACGACATTCCAGTTCCGTGCTGAGGACAACGCCACTTCCCCAAGACGACGACACAATACGAGAGCAGGTTCGAGGTGAGGTGACTTAATTATTGTGGACGACATTGCGCCACCTCCTTCTGGGGCACCAAACTCAAAACTGATGTCATATTTGATAGCCAATCACTTTGCAAATAAATAGATTTTAATACAATTAATTTTAATAAATAAAAATCCAACTATACAGGAAAAATCAAAATGTACAGACATAATAATATATCTCAACAAACCATATATATCATGCTACCGAAGGACATAAAAAGTGTATATAAATACATGTGAGTTCATATTTGGTTTGAAAATGTTTGCCATTCATGAAAGTTAGGTTATGAGAGTTATTACTTACTTATTTTGTATGAGTTGATAGTTGCTTTGAGAACGTTGGTAATTTATGAAAGTTTTATCTAGTAACGCCATATGATATTATCCTATCCATTAAGGAATCTTTAAGGGTTAATTCACAACATGAAATTAGAACAAATTTCAACATGCATATGATGTTCAACTGGCAAAGAAAGATGGTGATCTATCCTAAAGATGAAGGAAAGACCCAATTAAAGATGAAGGCAAGACCCAATTAAGTTGTCCAACTCTCATTGGTTAATATACCAAACCGATGTTGATTCAATATTTGATGTCATAGTAAAATAACATTGAAAGGTAGTACAACCCCGAAGTTTCATGAAGTTAATGACTACAACGTTTAAGGTAAAAAGATAATTATCAATTTGAATATAAGTTTATAATTAAATTATATTCAATGTTCCATATGTTAACCATGTCCACGTCCACATGATACCTATTTTGACGTAGCTTTTGAGCTTTTTGTATGTTGTAGACTAGTATTGAAAGTTGGGATGATAAAGATCGAAAAGACTAAAAAAAAAATTATGGTATTTATTGTCATCCATATTCCACAACCACCATGATCAAATTCAAGAAATGATATGTCATCCAAATGTGGCATTATCTTGTCTTGGCTCATTGCTATTTGAACAAGAAGAATTGATAAGTCAACACATCCCTATAACTTCCTTTTTCATTATCTAAAACGTGTTTGTACTTCCTACAAACTTTACTTTCCCTTTTTTTAAACTAGCATTTGCATCAAGAACATCGAGAGGATAAAAATATTGTGTCTTTCTGTAACTGAACCTTTTTGACCTAGCTTGGATGACTGGAAATTACGATTTAATAATTGTTATTTTTGAGATTTTACTTCAAGACATTTATGACTAAATTTGATTTTCAGAATAAATGTGAACTTTTTTTCCAAGCTGTGTTTCTCGATTGTGATTTTCGATTTCTGAAATTGGGAAGCGGAAATGCATTTGTTGTATGTTTTTTCAAAATTTGTTTTATGTTTGGATCATTAAATCTTATAATTTTCAACAAGGAAATGCCCTTTTTGATTTCAGTTTTGTTAAAATGGTATGTTGTTTACCCGATTTTCGATTTCCGACTGTTCACTTTTCGGATATCGCTGAGATTGCTTTCGATTTATTTTGTATCTACTTTGTCGATTTTGGAGAATAAAAAATTGGAACTTTCACCTTATGTAAAATTGAAGGTCTCATTGTCGTCCTATTAGTTCCATATAAGTCAACAATGGTAATAAATAAATTTTTAATAATTTTAATAAAAATCATACAAAAAGATGTAGAGCTAAGCCCCAAAATAATAATTTTAATAAAAATCATACAAAAAGATGCAGAGCTAAGCCCCAAAATCACAAGACAACTTAAAGAACATGGTGGCATTTGAATATGACCAAACATTGTTGAATATTAAAATATATAGCGATGCCATTGAATCATTCAACTTAAATTAAATTACATAAATTAGGGTTTTATGTAAATCATGATTATAAAAAACTCACGAACAATCCATTCAAGAACAAAATATATACACCCAAGGGATCAAATCGACTGCATGGGAACTATCGATTTCTGGTTCGGATTGCGGATTGTAAGTATCCCTCTCTCTCTTTTTCTCTCTCTCTCTCTCTTCCCCTTCCTCTCACTCCCCCTTTTCCTCTCGCTCTCCACCCCCCTCTCTCTCTCTCCGTCCCTCTTCTCCCCCTCCCTAGCTCTCTCTCTCTCTCTCCCCCAATATCACTGAGATTGTTTTCGATTTCTTTTGTATCTACTTTGTCGATTTTGGAGAATCGAAAATCAGAACTTTCACCTTATGTAAAATTGAAGGTCTCATTGTCATCCTATTAGTCCCATATAAGTCAAAAATGTTAATAAATAATTTTTCAATTTGCCCGTTTGGAACACCAATATTCTATTTTCCGATTAGCACATTTTCGGATATTCTATGTGTTCAAATTAGGAAATGTCGAAGATAGTATTTCAAGGTTTTGATGTTGGGGTATGCAAAACTGGAAAATGCCGATTTTGAAGTTTTATTTTAACCGTTCATATTGTTTTCGCATAACATTTTTCTCTGCTAAGTTCATGCTTATTATAATCTCGGTTTGCATTATGTTTAATCGTTGTGGCTCAAAATTTGGTGGAGATTTTGGCCTCTAAATTGTTACAATTTGTGGAGACTGATGTTAGCTTGCATATTTGTATGTTAAGAAAGAAACCCATTTCACCTGTGTATTTTTCAATTATCCAAATTACATATTTAATTACTCTGGTTGTTGTTATTCATTAACATATTTGATTACTCTGGTTTGTATCTATTTGAACTATAAACGTTTCGAAATTGCGTGAGGAAAACGCAAGTCACCATTTCCATATTCGACAATCTATGTTCTATGTTTTCCAATAAGGAACACCAATTGTTCCTATTTTCGATTCCCCAATTTTTCATTTGCCACATTTAGGATGCTTATTTTCGATTTCCGACATTTTGGAATATGGAAATGCTATGTGTTGAAATAAATAATTGTTCATGTCCCTATTTCCTATTTCTAACATTTCAGATCTCAGAAGTTTTCTATCTTCAAATAAAGAAATGTTGAAGTTCCTATTTCCTATTTTCGGATTTTTGTTGAATTTATGGCTACATGTTCATGGAAAATTTAAATAGCATGAATTAATAGTGCAATAAATCATAAAGCCAAAATTGGAGAGAAAATGCAGGCTATTGTAGGGAGGAATAGTGAAATACAATATTGACAAAGGTAACTGGCAAAGGTTGACAACACCGTGTAGCAATAGTGAAATACAATTTTAAGTTACCATAGTCTCCAAATCATGATCGTTATTTTTTTTCTTTTGTGGAATGAAACAAGGCATGAAATTTTTTTTGCAATATAACATAATCATGTGACCAGACTAAAATGGATATGTTAAAAACAAAATAATTCGCAATAACATATTTCATTACTTTGGTCGTTGTTGAGTCATTAACACATATCACTATAAATATATTCTCATAAATATATTTCATTAATCCGATTTTTAACATGTCGGATTTTGTTGTTATTCATTAACATATATCACTATAAATATATTCTCATAAATATATTTCATTAATCTGATTTTCGACATGTCGGATTTCGGAAAATAATATGTTTAGGAATAAGGAAAACCAATATTCCAATTTTCAAATTGCGCATTTTCAAATTTCGACAACTCGAATTCCGAATATTGTATGTGTTCAAATCAGAAACTGCGCATGTTTCGATTTCCTATTTCCAATATTTGGGATTCCAAAAATCCTATGTCCTATGTTTTTCATTAAGGAACACCATATGTTCCGATTTTCGATTCCGCAAGATTCGATTTGCGATATTTTCGATCTCGGTTTCTGATCTTAGAAGAAATGTCGTAGATAGTATTTCTGACTTTCGACGTCGGGGTATCCAAAACCGGAAAACCTCGATTTTGAGCTTTTATTTTAACTGTTTGTATTCTTTTCGCATAACTTATTTCTCCGCTAAGCCCATCCTTATACCTGCCCCATTTAATCTCAGAACTTGACATCCTTGTTGTTCACAAATGCAACTTTACAAACAATCCATATGAACTGTTTGTTAGTTGAACACGTGTTCTTACTACCCTTGAATACAAAATGGAAAATGAACCATACTACAAGGATGTACAGGTCAAATTAGTTGCATTATCTTCATTGGCTCCAAATAGCAATGATACATTATCTCATCAGTTCACCCTGTGGTCTCCAAATCGTGATCGTTATTTTTTCATTAAGAGGTTGGAAAAAAGCATATTAAGGAAATACCTAATGGCTTGCGAATCTTAGACAAGTTAGAGCTAAAAACAACTGAAGTTTCCATTGAGACATGGGAGGCTATGTGCGATTCAGTTGAAGCTGTAGTCAATGCAGGACAAAAGGTTTGTGAAAATAGGTGGTCTACTTCAAAGAATTTGTTGACCTACGCAATAACAAATTTCATTACTCTGGTTGTTGTTATTCAATAACATATATCACTATAAATATATTTCATTAATCCAATTTTCGACATCTCAGATTTTGTTTTTATTCAATAACATATATCACTATAAATATATTCTCATAAATATATTTGATTAATCCTATTTTCAAGATGTCGGATTTCGGAAAATACTATGTTTTGGAATAAGGAAAACCAATATTCCAATTTTCGATTTGTGCATTTTCGAATTTCGACAATACGGATTCCGAATATTATATGTGTTCAAATCAGAAACTGTGCATGTTTCGATTTCCTATTTCCGATTTCCTGTGTCCTATGTTTTTCATTAAGGAATACCATATGTTCTGATTTTCGATTCCACAATATCCAATTTGCGACATTTTCGATCTTGGAAGAAATGTCGTACCTGCCCCATTTAATATCAGAACTTGAAATCCTTGTTTTTCGCAAATGCAACTCTACAAACAATCCATATGAACTGTTTGTTAGTCGAACACGTGTTCTTACTGCCCTTGAATACAAAATGGCAAACAACCCATACTACAAAGATGTATAGGTCAACCTAGTTGCGTTATCTTCATTGTCTCTTGTCTCAACATACATTTTACCTTGGATTCACTTGTTCAATGAAGAGACCTATACCAACGAGCAAAGGTTGACAACACCGTGTAGCAATAGTGAAATACAATATTCAGTTACCATAGTCTCCATATCGTGTTGGTTATTAAGTTTCTCGTGGAATGAAACAAGGCATTAAAAAAAATTGCAATGTAACATAATCATGTGACCAGACTAAAATGGATATATAAAAAATAAAATAATTCGCATTAACATATTTCATGACTCTGGTTGTTGTTATTCATTACAATATATCACTATAAATATATTGTCATAAATATATTTCATTATCTCATTAGTTCACTTGCTCAATGAAGAGACATGTAAATATATTGACCCAAACTGAAAATCAATCCATTGAGTCCATCAATCCATTCATGCACAACACCAGTCGTATAAACAACTGTGGTATACACGACATAATCGAGATAGCAGAATCAAGGACCCAACTGAAGTGCATTAAAAAAAAAGAATTGATGAAAAAAAAGGTAAGGACAATCAATCAATCATGCGTTGTAATAGGAGGGTATTTGGTGAGCATGACAATGATGTCCTTTCAAAACGTGTATTTAACCGATCAACTCCATGCCACCTTATTTGGTTGTTGCTGGATGACGGGATATAATAACTAGAAATTTTAACCATGGGCGTGTTGTACCTACCAAAATATTAAATAGTTACTCTGTAAAAGAAAGACTGAGCGTTTGATCAACTGCATGCCGCCCTGTTCGGTCGCTGCCGGATCATGGGACATAAGAACCCGAAAATATAACCACCGCGTGTTGTACCTAAACTCGCCAAATAACGGGCGACACGTGTCAGGAGGGGAAAGTATAGATGTGTGACTATGTCGAAATAAACAAAATGATAGGCCAAGTGCCAAAATCACAAGCCAACTTAAAGAACAGGGTGGCATTTGAATATGTCCAAACATTGCTGAATATTTAAATCTAAAGCGATGCCATTGAATCATTCAACTTAAATTAAATTACATAAATTAGGGTTTTATGAAAAACTCATAGGCATGATAGTCCAAACTGTTCAAGAACAAAATATATACACATATTTGTGAGTTCGATTGTTGTTTTATACACATACAGTGAATGAATTTTATGATCTTTCCTATTAATTGCGATTATCAGTTCTGCGAGAGTTCAAACTTAAATGGAATAATTAAATATGTTCACAATACTTTTAGTATAAAAACTTCATGAACTATCACAACTAATAGGATTGTAGATACCATAACTTGTTCAGATAATGTTGCAATATAAAGAGACTAATATTCACATCACACCAATCATTAGAAAGGATTAGGTAAGGGAAATTACTAAAAACACAATTTCTTTCTGAGGTTCTAACTGTAGGAATTCAGATCAGGTCAACCTTGAGCATTGAATCCAATTACCTAGTCTTTCAGTTAGTGAGAATTACCAAGGCCCACGGCCTCTCCTTCAATTTTTAGTCCTTCAATTGGGTTTTTAAGACTCTGTTGCTATTCTTAACACTGGTCTTTGTTACCCTGTTTATAGTAGATTTTATTATAGTCTATTTTAGTTCAATGTTATGAATGTAGTATTATTAGGAACCATATTACTAAGTTATCAATTGTGATGTACCTAGGTGAATGGGCATTATCTCGATTTTTCTGAAGTCACTGTGAGATTGCCTAACTATGATCATTAAGTCTCTTAACAGGCTCCCTTGTCTTTAAACTTAAAATCCGTCTCTTTGTGCATAAAATTTGTCTCTTTGCATTAAAAAAATAAATTAATAAAATGGTTATTTAAACTATCAGCCAACTAAGATAATTACCAATACCCTCAAGAGACATAAGACCATACTGAAGTTCTTAAATAGATTGTCACCTTGTGAATAAATACATTGTTAACAGGGAATTGTCCAGTATTTTGATTTTTTGTTTTTCACTTTGTCCTTAGTCATTGGCCAAGATAATACCAATCTGTAAAGCATCAATTTTCTTGGCTTGATGTTTGATTTTAAACTAAAATGCTACAGAGAAACTCAAATATTTGAGTCACATTTGTATATAACATTAAAAAAAAGGAAAAATGCAAATATTTAAATAATGTTTATATATAACATTAAAAAACAAAACAAAATGCAATTGCTTAAGTAATATTTGTATATAACATTAAAAAAACAATAGAAAAATGCAAATATTTAAGTAATATTTATATATAACATTAAAAAAACAACACACTTAATGAAAATGAAAAATCATACGAGTGTTGTTACCTCTGAAATTATATTAAATTAAATTCATTTGATAGCTTTGGTGGGAAGTCTCGTGTGAATTAAGTTAAATTCTTGTCAAAATCGCGTACAATAAAGTCTAACTAAAATGTCTCACTTTTCTGATCAAATTTTCATTGAAACCCATTAAAATTTGTATATAATCCCAATCACAGACCAAGTCCCAAAATCACAAGCCAACTTAAAGAACAAGGTCGCATTTGAATATGGCCAAATGTTGCTGAATATTTAAATCTAAAGCGATGCCATTGAATCATTCAACGTAATTAAATTACAGAAATTAGGGTTTTATGCAAATCGTCGTTATAAAAAAATCACATGCATCATATTCCAATTTGTTCAAGAACAAAATATATGGATCAAATCGGTTGCATGGGCACTATTAGTTTCCGGTTCGGATTGCAGAATTCAACTCATCGATTTACGAAACAGGGTTCTTGCATTTCATTAATAACCACAATATCCAATTTTAAGACATTGTAAAAGATGTGTGGCTTATATGAAATAGTTTTGTAAATATAAGAGTGTTTTAGAAACAATTTACTTTTTCAAAATAGATAATAATGTGAAAATGGAATTGTTGTAAAATTTATTCTGTATATATTAACTGTATTATTTTTACATTCACATTTATAAAAGGTTTTGTAGTTCTTGATGTTAATGCAAATCCGATCAACCAAGTTCAACACATATTTGCCATGTAATTCCCATCTTTAGTATGCAATTGCATTTATGCTATTGAGTATGAAGCTTATTTTGAAAGGCACAACAAGAAAATGGAGAATGGAAACAACTAGATCAAACATTATGAAATTTGCGGAATTGAAATTGTTTGAAGTTATATCCTCCAAAAAACTTGTTCAATTAATTAATTTATTTACTCAAATTCACTCAAATCATGATTACGCCCTATTTTCAACCAAGACTTATAAACAAGAGACACACTCAACAAATGCATTAAATAAGACAAATCGCTTAGGACATAGTTTCACTTCACAAATTTACAGCTTATTTTTGTTTATAAAATATATTTTAAATTTGTTAAATCATAAACCATAGTTGTTAAACTTCTATAGTACAAAACGCACTACATTTTTATTACTATTCCAATCTTTTAATAAGTGATTTCTTTTAAGATGATGTTATACACCTTTTAAAGAAAGATAAAAAATAACGATATTGAAATTCATTCTTATATAATACTCCAGTGCTTGTTGTCAATGTCTTATCAAATATTGATAAGAATATGAATAAATGTTTACCAAGGAAACTTGAGCCTTCATCTTGTTAAGTCACTATTATATTTATAATATAATTCTTCTATTCAGGGTTGATGTTGAATATTTCACTATTATATTTATAATATAATCTTGTATTCAAGGTTTATGTTGAGTATTTTATTTTAGAAAGTATCAATATCTTTTCTGAATCTGTGATTCATTTTTTTTAAAAATAAGTTGTAATGGGTTAGAAGATTTCAGATATTCCTGATCTCGGAAATCGGAAACACCACATCTTTTTGGACTGAATGTTTGTTTCCTGGTCTCTGATTCTTGATTTAGCGAATCGAAAATTGTAAACATTACATTATTTATTTAATAAAACTCATTACATTGTTATCCAGTGTACATTACAAACCCTAAATCATTTCAGATCCAATATATATTACAGTGTACCATAAACCCAAGATTTCATGTGTTATAAACTCGGGATGAATGTGTTATAAAAGTTATTTTTTGAAGAAGTAAATATATTTTCCATTTTTTTTTAATTTAATAAAAGTAAATATATTTTCCAATTTTACAATGTGCCATAAACCCGGGAGGAATGTGTTATAAAAGTCATTTTTTGAAGAAGTAAATATTTTCCATTTTTAAAATTTTTTATAATGACTTATAAATTAATAATGTTTCTCATTTATACAATGAGGTCATAATTTTTTAAATATAGAAAAAAATTAGGTAAGAAAACAATTTTTTAAATCTATAGAACATTTATTATATACATTATAATTATTTTTATACATATAAGCAAATAACCGTTTTTTAAATCTATAAAAAATTTATAGATTTATAACAGTTTTTTAAATCTATAAAAATTTTATAGATTTATAACATTTTTTTATACATTCTGACTTTCGCATATGCTGAAATAGGAAAAGTTTTTGTCTCATATTTCTTTTATCTTATTCCCTATTTTCGAAAGCTGAAGTAGAGAATAATGGTATACTTGAGAATAATAGAGCTTAAATCTATGAGATAATTAAATGGTATAATAATAACAATTATGCATATAAAATACATAATGGGTATTGTGTAATTCTTCTCGTCGCGCTTGAAGATGGTTCTCATGTGTTCTGGAATATTCTTTGAAATAGGAAATCCTCTACTACGCTCTGCCCAGCATTTCATGAACTGCCAAAACGAATTTTTGTCTGTAATAACGTGATGAAGAGTGGTTTCCACACAAATTCCACTACCTCCTCGAAAAGATGTGACTTGTAGTACCAATTTCACTTAAAAAATTACTGTCACTTTGTTTTACTATTGGGTTGCAGAGAGGCAGTACGTTCACATTCTACAGCCAAGTGTGTGGAATATCAAAAAACATAATCTAGCTAAATGCATGGCCGAATCCCTAATACCAATATGTTATTGGTTAACTATAATTTCATGAACCCATGAACGGATATTTCATATATCTTAGAGCAGAGGATTTGTGGTAGCTAGTTGTGTTAATTAAGAACCGAGAGCGTTTTGAGTACATGTATGGAGAGAAGCAGCGCATCGTAGCTTTCATGGTTCAAACGGTGATCATGTGTGGGAATGAGTTTCTTGAAAAAACTTTTGTACTGAAAATCTTGATTTTCCATGTCCTGGAAATCTATATCAATCAAAGCTTCAATGAATTCGACTCTGGCATCATTGCAGTCAACTTTCGGCAGACCAGATTGTTCTTCTCCTTTAATGTCCAACCGACCCCCCAAGGGATAGAAATCCATGATAACTAATGACAAGCTCATTTTAAGCATCTCTACCAACGCAGAAAACTCATTCTCCTGGCAGCTTGTTTTATAAAAGAGAAGCCTCTGTACCTTGTTGATGGGAATCCAGATCAAATCAAGATAGGAAAGTAACATGCGGCGATTCAGAGTAGGGATGGCCAGTACCACTGCATAAACTCTCAACAGCTCTATGCTTACTTGCCTTTTTGCCATGGCAATGGATTACAACACCTCACCAACAACTCGATTGAAAAAAAAATGATAATGCTTACCACTTTTGGTTATCATAAAATCCTTTTTATAATGTTTAGGATTTGCAATAGCCAATTGATGGGTGACATGTATGGGAACCATATTGTGATATTGGTGGTTTGAATAGTAGCTTGGTTTTAACGGCGATTTAGATGTTTTTCAAGTCATTATTCAAAACATTTGGTTTTTAAATAATGAATATATATTTATTTATTTTTTCATATGTCTGGTTTTTTTAAATGATGAAATTTTCTATTAAAATAACTAAATTTAAAAATAAATATATAAATATTCATTATCTATTTATTAAAAAACACATATTCTTAACGTTATTTATTATTATTTAAAAAACATATTCATAACATTAGCATTATTCATAACTTTTCCAGCTTCCCGATTTTTGAGTAACATTTGTATATAACATTAAAAAAAAACAAAAAAAATGCAAATGTTTAAGTAATATTTGTATATAACATTAAAAAAACAATAGAAAAATGCAAATATTTAAGTAATATTTATACCTAGTAATATTTAAGTAATATTAGGAATCGGAAATCGGGAAGCGAGCAAATTATTTTTCTAAGTTTTCAATACCCGAAAATGGGAAATAAGAAATAGAAATTCGACAATCTTTAAATAATATTTACATATAATTTAAATTTAAAAAAACATCTTTATAAAATGAAGTGACAAACAACCTATTATTTCATATATATATATATATATATATATATCAATTAAATAATTTACTTCCACCACCCACTTAATTTGTTTTTTTTATTTATAGTTTAAGTATATAAATGTTACTAATTTTTTTCGAGGAAAAAATGTTACTAATTTTTACTAATTTTTATGTCAATTATAATTATATATTTTAATTTCTTTTCTTTTCTTTTCGACATGATTTATATTCTACTATGCAACTTTTTAACACCTTATATATTATATTAATAATCAAATAATCATCATCATTTACATAATCCATAAATAATTAACTAAATTTTTATCTTTTATCTTTCATATGGAAAAAGAAAAAGTTGGAAATTGGAGAAATGAACGATATTAAAATAAAAATAAATGATATTTCTGATATCTAGGATCCGAAATATCGAAAATCAGAGGCAAATTATTTCAACAAAAACTTGAGTCTCCAGTTTCATATATCTGAAATATCGAAAATCGGGTATACCCCAAATTGATATTAATTTGGATGCTACTAAAAACATGATGGATAAAACATGATTTGAAAAATAAAAGCGAAAAGAATTCTTTACTTGTGGAAAAAGAATTCTCCACGGCGTGAAAACCCTGTGTAAACAGTGTGAAAAAAACAACCGTGAAAAAAACAGTCGTGAAAAAAAGAAACAGATTTTATATATTAAAAAATAGTCAGCCTGGTGAAAATTTTGAGTTTGTGTGAAAATTTTGTATCTATGAGTTCTGAATTTGACAATTTTTTATTTTGCAAAAAAAAAAAATTGTAAATGTGAATTTTGAATTTGGCATTTTTTTTTAATTTTATAAAAGCAAAAAATTACTATGTTTTAATGGCAATAGTGATGATAGGAATAAATTCAACAGCCAAAAGAATTCTCTACATGTGAAAAAGTTTCTCTACCTGTGGAAAAATAATTCTCCAATGACGCGAAAACCTTGTGTATACGGCGTGGGAAAAATAGCCGTGAAAAAAATAACGAGTTTTGAATCTGACAATTCTTTATTTTGCTTGCCATAAAAAAAATTGTATATGTGAGTTTTGAATTTGATACTTGCTGCAATAGCCTGCATTTTCTCTCCGGTTTTTTAATCTCCGTCAAATGTAGAGGCAGACCGATAAAAAAGAACGCAAAGCGAGATTAAAATAAGGATGGACTTGGCGGAGGAAGAAGTTAGGCGGAAAGAATACGAACGGACAGAATAAAGCTTGAGCATTTTCAGAACGTGTACTTAACCGATCAACTCCATGCCACCTTCTTCGGTCCTTGCCGGATCACGGGATATAATAACTGGAAATTTTAACCATTAAACATGCCAATCACCATGCGACACATGTCGAGATGGCCCGGTACAACTTTATTCATTGAGCAAGTCAACTGATTAAGAAACTTGTGTAATGTCTTCAAATTCAATCTTTTCGGTTTGGGTTGTGAAAATCAGCTCCTTGGACTTTGGAATCGAAAATCTTAACTTTTCTCTTGTGCCGCAATCTCCGAAAATCTTAGCTTTTCCAACTTCCGATTTTCGAATAACATTTGTATATAACATTAAAAAAATGCAAATATTTAAATAATATTTGTAAATAACATTAAAAAAACAAAAAAATTGCAAATGTTTAAGTAATATTTGTATATAACATTAAAAAAAACAATAGAATAATGCAAATATTTAAATAATATTTATAAGTAGTAATATTTAAGTAATATCGAAAATCGAAAATCAGAAAATAGGCAAATTATTTTTCTGGGTTTTCAATACCAAAAAATTGATGTAAAATCCTTGCTCTCCACTTCTCACCCCAAGACGAATGAACATTTTCCAATGAACATGTTGAAAAATTAGTCCATTGCACAGGGGCAATCATATTCGAGGGTTAACAGTAGATGGACTAAGCTAAGGGATGCATGCGTGTAAGGGAGGGTTAATAAATAATCTATAAATGGACAATGTAGGAAAGGGATGCGTGTAAGAGTTGTGTAAGAGTTAATGCACATGGTTAGCATAGTTGTGAAAACGTGTAACAAACTAACGTGTATCAATTAGGTATGATGATCATGATAAGAACCATGGACAACATTTGTTCCACGGGGAATTTGAACCCGATGGCGATTTCTTGGAGCTGCAACTTTAATGGAGTAAACTCAGAACGTACACCTAGAGATACTTTGGCGATGATTGTTGGACATTTGGCATGGTGTCGGGCTGCATTTATTTTGACTTTTGTGATTTGATTTATTGATTGGTATGGGTTTACACTTGGGGGATTTCAGAGTTAGACACGCAGATTGGCGAATCTTGGAACTCGTTTCGATCTTTTTGGAGATTGATTTTCATTCATTTCCTCGGTGTTGTGTGCCTCACAACTAGTTTGGTGTCGGATTGCATTATTGTCTGATCCGTGTGGTTTTGCTGTATCTTTTGGCGATCATATCTAAAACTCTTGACTGTGTTCCTTCTTGAGTTTACTTGGGCGTTAGGGTGGATATCGACTTTCATACATTTCTTGGGCGCTGTTTGCATCACAACTGGTTTGGTGTCGGGCTGTTTTTTTCTGAATCGTGTGGATTTGCTGTTTTTTGGTGGTCGTTTCCATCCTGAGGTTACTTGGGTGTTAGGGTTGATTTTTGTCTCTACGAGAGGCCTAATATGTCTTTGCGGGAGGTTAAATCCTTAGCGCTTTCTCCTCAGAATAATTGGGTTTTTAACTCCTCGATGGTGATCCCTAAGGGTGTTTCTGAGGTTTGTTTAAGTTCGCAGCCACTGGAGTTGGAGAGGTCATCTGTTGTGAAGAAGCTTTCAGATTTTTCTTTTGATGGGGTTTCTGTTGAGAATGTGATGGATTCGGGCATTCAGCTGGATGAGACAATTGATGGGAGATTTTTGAAGGTGGTTGGGAGAGAATCATCTGTTAATGCTATGAATTTTGGTTTCTCACCTGCTGCTTCTCCATTAATGGTTCAGGTGGATGTATCTCTGCTGGGTACTTCGGCTTTTGAAGTGTCTTTGAACCCTTCTGTCATGTGAGCGTCCCCTCCGACAGATAATTTCATGAATGTCGAGGTATCTGATGGTTTCATTGATTGCGGGGATTTTGAAAGATATGGGGATGAAACCAGGGATGTGTCGCTTCAGCACATTGTCTTGAAGAAGGTTTCTAGCAAGAAAATCAATAAATGTGTGCGTAAACAGGATAAACCTTTGCTTCTGGTGGTGGGTGAGGTTGTTCCTTTGAATGAGATCGTTCTTACCAATGCTCTCACACTCATGGGTCGATTTGGAGGGAGAAAGATCAGTGCTGAAGGTTTACATTGTTGGGTATCTGAATCTTTGTTGCGGGTTGTTAGCCTCTGTCCTAAAATTTTTATTCTTCCTAGGGGATGGTTGGCTTTCAAGTTTCAGAATTCAGCAGATTTGGACGTCATACTGAAAGGTGTCTGGAAATGGGAGAATTCGGGACTCTTTCTTAAGCGCTGGACACCTTTATTTCATCCTCGTTTTGAGAGGTATGACTCTATACCCATATGGGTAAAATTTCCCAATCTGCCTTTCGAGTTCTGGTCTGTGGATTTTTTTAAGATGATTGGTAATGCACTTGGGACATTTCTTGAGGCTGACTTGTCTTTCTTAGAAACTGGTATTTGTTGTCTGGGGAAAGTGTTGGTCCTTTTAGATATGCGTAATGGTCTTGCTGAAGACATTGTCATTAAGAAAGGTGAGATAGTACCAGCCTTTAGATTATGTAGGGTTTCCCTTTTGGTGCAATCGTTGTCACTGTTATGGTCATCTACTAGCCCATTGTCATTTACCTTTTTTGAAAAAACAGTTGTTCACTGCTCCCAAGTCCAAATTTGTTTGGAAAGTCAAGAAATGTGAAGTTCATGTTGATTTAGCCTTCTATTTAGCTGATCGAGAGGGTAATTCACCTTTGAAAACTGATATCTGTGTTGAAACTTTTGAACCTAATGCCGAGGTGATCTGTGATTCGACACTTAAACCTTTGAGTCTGGATTCCTTGGTAGATTTTGAGGAGGGTACCTTACTAAGTAAATATATGGAGGCAGGAGTGGAACATTTGGATAAATTTATTTTGGGAGATTCCAGCCTTAAGGATTTAGAGTTTATCTCCCCTATTAAAGTTTTAAAAGGAACTGTTTCTAGTTACTTCCTCAGATCTAGTTCTAAGGTTTTGATGGATTCTGTCTCATTTGTTGGTTTTAGGAGATTATTGACTCCTACAAAATTTGTTGAGCCTGTGATGGGTATTGATGTTTCTGATGTTTCTGGGGCACTTAGAGAAGAGGATGCCCATTGTAGGGTTTCTTTATGATAGTGATGACTCTTAATTGTAGAGGTTTAGCTAGTAAACCTAAAAAACTAGCTATCTGTAGGCTGGTGTCTGATCAGTCTGTTGATGTTCTATTTTTACAAGAAACTATGGGTGATGGGGTTCTATTTGCTGGTAATATGGAATTATTATTGCCTGGATGGACTTTTTGTTCTGTGGATGCTAAAGGCAAATCGGGGGGCTTGCTTGTGGGTTGGAGAAATCATTTTTTACTTTTCTTGAATTCCTGGGTAATGGATTCGGGATTATATGTAGCTCTCTATTTGACTGAACTTCAAATGGAGATTTGTTTTGTTAATATCTATGGACCTTATGTCGAGAGGGAAGGGTTTTGGAACAATCTCTTGGATTTTATGAGTGCTATCTGTACTAAGATTATCTTTGGTGGGGATTTGAATTTCTCCATGGGATTATCTGAGATTTGGGGAGATAGGGCCAGAAGCGATTGTCTGTCTGATTTTTTTGCAAAAATCTTGGATGATCATGGTCTTGTGGATATAGTGCCGAATGTGATTCTACCCACCTGGACCAATAGGAGAGTTGGAAGTGAGAATATTTGTAAACGTCTAGATAGATTGATGATTTCTGTTGATCTTTTGGAATTTGAGCTCTGCTTTCGTCAATGGGTGGGGTGTGGGGGGAACTCTGATCATCATCCTGTTTTTTTACAGATTTTGGGTCATGATAAGAAATTACATACTCTTTTCAAGTTTAATTCATATTGGCTGGATCATGAGGGTTTGGTCATTTTATTGAAAAACACCTGGAAGGTGTATGATGAGAATTCTGAAATGTCTTCTGCTTCTCAATTTTCTGCTAATCTTAAAAAGATTAAAAATGTATCTATTTGTTGGTCTGTTAAGAGGAAAGAACAAGATACTAAAGATTTAGTAGAGATCGAGATTTTATTAGAGGATGCATGTACCAAATTAGGTTTTGGTTATTCTACTAATGAGGATAAGGCTTTTCTGTATGTGCTAGAATCTAGAAGGAGAAAGATTTTGTTAGATAGAGAAAATGAAGTCGGACAAAAGAGCAGGGCTATCTTGCTGCTTTGTGGTGATGATAATACCCCATTCTTCCATAATTTGCTAATCACAGAAAATATATAAATTCTATATGGAAGATATAGATGATAGGGGTAACATTGTTGAGGGATTTGAGTCTATTGCTGGGGTGAGTGTTCATCACTTTGAAACTTTGTTTAAAGAAGATGACAATCTTCATTTGCTTGAAATTCTGGAAATTGCTGATAATTTTCCTTCTGATATTTCTGAAAGTGAAAATTTAGAACTTATGATTCCTGTTACACTTGTGGAAATTCAGACTATTTTGTCAGTAAGTAAAAATGATAAGAGTCCTGGACCTGATGGGATCCCGATGGAAGTTTATAGGGCACTTTTTGATGTTTTGGGAAGTGATTTGTTAAGAGTTATTGAAGATTTGAGACTTAGTGGGAAGATACCTGCTGTTTTTAATTCCACTTTTATTGCATTGATCCCTAAGACTGATTCTCCTAAGTCATTTGATGACTTCAGACCAATATATTTATGTAATTTTATATATAAGATCATTAGTAATATCATTTCTACTCGCATTAAAAAGATTTTGGGGTGAATTATATCTAAAGAACTGTTTGTTTTTTTGCTCGAAAGACAGATTCATGAAGCTGTTGGAATTATTCAGGAAGGTTTACATTCTATTCATTGTAAGGGTATGAAATCCGTGGTGCTTAAAATTGATTTATCTAAGGCATATGATCGTGTAAATTGGACATATTTACGAGTAATTATGTCTAAAATGGGTTTTTCAGTACCTTTTATTACTTGGGTGATGAGCAGCATCACTTCAATTTCATTTGTTGTACTTATTAATGGGGTGGCATCAACTTTTTTTAGATCTGGCCGAGGGCTTAGACAAGGATTCCCTTTGGCACCTTGACTTTTTCTTATTGTGGTAGAAGGCTTGAGCAGGTATATCATTACAGCTCAAATTAGTGGGGCTTTTCAGGGTATCTCTTTTGGTAACAATATCATTCTATCTCATATCTTATTTGTGGATGATATTATCTTGGTATCTGATGGTTCTGAACAATCATTATCAACATTATATGAGGTCTTGATGGTTTTTTGTAAAGCATCTGGAATGATTATTAATGAGGAAAAATCATATTTTTATTATTCTGGATTGGAAGAATCTGAGTTGATTTCAATTCAGAACATATTTTCTTTTAATGTTGATAAAATTGAGTATGGTATGAAATATCTTGGTTTTCATCTAAAACCTTGCAGATATCTGTTGAAAGATTGGGATTGGCTCATTACAAAAGTGGAAAAGAGAATCAAGAACTAGAGTTTTAGATGGTTATCTAAGGGAGGAAAACTTATTTTGGTAAAGTCTGTTCTTGAGGCCATTCCAGTATACTGGATGCATTTTTGGATACCAGTGGGTATTCTTGAAAGAATCAGGAAGATCTGTTTCAAATTTTTATGGTCTGGCAACAATGAGGCTTCTAGTTTACCTTGGTCATCATGGAAGGTTTTGGCTAATCCCAAATCTCTGGGAGGTTGGGGCTTGAAAATACCTGCCTTATTTGCTAAATCTCTTGCTGCTAAAAGTGTGTGGAATTTGATAAATGCTACAGGACTTTGGGTGCAGATCACAATCCATAAATACATTTCACCCTTAACTTTATTAGATTGGATAAGGGTTGCTGTTAAGAAAAAGAAAGGCATTTCCATTTGTTGGAAAGCGGTACTTTGGTCGTTTGATCTTATTGGACAATCACTTGTGTGGAGAATATGGACTGGAACAAAGGTGCGTATAGGCATTGACCCTTGGCTTGGATGCAAATGGAGGCATGTTTTACGAGTCTCTATGATTGATAAACTTCATTATGCTGGTTTTTTTGTTTTAAAGGATATTGCTTGCACTAGTACAATATTACTACAGGATCAGGGCTGGCTGATTGCTGATTTTTTTGGTTTTGTTGACCATGAAATCATTATTTGGAATACTTATGTTGCTTTGTTGACATCCAGTCTTGTTAGAATTTCAATTGAGGATGATCAACTGATATGGAGTCTATCCAAAATAGGTAAGTACACACCCAAAGTTGGTTATTTTCATCTTATTCATGACATGAATGAGATGGAAAGTTCATGGTGGTGGAAGTGGTTATGGAAACTTACATGTCCACTAAAATAAAAAATCTATTGTTGGTTTTTATTTTCAGGGAAAGCACTTACCTGGGATATACTGTGTAGAAAAGGAAGAGAAGGACCGGGCTGGTGCTATCTTTGCAAAATGGAGTCTGAAACTAATTCTCATATTGGTTTCGAATGTTCATTCACGAGGAGGGTTTGGTTAGAAATTGAGTACAAGTTAAGATGTAATAATTTTTGGCATGGTATATCAGTATTAGACTATGTTAAGAGATGGGTTTTGCATGTTGAGGCCAGGTATAGATCTTTACATGTTATTGTTTCATGGTTCATATGGAAGGCTAGGAATCAATGTTGTTTTGAAGATATCCAGCCAAAGTCTTATGTGGTAACTTCTTTATGTTTGGGTTTATTGAGTTCTTATCCTTTGGATAACAGAGCTTTGAATATAAGAATGGTTATCAATGAACAAATTGACAAAGCATCACCTTGGGGGTATTTTGATGGTTCGGTAGCTGGAGAGCCTCGGATTTGTGAGGCAAGTGGAATTTTGTATTTATCTGATGAGCACTTCTTTACTTTTTATGTTGGTCTGGGGTTGGGCACCAACAACTATGCTGAGCTTTTAGCCTTAAAGTTGCTTATTAATTTGGCTTTAAAGCAAGGGGTTCAAACTTTGTAGATTTTTGGGGATTCACAGTTGGTGATCAATTGGGTATCTGGTAAGCTCAGGATTAATAATATTCTTCTTACTCAGGTCTTGCAGGAGGTGATTAGAATTTCTAATTTCCTTGTTAAATTTGATTACAGGCATATTTATCATGAAAGGAATTCTAAAGCTGATGCTTTAGCTAATGCAGGTGCTAATGTGGTGGAAGGTCATTGGAAAATTATGGAGTTTAGAGGATCTGAAACTTATGACACTTTTCAGATTTTCTAGTTATAAGGTTTGGGGGGGGGGTATTTATGAGACTTTGGTGGTTTTTGTTGACAGTTTTTATCTGATGATCAGTTTATTGGTATAAATATTAGTGACAATGTTACTTGTGACAGTGATACTTGTGATAGTTCTATGATATTTTTCTGACAGTTTTTGAAAGGATACTTGTGACAATTTTGTGTTTAGTGGGAGACAAGGTATTGTGACAAGTTTTGTGATAGTTTTTTTGGTAAAATACTCGATGACAGTATTTGAGGATAAGCCTTATCTATTTTCTTTGTTCATAAAGACTGAATTAGATGATATATAAATTTTACATAGTCTTTGAAAGTCAAGGATTATATGCTGTAATATGTTGATATGTACAGTGTCAATACTACTTTCTGGTTATCCTATAAGATATATCTATCATTGACTGTAGTGTTAACTGATTGAATATTTGGGTTGGATATAATTTGATTTTTAATCAATTATTACCTATTGTAAAAAGCATTTTTTGGTGCTGAAGAATTGAGAAAATGGACACTGATCTGTAAAGATAGTGGCTCATATGATGAATGTAATTTTGTAATAAAGTCACGATTTTATTTATTTTATTTTTTTTTCTGTGGAAAAAAAAGAGTTAATGCATATGGGGAAGTGTATCATGGTGACTTGTAGAGCAAGAAATTTCTATATTAGAGAAAACTACTAAGGCCCCATAATTTATTAATATTTATTAGTTGAAGAGTAAGTTTATATATTTTGTAAATGTTTCTTCATTTCTATAATGTATATATAAAGAAAATTTCAATTGCATAGGCCATGTCTAGATTCCATATAGACACAAAATATTTTTTGTAAAATCTACCTTGTTTTGAGCTTGATTTATTAATATTTCACTAGTTTCTTAAATATGCATGAAGTAGTTTTTTTTTTCACAAGGAAAAGGATAGCTTTATATTAAGTAAGGTTGTGTAAAAAACAACAGATACATACTCAAAAAATAAATTGAACAGTATAGTATCATAGAAAACAAAGAGTACCAAGTGCCAAGGAGGCCAAAGGGACGTCTAGAAAGCAAATCAACAGATGATCAGTGATCCGCCAGACCAAGGAAAACATAATAGGATCCCAACCATTCTTACAGCCTCTAAAAGCATATGCATCAAAACAAAATAAAAGTAAAAAAATGACCAGAAAAAGATTCCAAACATCACAAACTGAGTAAACTAGTAGCTATCCATAGTTCCTGCAGCAATGACATTGCCATCAAAGATCTCCTTCCAATAAATCAAACTAGTAGCCAATCCAATGACGTGCTTTGATAATAGATCAGCCTGTGTATTGTACTCATAGAAAATATGTCTGAATGGAAAAGATGGAAACAAAGAAAGTAAAGATATGGTTCTCTCAAGCCAATGGGAGAGACTAAGAGACTACAAAGTTGTGAAGGTTGAGAGCCCATTTTATGATGGCATTGGAGTCCCCCAAAACCAACTGAAGCTGGATACCACGGTCTTTCACAAATTTTAAAAGCCCCCAAAGAGCCAGAACCTCAGCACGTGTGTTAGTCCCCAATCCCGCATTCATACATAACCAGAAAGAATGATGATCCTCCAAAAGGATAACCATTCCAACACCACACGACCCATGTTGCTCAACACCATAAAAAACCAACCTTGTCAACAGCAGGTAGTACTGGATAGCTCACCCGGCGGGCCTTGGATTGAGGAAGACGACCAACCCTCATACTAATACCAAATAAAACCTTTCAGGACAAATATCCCAAATAAATAGGCAACATCTAAAAAATATGTCGATTCCGCACACATCATAACTCCCAAATGCAGAGTGTTGCTAACTCTAGAGGGATAGTGGAATGCCTTGTGACCTGAGAAAGGAAAAAAGACAAAGAAATTGCATTCCAAGACCAAGTGCAACGCCACACAACACATAGCTGGGCCCAAAGTCCTCTGAAAGTAGGACAAATAAAGAAGAGGTGCCAAACAGACTCTTCATCAGCCATGTAGAAAATACACCAGCCAGGGCTGTGAAAGCCCCTCCTTTGTAACATATCCTAAGTCAAGATTTTATTTTTCAGGCCCAGCCACAGGAAACACTTCACTTTCGATGGAACCCACAGCTTCCACAGTGCATCATACCACCAGACCAGTTGATAAATGTTGTAGGATGGGAGAAGGGAAAAATAAGCCAATCAAGCTGAAACAAAACCAACAGTAGCATTGCTAGACCACACCATCGAATCCGATAAGTAAATACCGACCTACCATAACTTGGAGATGAAAGCGTCCCATTCCATAGCAACCGAACTAGACAGGCCAAGAGTTAAAGCCAACATCCAACCCGAGGCAGGATCCTCGCAGTTAACAACTACATTCTTTAGAACGATGATGTTGATAGCACGAAGACAAGATAACAACTGCCGAGAGAAATACACCTTAGAAATCCCTGCAATTTGGTCCTGACCCAAAGTGATATTGCTACCTCTACCCACCTTCCAACATAGTTCACGAAGGATACAAGGAAGGGAAGAGCACAAATTAATCCAAATGGCGATGCCTGAGAAGAATTTAGCTTAGACAGACGCAGCCACACAGAAGGAGGGAGTCTCTTCATATGCTTTGAATAGAGTATTTTACACCATAAATTTGACAAAGTCATCCCTCTCCAGAGACTCTTAGCACAAACAAAAATATTAAAAAGGCCCAAGTGTTTAAAGCCTCAAACGCCCTAGGTCTTAGGAAACGACAGAGACTCCCAGTCCGCTATATGGAACTTGGCAAGGTCAAGAGAACCCCTCCAAAGAAAATGAAAAAAAATCCTACGAAGAGCCACCAAAATACTAACAAGAACCCTGAATAGTGCAAACCAGTAAACTGGCAAGGACTGCAAGACAAAGGAAAAAAAAATCATACGACCGCCTAGTGAAAGCCACTGAGATGACCATCTGCCCAAACAATAGTATAGTTTCTTAATGAGTCAGTCCCAGTCATATCGACAGTAGGCATTGGGATGGAGGAAGAATCCCAAATAGGAAATACCATCATCCAAATGTTTACTGTGGATATTAAAAAGATGCAGTATATCTTGTAATGTCTGCTTGTTGATCCCACTGTGTCTGAAAAAAGACTTTGAAAAACTGAAAGACATGCCACCAGCATGACATAAGTGATCAGTAAGACCTTTGATATAATGCCACTCATCAAATGCCCCATGCCCAAAAATAATAACATCATCGACAAAAAGTGTGTGCGTAATAAAAACAGATCTCATAACCTTGACACCTTTTATCCTTTTATCCTCCTTGGCCTGGTTAAGCAAAAGACTAAGACCCTCAATGGTAAGAAGGAAGAGATATGGGGACAAAGGGAAACCATGATGGATACCTCAGGATCCTTTAAAGAAATATGAATGCAACCCATTTACCAGTACCGCAAATGAGGCAGTGTTAACACAAGACATAATCCACAGAGTGATATTAAGAGGAAGACTGATATGTAATAGAATCAAGTGTAGAAAAGAGCGATCAACTTTAGCATATGCTTTCTCAAGATCGAGATTAATACAATTGTCGAAAGATTCTTCATCTTAATCAAATGAAGGGATTCTTGGACAATCCCAACAACATCTAGGATTTGTCGGTCTGGCAGGAAGCCAAACTGTTCGACAGAGATAGCCTTTCCCAACACCAACTTCAGCTTGCCAACAATAATCTTTGTAATGACTTTGTACAACAAAGTGCATAATGCAATCAGACGATACTCAACAAATGAAGAAGGACGATCAACCTTAGGGATCAATGCTAAGTAGGTAGTATTAAGACTGCCGAGAATGATCCATGAAACTTTGGTCTCATCAATGGCAGCTACAAGTCTAGGACCCATAATCTCAAAAAAGTGCAAGTAAAACTCCACAGTCCAGCAATCGGGTCCTGAATTCTTGTCCTGAGCAAAAGCCTTAAGAGTACATTCCACCTCATTTGATTCAATGGGACTACAAATAAGTGCACAGTCATCCACATTGAACATGGATGGATAATGCTTCAACCCCTCCAACTGGTAAGATATATTTGAAGATAACAGATCCTTGTACAGATTTGCAAAATAGGATACAATCCTTTCCTTTATGGATGCTAGATCAGTAACTAAAAATCCATTCACATCCATTGATTCCCAGATCGAATTAGTAACCCTACGACGATTGGCATAATGATGGAATTACTTACAGTTTTCATCTCCCACATGGAGCCAAGTGGCATGACTCTTCTAACGAAGAGTCTCTTCCTTGTGAGCAAGAATGACCTGTTTCTGGGCAAAGAGATATTTTCAACAGGCAGAACATTCGGTACTAAATAAGTCACCCCCCATATCATCCCCAATGACACCAATCTCTTTCTCAATAATACAGAGGGAACTATCCTCCTTCAATTTGACCTTTCTTTCGCAGTCTCTAACCAGTGGGCGTAACTTTTCTAATTTGAAGAGAAGAGCCTGGGATGCGGAGTAATGGGGTGGAACCTCCCCCTGCAATATCACCCATTGATCCTTAACCAAATAATTGAACTCATCCACAACCAGCCAAGTAGGATTAAATTTGAAAGGATACATGACCCTGCTAATGTCAAAATCAAGTTGTAACATGATAGATTTGTGATCGAAAAACCTGGATGTGAGGTTCCAACTTCTGTAACGGCCCAACAGCTCACAAATATAATCAGATCAAAAGAACCTATTAAGACGCTTAGCTATACTTGCAACATCACACCTGCCATTAGACTAAGTTGGAGACAGAACAATCGGAGTGATATCCACTAGACAAGCCTCAAAATATGGAATGAAAATAATCTGACAGAGGGTCAACAGCAAGACCAAAACACCATACTTCCTTAGCCAACCAAGTAAAATTCAAATCATCTCCCAAAAAGAGATTAGGGAGCGACAACAAACCCGAAGATTTTACATTATCCCAAAAAGGATTCCTATGAGAATAAAAACCATACACATTCAACAAATGCACCACAACATCGAAGCCCTTAAGCCTAACTTTGAGAAGTAACCAAGCCAGGGGGTCAGCGAAGACAGGATTCCAACCAACCAAGGTGCCCCCAGAATGACCGTAAGCATCTAATACATTGACAAACCAACTGGAATGTAATTTAAGAAAGAACTCATGTGCAACATCCCCAACCATAGTCTCCTGAAGAAAAATAACCCTCAGATGTACAATGTCCAAAATTCATTTAAACACGACGCGTTTAGGCCCCACGTCCAACCCCTGAATGTTAAAGGAGACAAAGTTCATTGGATAACCTCGGAGGAGGCCACACTTGCTCTAAGGGCCTAAGGAGGAGAGGACAATGAAAATTTGGATAAACCATGCGAGGAAAGAGAGGCGACCCTCGAATTGACAAAAGATTGCTCCCTAATAGCCTCCTTGAGGCCTCTCATACCTTTTGGGGGTTTCTTCTGCTTACGGACCGTCACAAAACCACGGTTAACATTAGGAAGAGGAACCACCTCTGCACCAGGAGACTCAACCAAAGCATAGATAGGATTAGCATCGAAAGGTTGAAAAACATGAGGAGACAGAGCCAAATCCCCTGACAACGAGGGTAAGCTATCATCATTACAAGGAGAAAGAACAAACGACCCCAAAGGTTCACCAGTGAGTGAGGATGGAGAGAGTGCGATATTAAGAACACCTTGTGAAGCATCGATAGAAGGCAAAGAATCCTTTGAACACACTGAAAACTTGTCCGCCACCTTTTCGACTGACCCCCCATAAACAGTAGGAACCACAGTCCCAACAGAAACATCCCTTCCCGGACCCGACAAAGGAGAAGGAAAGACAGAAAGGAAATTACCCATAGACTATGAGGTCGGAGAATTACTGAGATCATCCAACACAGTCAAAGATCTAAGAATTTCAATAGGTTCTAAAAACTTCATAAGAAGGGGGATGTTAGTGGTGAACTTATCAACAAAGTCCAGAGTAGATGATTTATCGAGAGGCAGCGAGAATTTTATATCCTTTGTAAACAGGTCCTCATCTTCCACAACAGAAGGTAACGACCCAAACACCTTGTCGTTTCTAGGAAAAAAAACTTTGAGTGCCCCGTCTGGTGGCAAATGTGACAACGGAAGGCAATCCTCCAATAATCAAGTTTATGAACGAAATAACCATCATCCCAAATGATTTACAGCTCAGCAGGTACACCCTTCGACAGGTCGAGGTCCACCAACATCCGAGGAGAAGAGCGATCAAAATACAGCAAACGCTCCTCTTCCATGAAAATGAAGGTTCCTAAGGAGTTCGTCGCTGCCATAAAACCCCAGATATTCCAACATTGAATAGGAAAGTTCGGTAACATCACCCACAGATGTCACCCCATCAACTTCTCAGAGCTAGGATCGAAACCGACATGCCGTCGACCAAGAACCAACGACCCCAAGCCGATAATCCAGTACTGAGATTCTATTGAATGTCTATCCTTGACAGTTAAGAACAGAAAAATAACCCATCCATTCACAAGCGTGATGACCTTAGGCATGGCCTTCAGTAAGGGCTTCCAGACATCTCGAACCAATGCCAGGATTTCCACACAGGAAAACTTAATCGAGAATGCATCCCTCGTTGGCTCAATCGACTTTAAGAAATGAGTAGTTCACTCTTATTATTAGTTGTAGAATAATTTTATATTTTGTTTTCAAATGTTTATTCGTTCTTTATTTTATAATGTATAAAAATAAAGAAAAATTCAATTGCATAGGCCATGGGTAGATTGCATATGGACAAATTCACTGGTAGCTGTTATCTCAAGCTCTCGTCTTTGTAGATAGATTTAATACTGAGTTTTTATGTCATTGAATTTATACATAGAACTCCTATGGTAAAGCATACTTTTTATTTTTATTTTTCTTTATCTTTATAAAAGATAGTTTGTATATTTAAAAGTTAGTTAAAGAATCCAATTTTTAATTTTTAATTTATTTTAAGTTACAACTTAATCTTATTATTTAAATATTTTTATCATTTTTGAAATAAATTTATTTCTTTAAGTTTAACTAAAATTTACATCAAAATATATCTCATATTTCTTTAAACATTTCTTTTACATTTAAAAAATATTATTTAAATAATTGTAACTAATTACATATATTAAATTAACATTTAATTACAATAATGCAATCTTCCTAAGGGTAGGCAGGTGCACGAGGGATCATTTTCGATTTTGGCGGAAAAATAGTGAAAACCTTTGCTTGGAGTCTTGGAATCAAGACAAACAATGAGGCATAATGGTTGGCATTTTACCATGGCATAGAACTGATTGGTTGGAGATCCACCTCGAAATTATTAGTCTTTGGTGAATCTTGTCAAGTCATTCAAAAGATGCAATCGAGATATTCCAAAGGCTCCATCAGATGCAAAATTATTTATGATAGAATTACTTTTCTAAATCTACCCCCTCAAATTTTGTTTCTCCACATTCTCAGAGAAAACAATGGTAAAGCTGACAATTTGGCCAAGATAGGTGCCTCAATGTTCCAAGGCTCAATGGTTTATGATGGTCAAAGAAAAGGTTTTAAATTTGTCCCTTAACTCACCACCAACAAAGGGTCGGGCTCCCCTCCCCTTGACCTTGAATAACGCCCTCTTTCTCATCGCCCGGACTCGTGGCAACTCCTTGGACTAGTGGCCTCCACCAAAGGCCGACATTTACTCCCCGTCTTCTCCTTCAGTATGAGCCAACTCTGTTTTGACAGCTCACACAAGTGTTATGGATTGCAGAGATAAGCTCGATGAAACCCCCCACCATGAGATCCGAATCAAGTCTCTTTACCGTTAGGTGTAGATTTTGGGTCACCGGCTTACCAGCTAAATATGTATAAATAAGGTGCTCCTCCCCTCATTTGGAGACTAAGTGTTTTTTAGTCTAGTGAGCTTTCTGTATTTTCTTGGTGTTGAGCATTATGTATGCTCTCCCTCTGCGCCTCGAGTGATCAGCTGGGATCAAAAGCGATGATCTCACATGTAATGAGTCTGTAAAACCAGTAGCGTATGCTCTCCCTCTGCACTTAGTGTGATTAGCTGGGATCAAAAACTCTGGTTAATGCGAGTTTGCTCTTATGATGATCTTCGCCCTCCGAAGACGAACAAGCTTTGTTTGAGTATGTATTTGGAGATGGGTCTTAGGAGCTACATCTTCTAAAGTCGAGTTCGCATTCACGTTTGGTCTTGGTGTCTCTTCATATTAGAGCTGCGCCCGAGCTCCTTCAGGATTTTATCTATCATCCTGGAAAAACAACGGAAGATGGGGTGGATGGAAAATATCCTTGGATGTGCCTGAGCATCTTATGCTTGATTTTATTGCTCTTTGCTCTATTCTCCAAGTTTCTTCACCTGTTCACAGCCAGCTTTTGGATAGCATAGGATGGGGTAAATCGGGGATTTACATGGTAAAGGAAGGCTACCGAATAATCTCCAATAATGAAGACATCAGCAGTGCGGATAACAAGTGGAAAAAAGTATGGTGCAATGATGGTCTTCCAAAAATTAATGTATTCTTTTGGATATGAGCACACCGCAAAATTCTGACTACTGAGAATTTGAAAAAAGAGGCATTCAAGGGCCTTCACGCTATGTACTCTATAAAGAGGAAGAAGATACCATTGATCATCTTTTTCTGGAATGTAAGTTTTCCATGGAAGTCTGGTCTCTGGTTGTACATGAGTTACATATAAACTTGATTCTTCCAACATATTTGAACGATCTCTTTTCCTGCTGGAAAGGCTATTACCATGGTTTCCTTCTTCAAAAGCCGGATCTCACAAGAGCTTGGGTTTCCCTTCCTAAATATCTATGCTCGAATATTTGGGTAAACGGAAACAAAGAATTGTTTGAAGGGGTATCCTCCAGCCCAAGGAGTAATGCTTGCATTCAAAATCTTTGTGGGTGGAAGCCTTAGTTATGAGGGGGATGAAGCATATCAAGAACGAGCCCCTGAATTGTGAGGAAAGAGTGTGGGCAATTGAATTTCTTCAACCTGTTACCTATAGCTGGCATACGACATCCAAAAGACCTAGTTGTTTAAATTGGCAGCTGAGGATGAGTGAAGAAGGCTTTGCTAATTAGAGAATAAATATTGGCTGTAACTCCCTGCTCTTTGATGGGGCCTCTAGAGGCAATCTAGGGTTGGTTGGGGAAGGGGGAAGTCATATTCGATCCTGGAGGGAACACGCAGAAGGAGTATGCCTAGGGCTTGGGAAATAAATCCAATAATGGGACTGAGTGGCTTGCTCTAATCAAGGGGCTGGAGATTGCAAACAATTGTGGAATGGTGGAGCTAGCAGTCTATGGTGACTCGCTCATGGTCATAAGAGAAGCAAGATTGTTGTATAAGAAGATCAAGACTCCGACAATCAAAATGCATCACATCCTGATCTACCTAGGAAGGGATTTCAAATCTATTAAGTTCTTTCATATCCTGAGAACAAACAATAAGCAGGTTGATTTAATGGCTAAAAAAGGAGTTTTACAAGATTATGGAGAGCTTATCTGTAATGAAGAAAGAAAAGGAACAAGTTGGATCCCCTGAGCTAGAGTTTATCATTAAATAGAATCGGTCTCTATCATAATCTGCAGGTATGCATTACGCAACAAATGGAAGGTATGCTCAGACAGAAACTCTAATGACAGCGCAGGCAATCTGTCCCTGTAATCTGGCCATCACCGTTTCAGAGCTGCAAGAAAGCAACACTGCTGCTATTGTAAGCT
This sequence comes from Pseudotsuga menziesii, assembly GCA_001517045.1. Lineage (NCBI taxonomy): Eukaryota > Viridiplantae > Streptophyta > Pinopsida > Pinales > Pinaceae > Pseudotsuga > Pseudotsuga menziesii. Next base: position 119,990 of record LPNX010585913.1, read on the forward strand.
GGTATCCATCGCTACACATGCGCAGAAGAAGATTCTTGCTCTTTAATGTAAAACGATTACCTCCATCCTCTTCAATGCAAAAAAAGAATTCGCCTCTTCAATGAATAAAAATAATTCGACTCTTCATTTGCTAACAAGTCAGATAATCGAAATCCTAGATGGTTGGATCACTACTTGGCTGGAGGGAAAACTGAAATCATGCGTCAAGATAAATTGATGGTTGGACATGCAAACCATAATGTGTCTTCCTTGATATTGACGGCAGGGCAAGTAGATGGCAGGATTTGCAAACGGTGGTCAAACTGGAGGTCGAAGGGGCAGGAGAAGGTGAAATGTATTGCGTGTGGTGATGGGAGCTGCCCACGCGTTGAAAACATATTAAAATTCATTTTTTTAACACCCAACAAGTTGTGTCAAAAGATTGTGATAATAATATAGGGCATCCTTGGCATCTTGGCTATCGGGCTTCAACAAGATGACTTAATCGTTGATATATCTCTTATTAGCTTTGTTCATGCCTTGTTTTTGTCTTCTGCTTCTTGGTCAATTTGTAAGAAGGTATAGCTTTCATAGAATAGGGTTCTTTCAGGATAGCTACAAGTACGAGAAATACGAGCAATGAGTTTTGGATGTTGCCCTCCTTTGGGATAAATCCTTCTTCTGTGTGTTGTAACCTCTCTTTATCCCTTTTTATACAAAATTCTCTTAACCGTTTCTGTAAAAAAACCCAATGCAACCATTGTTAGGATTCTACTCGTGATGAGCCCCGACCCATGGAAGATGTTTCAATCCCCCAACGTGTAGGGTTTACATACAAACATATATAACCACTCATGTTTTCTCATGTTTTTCTGCATCTTTTTGAACCAGCAGTTCATTTGTGTTTACTCTTCTCAAGTTACAGTAAATATTAGGATCGTTTTCCGTTGTTTTAGATGGAATCCAACTTTGTTGGTAGTTTTTGTAAATTTCTCCCATCACTCCTCTCTTGCTCTCTGAAATATGCCTGCTCTGTAATGTATGGCTATGCACGACCCTTTTAATATATCCTTCTTTTACTCTTTCTGTTAAAAAAATGTAATCTTTCTAAGAAAATATGTACTTCTATTTTTTAGTGATAACTCGTTAAAGATATATACTTTTAATTTTTGAGTTATAACTCTTTAAAAATATGTACTTCTATTTTTTTAGTGATAACTCTTTATTTCTATTTATATTAATGATAATAGCTTTTATTTGCAATTACTAAATTTCATTTTTTTCCTTTTCAAAATTGCTTTTGTTTCTATCTAAAAGGTTAATTAAAATATAATATATTAGTGTAAAAATTACATAAAATGAATTATTTTTTTTCAAAGTCACTCATATTTATTAAAAAAACATTTTAAATTTTAAGTATGAGTCTTGAATACTCATTTACTATATTAATGATTTTATCATATATTTAATATGATGAATAATGCCATCCAATAAATATATTTTCTTTGACAAAAACGGTTATGAATTATATTAAAAGAAAAGAGGAGCCTCTGAAAGGAATACAATGATCTGATTAAAGAGATCAGATCCTTTAGTGCCTGCAGATTTCGGTACAAACAAGTTCGACTAATCCATCACACATATAGTCAATCAGAATCTAAAGACTTGCTTCTTAAGGAGGAATGTCTGAGTATAAATGAAGGTTTACCAAAATCTCATTATTGCCTAAAACCATTGACTTATTAGCAGCATGATTCGTCAATTCATTTAGCTCACAAATAATATGAAAAAATTATAATCTACGAAAGGTCTTGGAAACAAAATTGATTCTATTGATCAGCCTAGCCAATCTTAAGTTTCAACTCTGACTTGCTCCATTCATCGCCTGGATTATTAAACGGGAATCTCCAAAGATATTGGCTTCCTCAACTCCCTTTTCCTTTAGCTGCTTGATTCCTTGCCATGTCCCATAGGCTTCAACCATGTTGTTAGAGTCAGTCCCTATATTCTAGAAATATTCAACTTCAATTTCCCCCTCTGAGAAAATAATAACCCCTCCTCCTCCCGCCATACCTGGATTCCCCTTTGAGTCACCGTTGAAGAACAACTTGAATATCTTCCTCTCTTTTATCCAGTTTCCAAATTGATATTTCTCTAATCTAATTTCCCAAATTTCCAACTTTTTCACAGGTGGGTCTGTCTCTCCAGCAGAGAAGTTAAAATAACTCATACAATTAATTTCATTTGCTGTAGGGTTGGCTCTGTTTTTGGAGATCAGCGTGACCTTCATAACTTCTCCCATAAGATCCTACGTCTTGGTGACAATTTTACTTGGGCTGTGAGCTTTATTCTGAAAAATTCTATTATTGCGTTCTATCCAAATATGCAAGCAGTTAATCTTTGGTAGCTTCATCCAACACTCCTCAACGCCTTTTTTATTTACCAGATCTCCTTTACACAACTTTTCCCAGTTAATAAAACATTGATGAGCATTTTCAGGCATCTCAATCGTGCCAAACCATGGGAGTTATGAGTTGATCCCACACTTCTCTGGCGAATGGACAGCCAAATAGCAGATGCGTTGAAGTTTCAGTGCTTTCACAGCACATTGGTCATCTAAAGGGACCCACGATCCCTCTCATTTCTAAGTTTTCACCTATAAGGACTTTTCCATGCGCTAGCGTCCAACAAAAGACATCAATTTTTGGGAGTGTAATGGATTCCCACAGGTTCTTCCAAATTGATGGATTATTGGCAACATTCGTGATCGTTGAATACACTTTGTAACCGTGAGCAGAAGTATACCGACCACTACTGCCTCCCCATCCACACCTATCCTTCATTCTTTTTGCCACAGGAGCTAATCCTGTTAGATAGTCCATAAAATTATTTTTCTCTCCAGCGAGCTCATCTGGGAATTCTGGCATAATCCACCCTTTCCAACGATATGGAGGATCATTGTCCCATATCGTGCTTATCCCTTTCATGTCAGTCCACCTTCTGAATCCTGGAAGGGATGGAGGAAGAGGATTCCCCAATATTGAGTCCTACCAGAGCTTTACTTGTTTACTATTGCCAGGAATCCGATGGAGGTCTTCTTTGAACCTCGCCGAGCACCTTCTTGTAAAGGGAGAAAATGGGTGAGCCATGCTTATTCTCTGGGTCAATATCTAGACATCTAATCCTCGGTCCTGTAAAATATTTGTTTCAGATCACCTGACTGCTCCAGAAGTGTTTTTATCTATCATATTCCAAAGCAGCTTTGCTCCCATTGCCAAGTTTTGAAACTTCAGATCTCTAATCTGAAGACCTCCTTTCATCCGATACATTTTGATTTTCTTCCAGCTAATGAGAGCGAATTTCTTTCCTCCACCATTTTCCCCTCCTTTCCAAAGGAAGGATCTCAACATACTCTCAATTTTGCAAGAATTTCGGAAGGAGCCAACAAAATAGAGCATTGGTAAAGAGGGTAGTTGTCAAGAATAAATTTAATCATTAGCAGTTTCCCTGCCAGATTTAACCAAACAATTCCCCAAATGAGAATTCTTTTTTTGAAATTTTCAATCATTGGATTCCAATCCAAGATTTTCGACTCGTTTCTGAATATTGGCACCCCCAGGTACTTAAAAGTGTCCCAGTTGGTAACTCCTTCAATTTCAAGTATACAAGAGATTCCAGACATCTCCCTCGGGTTAGTACTACAACTGAATATCGAGCTTTTTCTTAGGTTCAATTTTCTCCTAGACGCATGGCGGTAATGATCCATTTCTGTTTTGAATCTTTTGGCTATGAGTTGACTTGCCCCTCCGAACAGAATTGTGTCATCTGCAAATTGTGCATGGTTAATGTATTTTGTTCCTCGATCCATACTAATGCCTATTAAGTCTTGCTCACTCCTTGATTTATCAAGTTGAAGGCTAAGAACATAAGCTTGGATTTCATAGAGCAGAGGAGAGAGTGGGAAACCTTGCCTCGGTCCTTGCAAAGCTTGGAAAAATCATGTTGCCCTACCATTGATAAGGGGGTAAATCTAGGGATTACTATTGTAGGATTTGACCCAACTGATAAAACTTGAATCAAACCCATATCTTGACATTACCTGGAAGAGAAAGGGATGATAGACTCTGTCAAATGCGTTGGCTAAGGCTATCTTCACCACCATTCTTCAGGCTAGAATGAATTGCCTCTTGGACTAGGATTATATTATCCCATATTTTCCTTCCTTTAATGAAACCTCCTTGGTTCTCTGGGATGATATTAGGCAGGATGTTTTTTAACCTTCTCGACATGGTTTTGGTTATTATCTTATATCCAATGTTACATAGGGAGATTGGGCGAAACCCGTCGAAGGTGTTAGCGTCTTTCTCTTTGGGAATCAGAGCTAAGAAGTCAGAGTTTGTGCTCCCACTGATTTTTTCACACCTCTTAGATTTGGTCACCATTTTATATAAATATTTCTTCATAATTTCCTAGCACGACTTGATAAAGTTTGCATTGAACCCATATGGGTCAGGTGCCTTATCATCCTTCATGTCATCTATGAGAGCTTTCAATTATTCCAACATGATTCTTTCAATTAGCCTGTTGTTTTCCTTTTTTTAAACAATCTTTGGCACTAAGTCCAATATCCCATTCGCTATGTTGATGATAGTCTTTGTTGTGTAGATAGCGCTGAAGTGGCGAGAAGCTTCAATTTTGATTTCTTCAAAGTCACTGATAACTTGGTCCTGGGTATGAATCTCATGCACAGTTTTGAAGTTTTTCCTCGACTTTTCCTGCTTATGAAAGTAGTCGGTGTTTCGATCCCCCGTTAGGATCCAGAGACATCTGGCCTTCAGTCTCCATAGTTCAGCCCTTTGTCTAGAGGCATCGTGTATATTTTTATGCATACTAACTTCCTTTTTAAGATCCTCATTTGAAATTTGTTTTGTTTCCATTGAGATCTGGTGTGCCTCAAGCAAACTCCTAGTTTTTTATTTTTTTTGGGAAGGAGTTTCAATATATTTTGCCCAATTCTTGAGTGCCTTCTTAACTCTAAGGATTTTTTCTTCCCATACATAAAACGGGGATCCGTGACAAGGACATACCACGCTTCACCAACTATCTCCATGAAATCTTTGTGTGAGACCCACAATGGGCTAAATATGAAAGGGATAGGGCCAAGATTCAGGTCCTTCCTCATATCTACAATGATAGGTTTATGATCATATCCCCCAAACGCCAGGATTTTGGAAGTAGGGTTCATTTCTAGAAGAAGAAAGGAGTCTTGGACCAAAAATCGATCCAGCCTGGCAGATATGTGCCCCAACCCCAATCTTTTGTCATTCCAGGTATATTTCCCTTTAGATGTGATGACATCTGACAATCCCCACTCTAGGATAATATCAGCAACTTGCTCCCTTATGGGGTCTCTAACCGCCGATCCTCCTCTTTTTTCAGCTTGATTAAGGATGACATTTAGGTCTCTGGCTAGAATGACATTACCCAACAGATTGCTCCTTTCCTCTCAAAGTAGATTCCAACAAATTATTTTTTTCAGCATATGCGTTAGGTACATAGATGTTGAAGAGTCTTACCTGGATATTGGTATCTTTCTGCAGCAGTGTAGTTAGAATCCAATGGCAGTTGTGCTTAGATTCAACTAACTCGTATTTCTGATCATTCCAAAGCGTTCCTATTCCTCCGAAGGATCCCCTGGAATTGACTGTCGTTATTCCCCCTTTCTTCCAAAAATTAGCACTAACTTGGAGAAATCTATGCCTCTCCATCTTGGTATCCTGGATCATTAAGATTTCTGTTTGGGCTAATCAAATCAGATCTTTCATAGCCTCTTCCTTAACTTTGCTTCCCATACCTCTACAATTCCAGGAGATGGCCTTCATTACTTACTTTTAGTAGACCGCGAGGGAATCCCTTTTTGGGATTTCCCTTGTTGCCGAGTGTTTCTGGTGTTCCGGAGAAGTTTTTCTAAGGTTAATTGTGAGCCTTGTAGTTTATCCTTGTATGTGGCTTGCTCCTACACTTCCTTGGTTGATTTCCTTCCTCTTTCCTTCTTCCTTCTTGGAGTGGCCATCTAAATTTCCCCTTCCTCTTATCCCTCTTCCTCGGTATCATATTCCTCAGTTTTTTCTTGGTTTTCCCCTTCTTTCACCCCCTCTACTCTTGAATCTAATTGGATCCAGGGGGCATGTGTTTCTCAGACAGATCTGATAAGACAACTTCTTTTTTTGGCTCTTTATTCTCTCCATTAATGGATTTCTCTCCTATAGCAGTAGGCCCACTCCTAGCCTCATTGGTCTTATATTCTGGGGGGGTTTTCTTTTGATCGTTCCCCCCCTTCTTTCCTATGCCCATCTCCACTTTTTTTTTTTTTTTGACTTACTTTTCTTTACTNGTCCTCTTGCTTTTGTGGACAGTTACGGTAGAAATGGCCGTATTCATGACACCCTTTGCACTTGAATGGAAGTTGTTCGTAGTCCATCTTTTGGTAGTGATACTAGTTCCCTATCGTGAGATTGATTGCCTCTGGCATCCAAGCTTCTAGATCCACCTCCACACAGATGGGGGTGCAGGCATATCCACCTCTTCTATGATACCTGCCTCTCTTAGGTTCTGTGTCGGCCTGGGGATTGTTATTTTTTACGTGGGGGCCCATTCCTAAGTTTAGGTATGTCAGTTTTTCTGCATCTCCATTTTCCATTTCTACAAGATACCAGCCTTCGGCAGCTTTTATGTTACTTTTTCATGCCTTACATTCTCTTCTCCTCGAAGGCTGCATGTTGTTTTAAGGCATGGCAGTTTAGGGGACTCTAGAGTCAAATCTGTCCCTTAGGAAAGATCTAGTACAACCCATAGTTAAAAAAAGTGGGAACAATATATTTGTTCTAGGGTTAGGTTTTTTTGACTCTCTTGCTGGTCGGTTTGCTCGGGATCCTCTCGTCCTTTCTCATTTTTCTTCAATGGCCACCCCACCTTTCTCACCAGGGTTACGCACTAATCCTCGTGCCAAGTTTCATATCTCTCATCTTGTTTTGGTATTAGACAGTGGACCTTATTCATCCTTTTCTCCAGCAGAATCTTGTCACCCGATCTCACTTTTGACCCCTCGGTCCTTTGTCAGTAATGCGTATGTGGGGCTCCACACCATACTAATCCTTACTGGGCATGTCATTTATCATTCAAATGGGTGAAGAGCATACGTAATATTTGCATCCTTGGTCAAGATGTCATAGTTGATATGGTATCTGCCCTCTCCTTACGGGCATTGGTCGAATGGTTTGAATACCTCAAACTCCCTCGCTCAGCTGTTCTGGGTTGGGTGCAGGAATATTGGAAACCTATATTGAAGTCAGTGTGGAAGGTTCTTACCCTTGTCAATGGCTATACACTCTTTAAATTTCTTTCGACTAAAGATAGGGACATCATAGAGAGTAGATATTGGATTCTGGGTTTAAGGATCTTTGGTTATTAAGCGTTGGTACGTAGGATTTGATCCAAGAACTCAGAAATTGCTCATAAGACACCTCTAGGTTATTCTTCCATATTTTCCCATCCAATGTTGGAATTTGAAGGGTTTTATGGTTATTGCTAGTTCCATCGATACATTCATGCTTATTGAAGACGACCAGCTTCTAGGTTTCGAGAGAGCTGCTCCAAGGGTGATGGTAGACATGGACCTTACTGATGGACTTCTGGATGAACTTGAGGTGCTATGGGATGGGGGTACCTTCATCCAACATTTGAATTATTTGAAGATTGCCTTTAGGTGTCACCTTTTCCATTTGACAAGGCACTCAAAGGAGGATTTTCCCTCGCGGGCTACTTCTCAAATAGGCTCCAGGACTGTTGGGGAGTGTTCTTTGTCGGCTTCACCTCCAGGGATTCAAGATTTTCCATTTCCAATTCTGTTGGATTCGGTCTCATATCTATCCTCTGTTGGTAAGTTCACTCAGTCCATTCCCTTACTTTTAAAATTAATTTCCATGGATGATATTCTAAACCTATGGCGGTCTCGAAGGTCATTGTAGCATCTTCTCCCCCTGTTGGTCGTTCTACATAGGATCCCCCCATATCTCCTCTTTGTGACCCTAGCTTGGTGTTTTAGGAGGATATGCCATCCATATTTGAACCTGCCTCCACTACTTTTGCTTGGGACTCTTCTCAACTTTCTGATATCTTAGTTGACGACTCCTCACCCTCCTTTGGTGATAGTTTTCATATTCTCCTATTTTGGATAATCCCACTGAAGACTTGGTATCATTGATCACCTCTCTGGATGACCTTGGCTCCTCTCCTAGTGGTCGGGCTCCTAAGCCTTCTCCTCCTCTTGCATCATTCTCTCCCGTCCCAGTCTATGGCAATGATGGCAGAACTGAAAATGTGTTTCCTATATCTACTATTCGCTCTATCAATGTGTCCATTTGTAAACCCAAGAAGGCAGGGAAAGGGAACATGAAGGGTAGAAAGGATCTGATCTGGGATCAATCCTTCACAAACCCTACGGTAATTCCTCTGACCAGTAGGGGTCTTCCACCCACTACTGGTACTGGTCCAATTTTTTCTCTCTAGGCTCTTAGAGAAAGCGCAGCCCACTACTAGGTGAACCCATGATTTTTGTCAACCTAAACATATGTGGGCTAGGCGAGGGACCCAAATGCATCGCTCTCAAGCATCTGTTGGATAATTATTCCCCATCAGTAGTTTTCCTCCAAGGGACTATGTCTACGGGGGATAGTGCATGTGATTATTTTATGTACTTGCATCCGTCTTGGCAGGTTTGTGCTAGGGATGCCATTGACCACTTTGGTTCCCTAGTTTCATGGAACCCATTGGTGGATGACCTTCAAGCTTACAATTTTGTTGCAGGTATCTTACTTTCTGGGAGTATCATTGGTTTCAAGGAGCTGGTACACCTGTTGAATATTTATGGTCCTTATGACAATTGACGAGATTTTTGGGAGACAGCTTCCAACAGCGAACTTCTAAAGCTCCCTAATTTGATTCTGGGGGGGAACTTGAATTTCACATGGTCAGCGGGTGAAGTGTGGGGGATGGGTAGGCCTTGCGACCCTCTTGCAGATTATTTCATTTGCATTTTTGAGAACTCTAAGCTCCAGGACATATCCCCATTTGTCCTCTCTCCCACTTGGTATAATGGGAGAGCTGACACTTCGTCGATAGCTAAAAGACTTGACAAATTCCTCTTGTCTGAGGCTTTATGTGACACTGTTCATAAATTTAGAACTTGGCATCTGTCCACTGGAGTCTCAGACCACTGAGCCATTATTCTTCAAGTTGAATTTGATAGAACTCCTGTGGTCTACCCCTTTAATTTTAATCCCACCTGGCTTGTCGAGGAGAAATTATGTGCTTTTGTGAAGAATATGTGGGAGCAGATATCTAAAGAAACCCTGGCTCATTTGACTCCTTTAAAATCTCATATGTTCAAACTAAATAGACTCCAACCTCGAGTTCTTAAGTGGGAGAAAGCTAAGAAAAAGTCTTTGGAATCTGAAGTATGTTGCCTCAAATTGGACATTTTGCAACTTGAAAACCATTTGCTCCTGGACCATTGTTCAGAGCGGATACAGGAAGCGCTTAAGGAATATCATGTATCCCGAATTCAATTATTTTATCATAAGGAAGAAATCCTTCTGCAAAAGAGCAGAGCCATTTGGTTGCTGGCAGGTGATGAAAACACTCATTATTTTCATAACTATGCAAATAAAAGGCAACTCTACAACTCTATTTGGGAAGCTGTTGATTCGGAAAACACCAAGGTATATGATCAAATTTCTATCAAGTAGGTGGCCCGTGATCATTTTACTACCTTATACAAGGATCCTGGCAGTTTTCATATTGATGATCAGTTGAAAATTGGCAAACTCTTTCCCTCCTATTTTTCTGCTGAGGATGGTTTGGATATTTATAGGCCCGTCTCTTTGAAAGAAGTTGAAGTGACACTTAAATTATTTGCCAAGGACAAAAGTCCAAGGCCTGATGGCTGAACAATAGATTTTTACCTTCATTTATTTGATCTTTTGGGGTCGAAGTTAGTTTGTGGCATTGAATATTCTCGTGTGTCTGTTATGATCCTGGAGGAATTGAATAGGACTTTTCTTACTTTGATTCCCAAGGTATACCAGCCAACATCATTTGCTGACTATCGACTGATTGCACTTTGTAACTTACTCTATAAATTAATCACTAAGATTATTGCTAAGTGATTGAAGCCCTTTCTTGGGAAGTTTATTTCTCCTGAATAGTTTGGATTCTTGCCAAACAGACAAATCTTGGACGCATTGGGTATTGTACAGCAAGTACTACATTCTATAAAGTTTGAACAATCTCCGGCTATTATCCTGAAGTTGGACTTGGAGAAAGCCTACGATAAGGTAAATTGGACCATGCTTCAGTTAACTCTATTGCAGATCGGGCTTCCCTTCACGGATGGGTTATGTCTTGTGTTTCCAGTGCTAACTATGCTGTACTAGTTAATGGATCTCCTAATTATTTCTTTCAGGGCTCTCAGGGGTATACATCAAGGTTTCCCACTCTCACCCTATTTATTTTTGCTGATTATAAAGGGTCTGAGTCTCATTATCAACTAGGCAAAGAGCTCCAAGAATATCATTGGCATCAAAGTTTCTGGCACTATAACTCTCACCCATACACTATTTGTTGATGATGTTTTTCTCTTTGGAGATGGAAGTCTTCTGGAATGTATGCATTATAAATCACTGATTGATCTTTTCTGCTGGGCGTCAGGGATGACCATCAACCCCCGTAAGTCAGTTTTTGGTTTCCAAAATACCCTTTAGGATTCTTTGCCACAAATATGTCTTTTATTTTCCTACCCATGTAAGCCACTGGAGGAGGGCCTTAATTACCTTGGTTTTAATCTCAAACCGAACTGCTATCGAGTTGGTGACTAGAATTGGCTCATTAAAAAATTATAGACAAAAGTTAATCATTGGATTCCTAGATGGCTTTCTATCGGTGGCCATGTTACCCTAGTAACCTCTATCCTCCAGTCCATCCTTGTTTATTGGTTTTCATTATTTATCATCCCAAAGCATGTTATTCAAAATATGAGGAAGATCATGTTCCATTTTCTCTAGACAGGAGTCGTAGACTGTAAGAAATTCCATTTGTCTAGTTGGTCCTCCCTCTCAAGACCCAAGTTATGGGGTGGACGGGGCATTAATAATTTGAGGTATTTCAACATATCCCTCATTGCAAAAAGTATGTGGCGGGTCCTGACTGTATCGTGTCTCTGGGGGGATATTATCAAGACCAAATATATGCACGGGATTCCCTTGTAACTTTGGATGCGCAGAGCAAATTTCAACGGTTCTACTTCATCATGTATTTGGTGCAGTCTCCTTATTGTCCTATCATACATCATTCCTAATATCAGCTGGCGCATGGGAAGAGGTAACTGTATCTATATTGGCATAGATCCTATGGTTGGAATTGCTTAGCCCTTTTTATCTAATACTCTTCTAGACTGGTTGCATGGTAATAATGTTGTGCTTCTTAGAGATATTATGTGCAAAATGAGTTGCTCATCCCTCATTGGATCTCCTCGTCAGATTTGGGACTTTCTAGGGCATGAGATATTGAGTGGAAGGCCTATGTGGACTATCTATACGATGCTGGTATATCTTTAAATTCTGATCAGTACGAAATTATCTGGGAGGTAAAGGTGAAATTAGGGGTCATGAATGCCAATCTGGCATATCTTCAATTTCTAAAACATGTTGAGGAACTTGTCGTCCTTTGGTGGCATCGTGCTCTATGGAATTCACATTTACCTAGTAAGATTAAAATATTTTGTTGGTTCTCTATCAACCGTAAGATACTAACTTGGGACTCTCTCCAAGCTCGAGGCTTTTTAGGTCCTGGTGCGTGTATTCTCTGTCACTTGGCTGAGGAATCCTCTGACCATATTTTTGGCAGTTGTATATTCTTTCAACAGACAAGTGCAAATCTTTGCTCTCTTCTTAAGAGCTCATGGTGATGGGACTCAAACTCTTTGGCAAAAAACCTTAAATTCTGGGTAAAGAGTCTCAGGCTGCCTCTCGAGATACCATGTCTCTTGATATGGGAAGTATGGAGGTCAAGGAATGCATACATCTTCCAGAATTTACCTGTGTCACTATCCTCAACTCTGACAAAGGTTTGCACATCCCCATATTTTCCTGACCTTGTTTCTTCCAAGTCGGTCAATAAACCTATGCACCCTCCTCCTGTCATTCGGGGTGGTACAGTGGGATTCTTTGATGAGGTTGCCAAAGATGGATTTTGCGGGGTAGGAATGGTTATTCGAATGGAAAATACCCTCTCCTACAAACTGCATATGGACGTGGGCAGAGGAACAAATACTAAATCAGAACTTCTAGCTCTCTGGCGATTACTCTATTTTTCTTCTTAGAAAAATATCTTAGACCTCCAGGTCCTGGGGGATTCTAAAGTGATAATCGATTGGGCCCTTCACAAACAGAATATCCATATTATAGATCTGGAGCACTGGCTTGTTCAGGTCAAAGCCCTTGTGTCGCAATTCAGAGTACTGACCTTTCAGCATATTTATAGAGAATATAATATGGTTGCAGATGATTTACCCAAAAAGGCCATGGGTATTGGGACATGTATGATATTCTGGAAAGAATACAAGGAGGAATTTCTTATGGAATCTAGTTCTCTGAAACTCTATTGATCTCAGACTTGATCTTGCATATTTATAATTTTACTTATCTTTTTTATTATATTGCGGTTTTTGTTAAAATTCATTTTGGCAATTAGTGGAGCCTAGTCATGCTTTTCTAAGTTAATCTATCAGTTTCATTTTGAAAACAATATACCTACAATGGACAATTGTTATGATTCTACAGACTTATGTATTTTGTAACTAAGTGGTGTCGCTTTTTAAGACACAGTTTTATAAAAGTTAAAAATGTCTTTTTTCTCCTGAAAAAAAAAGTGAGTTGATGGGTTCATCATGTTTGAGAGAGCATCAACTACTATCCTGATTGATCTTGAACACAAATGTACTTTTACGTATTGTCACCTTATGACTTGAGTATGCTTGTTGACACTTGTCTTGTTTGATGATCACCTGCTAATCATGGTGATTGTCATGTGTCCTTTTGCTCAAGCAAAATAAACCATTATGAAATGGGGTGTAAGCAACATGATGCCCCAATTTTAGACCAACCTTGAGCTAGAGAGAGAGTGTGCAAGGTTAGCTTTGCTATCATCCTCCTTGTTTTGCTTCCTTAAAACATGAAAGGATTCCCACTAGCTCAGGTTCTCTCACCTAGACAAAATTCTTGCAATTAGTTTGCTAAGATAAGGATCCTTAGGCAAAGAAATGTTCCTCATGCAATTTATAATCATCTACGAATCCCCTACAATTGATAGGTTTTGGTAGCCTCTTTCCAAGGCTAGGTCTATGCATTTCCAAAGCGCCCATGCTTCTACTTGATTATTGTTGGATATGCCCAACCCCCATGCATAATTACATTCTTGTGTTCCTTCAGGGTCAAGCAGGACCCCTCCTGCTCTTTCCACCCATTCGATTATCAAACTTAATCAATAAATATAATTGTTGAAAATTATAGTTCTATGCATGATAATTAATGTTAAGCAATGAGTTTAAGAAAATATACTCTATATTGTGTTATTGTTGTGTAAAGTTCTATAAACTTCCACATTTTAATCTATTATAAAAAATAAAAAATAAGAAAAGTACTTTATGATTAATCTCATTAAAGTTAGAATAAGTTATAATGATTAATTGGTAAAGGTTTTGTTTCACCAAAATTTAATAAGTGCTACCTGTAGGTTTTAATTTGCATTCACAGGGGTAACACTTGAAACTAGGTTGTGGGCTAGCATCACTTAAAACATTAGTAGTGACATTCTGTGTACAAGTAACAATATATTATTTGCAAATTCTATTCACTTATGTCATGTCCCCAATTAAATAATTTCCAAATAAGATTATTTGCAAATACTATTTCACCAACCTACTAGTTCCCTAGGTTGAGATGGAGACATATATTTTGTAATAAGGGGATATGGGACCCAAAAGGACTTTAGTTTACCATATTCACCTTTAAATGGGTCACATAAATGATAAATTATAAGAAACTAATATGGCATGAGTTCATAAATACACTTGGAAGCTTGTGGAGCCTTTGGGTGACTAGATTCCCCGCACACTTGGCATGATATTCATTCAAATTCAAACACATGGGTAATGTACTTTATTGGATGGTGATGTGGTGTCAAATTTCATATAATGATCCAAGGAATTTGAATTAGTAAAGGATAGTGAAGACAATGTGTGCCACTTGGAAGGAGATTCCATGCACTCTGTGACGACAATGATGAAATATTATATGACAAGTATGAAGAATTCAGACCTGATTGCTGAAATATGACAAATATGACATCACATGGATAAAAATAGCCACCAAGTGGTTGAATTTGGTAGTTAGAGGCATCCATTTGAATTGGGGAAAGAATTCGAGAATAAAGAGGAAGACAGGTGTCATGAGAGTTACTAAACCACTAAGATGAGTTGGAGGAAGCTCATGGAGCTCAATTCGACATTAGGAGGAATCATGAAGTTAATAAAATAATTTCATGACGAAGGAGAATATATTTTTATCATTTTTAATCGGCCGTTGGAATTTTGGAGAGCTTTTGCTTGTCCATTGCACGGTGAGTGTTCACTCTCCTTGCTTGTCAACCAATTTCAAGGGAGTTGTATTCCTTTCCAAGTTGGTTGATGGAGATTAAATTCAGACCTCTCATTGGAGGTTAATGAAAGATTTTTAGTTTCAGGATGAAGGTCCATACAGACGAATTCTCAACTATCTCCCTATTCTCTCATTCCTTCTTCTCCATTCCCCACACTCTCATGTCGATGATGCACTTGTTGGAGTGGTGCTTGCACTTTGCTGAGGATATTTGATGCCCAAGATTGGGTATATTATGTATGTATATGTAACATTATCTCCATATTATCTGTAATTCTAAACATCATAAATACATGTATGAAAGGCTTGCATTTTCCATGCTCTTGAATAACTAGTTTTCATGGATTTGGCTTCAATATTAAAGTGGCTTTATATCATATTTGTATGAGGAATTTTATATGAGTTTTATGATGTTGGGGAAGCCATATATTATGTAAGACTATGTACTTTCATTCCCATATGCTATTCATCTCTAAATCCAAGAAACTCTTGTGTGAAATGCTTGCAATCTCATGCCATTGTATGAGTAGTTTTCTTGGATTTTGGCTTCAATATTGAAGTAGTTTTATACCAGGTTTGTACGAGGCCTCTTCTATGAGTTGGATGATGTTGTGACATAAATATATGGTGTGTTACTATGTAATTTCATTTACCTATTCTCTATGTGTCTAAATCCAAGAAATCCATATGTGAAAGTTTTGCATTCCCATGCCATTGAATCACTAGTTTCCATGACTTTGGCTTCAATCATGAAGGAGTCTTATATCAGATTTGTATGAGGGATGTTCTCTGAGTTTTATGATTTTGTGACAGCCATATATGATGTTTTACTCTTTAATTTAATGTCCCTATGCTCTATGGGTCAAAATCCAGGTAATCCATATGTGAAACTGATGCAGGAGCATCCTGCTCTCCATTTCAAATTCCAAGTTCAATGCTAGATCAGGCCTAGGAAGAGATCTACACATTTTGATTTAATAGTACCTATACTATTACATTGTAAATAACCTATGTTTTTATGAATATTTTAGATAGTGATGAGTCATTCTGCTTAGTCATAGGCTGTTAGAGATGTAGGAATAATAGTGAGTCGTGACTCCCCATGTGGAGATTAGCCGTTGAGTCATTTGTTTAGACAGATACGTTTTTACATCATTCTTTGTAAATTTTTTACAGGACCGACTCAGTAGAGGGGTAGCAGAGTAGATTAAATAGCTAGGTTGTAGATGTTGAAAGGGTTCCATCTTTCAGAAGAAAACTCCATTTTGCAGAGAGGCAGCCAAACCTATGTCTGTACCGACTTGTAAATATTTGAGGAGGATGAAAGAGGGCCAAGAGTTATGCGTATTTGATTTTATTCCCCTAATAGAAGCTATCCATGTGTTTTGAGTGCTGTTAGTCTAGATGTATGCATTAATTTGAGCAGTGTAGCTGTGTAGAGCGATTTCGACGTTTTCATGAATATTTGTAGATTTCTCTGCAATTGTTGGTTTAAGAGTTGGATTTCATTGGAATCGTTGAAGGATAGGGTAGATGCATGCATAGAAGGACTAGACTGATGGATTGAAGACGTTGGAATCTGGATTAATCAATTCTTTGATCAAACCCGCACATAACACAAGTTTTTTTACTTAACGAGTTTTTGCAGAAAACGAACGGTGGAAATTGGATCCGCAGATGTAGATCTGAAGGTCCAGGAGGAATCCGCAATTGGAGTTGCGAGGGAGATAATGGATCCACCAATATTTGGGTGATTTGCATAAAAAGGCAAATTCACGGCTGTGGTGAAGGCCACAATGAAAAGATCTAATGGTCGAAAAATATTGCAGGGAAATAATTGCGGGCGAAAAGTTGCAGAGGTGCAACTTTTGGAATTTGGAATTCTACATCCCGCATCCCACAATCCAAGTTGTAGAGACAAAATTTCAGAGAGAAAGTTTGGAAAATCGAGATCCCACATCCTGCATGCAGAAACGAAGTTGTGAAACGCCTGTTGCGGAAAGGCGAAGGCAGAAGGAAAATTGTGGGAAGTCAATTTTAGTGTGGAATTTGGCGTTTAAAGCTAAATTTGGAGATACTTCTAAGTGTACAAAGCTGAAGATCCTAGAGGTGTTGTTTGGGTTGGTTTTGGTATGAACCCCTGCACCAAGTAATCCATATGTGAAACTCTTGCAATTCCATGCTACTAATTCACTAGTTTTCATGTACTTAGCTCCCATACTAAATGAGTTGTATACCAGACTTGTATGAAGGGATTTACATGGTTTTTAATATTGTTGGGGAATCAATTTTTATTCTATATATGGTCCCTATATGTCACGTCCTGATATGAACCTTTAACTCTACCTTTCATATGTCAAAACTGAGCTAGTTCTGCAATTTCCCCATAAGCAATTTCACTGAAAGTTATCAAACGAATGTGGAACTCTATAACCAATTTGCATAACCAATAACCATGAGTAATTAAAGCCCCTTATGTCTACTAAAAATACCAATACTTTGTTCACAAATTTGGGAGGGTCGTACTTGATTTGGGAAGCCAATTTTACCTTCACCCTTGGGGGAATTTGACCACCATTTCCTATGCAAAATTGCATTGGTTCTCCCTAGCCCCAAACTATTTTGCATGAGCTTAAATTCAGATCAAAAGTATTCATATGTCATGTGGAAATGTTCTAATACTCACCCTATCCTTTAATTTCAAATTCGATACCATTTGGAGTCAATTGGTGTTGGAATATAATCTGTCAGGATTATACGTTATTGTAAATATTAGGAATATGAAGAGACTCTCGGATGTGTGATCCCAAGAGTCATCGTAGATGTATAAATAAAGGCACTCTATGGAGAAATAATAAGAATTCGGGAGTTATTTCACCTAACAGTGGTATCAGAGGCACCTACCATAACTCCTGCTGCTGCGTTCCGGTCTTGGTATGCTGTTTGCATGCCAGTCCATTGTCAGCCTGCGTGCATGTGTTACTCCCTTGACTGCGTCGAGGAACATTTTTGATGATTTGAGATGTGTTGAGTGAAGCTGTCTTGCCATTTTCCTAGTGTAAGTTCGTTGAAGTTTGGTCACTAAAGATTGCTGCAGTGAAGATTCATGCCTTTTCTCAAACTGCATGAAGCCATCGATATTTAAAGTGGAGAGTGTTCACGCCACTCCTTCTTCACATCTGTGAGTCGCATAAGTTCTGTGGGTTATGAGGAGTCTGTGAATTGTTTGTGGGGATGAATGATTGAATTTTTTGCAGTCGTAATATTATATGTTGATAGTTGGGACTTCCTTGTGTTTGAACTCGTGGTTCTGTATCTTTGAGAATTGAGACTGTATTAGTCTTCTTTGAAGAGTTGCGACTTGCAAACTCGGTATTCACAACTGATAATTCGCTGGAGATTGAATTTGTGTTGTTTCTGTTGCAACTGCTTTGAAGATTGAAGATCATTAGTGAAGAGATATTGTTCTCTTCAACTGCGTGAAGTGTGACTGTGTTGATTGAAGTTGTGATATGTTGATGTAATTCCTTTGAATGCCAGTGACTGAATAATGATGGTGAATATTCACATAGTTTCTAAAGTGTATGGAAGTAAAATCTTGGTGTTGTATTTACTTATAACCGTTGGAAGTGCATAAAACCTAATTTATGCCCTAATTCCTATGCGTGGAGTTTTCTGGGAAAGTACGCAAATATTTTATAATGTAGGATATGGGTGCTACGTATTGAAGAGGCCCGTGACTTTTGTATTGAAGCTTTGATTTTGAATGTATGTGTATGGGACTGTTGAGTTTTCTCCTTTCGATTTGAGGTCGTGATTTGAGCTTGAAACTTTGACCAGTACATGAGAAGATTGTTGGTGTTTGTTATGAATTCCTTCCATTGTTTTTGTTGGAAGATATGCGTTCTGGAATAGATGCGTTCTAGCTGCATGATATGAATCAAATGGTTGTTGTGACCTCTGTGTTGAAGATGGAATCCATGATATGCTGTTGCCAGTTCATTGAATACTGTTGAGAGATTGTTGGCGGAATATTCACGCCATTACCAATTGCATGAAGACCGTGAAGACTGCGTTGACAAGAAGGTTGCGTTCTAATCTCTTGAAGAAAGCCTGTTTTTCTTTGACCGGCAACCTGCTCCTTTGCGCTGGTGAGAGATTGTTTTCTACTAGTTTGAAAGCCATTGAAAGCATATTTAAAGTTGGTATTGTAGGCTTAAGAGGATTAAGTTTGTATTTCAAATTTTGTATGACAATAGTAGAGACATTGACATTGTTGTAAAGCTTGAGGAAGGTGGCAGAGACTTATACCTGCACCTTTACTCTTTCTTCTTTTTCTCATATTGTTTTAGTTGCAAGAT
This sequence comes from Pseudotsuga menziesii, assembly GCA_001517045.1. Classification (NCBI taxonomy): domain Eukaryota; kingdom Viridiplantae; phylum Streptophyta; class Pinopsida; order Pinales; family Pinaceae; genus Pseudotsuga; species Pseudotsuga menziesii. The sequence continues at coordinate 139,101 of LPNX010585913.1, forward strand.
TCAATCACAGAAGATGCAATCTATAGCATCTGTAGTTGGTGCCACTCTCACTGGCAAAGACACTTATCCATAATGGTGGAGGAAGATCAAATCTGCCTTCATCTACAATGACCTTTGGGACGGTATTTGCGAAGGCACCACAATAGAGACAGAAGCTGGAGGGCCCATAACCAGAGACCCAGGACCTCCAGAATCTGAGAAAGAGAAGGCCATTTGGAAAACAAAAGACAAGAAAGCTTTAGCGGTAATCACTGCCACAGTCAGTGAAGAGGTGAGCCAGCACATATTGCCTGCAAAGTCATGTTTTGAAGCACTAAAAACGTTAAAAGATCTGTATGATTCACACTCTGAAGTGGAAGTTATTCAACTAATGCTAAAAATATTCAGTTTAGAAGTAAAAGACAATGATCCCATGTTACTTGCCTCTGAAATCAAAGCTATCATGCACAAGATTCAAGCCTCTGGTATGAAACCATATCTTCCCCTTGCAGCATTTGTAAAATATTTGTATCCTTCTCACTCCAACTATCTTGAGTCATTGCAAGCAAGTGACAAGTTCAAATCACTGACATTTGACACCCTGGTAGAGAAGATAGCTGACAGAGAGAAAGCTTTTGGTAAGAAGACAACCGAGCATTCTGGAGAATCACTTTGCTTTGCTCAAAAAGCAAAGAACCACACCAAAGACCAATCCAAAGATCATCCCAAAGGAGAAAGCAGGAAGAGAGGCAGAGGAAGAACAAACTTCAGAGGTAGAGGAGGTAGAAACAACACCAGCAAAAGATCAAATTTGAAGTACAAGCGTTGTGGAAATATTGGACACACAGTAGATTAGTGTTGGGCTTTGTGGGACTCCATCAAAGACAGACATAACCAAAAGAAAGATGACAATAAGAACCAAGATGCTAGTAAATCTTCAGATTCTTCTCATTGTATTATTGCACATTGTAATCTTGGTATTAATGAAATGACTTTACTTTCATCTTACACAGATTGTTGGCTACTTGATACTGGTGCAACATCACACATGAATTTTAGAAAAGAGTGTTTTGAACAACTTAATGAAACAATAAATGGCATAGTTTACTTTGCAGATAAGTCAAGTCTTAAACCAAAGGGAATGGGTACCATTCGGCTAAAGATGCCTGGATTCACTGATTTCTTGTTGAAGAATGTTCTTTATCTTTCAGAGTTGCAGAGAAGCCTGCTGTCCTTGGTGCAGATTCGACAGCAAGGCCATTCCATCCACATGTTTGATGGAATCGTAGAAATAAGAAAGTCCTCTGA
>LPNX010585913.1:141921-272535 GCA_001517045.1 Pseudotsuga menziesii
ATATCTCTACTCCAATGGAACAAAAAATGAAGCTCACATCAAGCGAAGGAAAAGAATTTGAAGATGCGACCAAGTATCGACAACTTCTAGGAAGACTTATCTACCTTACAACAACTAGACCAGATATTTCTTATGTTGTTGGCATACTTTCAAGGTTCATGCATAAACCTTGTGAAGGACACTGGTGAGCTGCAAAAAGAGTTCTAAGATACTTAAAGGGGACTCAAGACGTTGGACTCAAGTACTCTAAGGTGGATGAATTCAAACTTATTGGGTACTCAGACTCAGATTTTGATGGTGATAAGGAGACAGGAGTATCAACTTTTGGATACACTATGAGTCTTGGATCAGCAGCTGTCTCATGGAGATCACGCAAACAGTGAGTTCTGGCAGATTCAACAACAGAAGAAAAATATGTGGCTGTAGCTGAAGCAACGAAAGAAATAGTATGGTTCAGGAAGATACTTGAAGATTTGCAAGAAAAACAAGAGAAATCCACTCCATTATTGATCGACAATACTTCTGCAATCAAGCTGGCTAAGAATCCTAGATTCCATGATCGAACCAAACACATCAACACAAAGTATCATTTGATTCGACATCATGTAGAGGCCAAGACAATCCATCTTCGACATTGTTCCAAAAATGATCAAGTTGCAGACATCTTCACCAAAGCGCTTGGACGAGAAAAGTTTGAAATATTTAGAAACATGCTCGGACTTACTAACACCCCTTCGGATTAAGGGGGGGATTGTTGGAATATAATCCGTCAGGATTATATGTTATTGTAAATATTAGGAATATGAAGAGACTCTCGGATGTGTGATCCCAAGAGTCATCGTAGATGTATAAATAAAGGCACTCTATGGAGAAATAATAAGAATTCAGGAGTTATTTCACCTAACAGTTGGAACCCCCTCTAGTCTTGACTAGTAAAGCTCAAAAATTGTCCAAAAAGCACTCTTTCCCAAATTTCCAAGTAGGGACATTACAGTGGTATCAGATCACGATCTTGGAACCAATTGAAGTTATGGATGATAGATATGAATTTAATAAACTCATTAATTCATATTTTGATGATACAACCAAGAAGCTTATGTAAGGGTTCAAATTGATGGCCAACCAACTTAGTGGTAAGCTGGCAGCAGGGGGCAGTAGTAGTTTCCATCATGGAGAGACACATAAGGAAATTATTTTCGAATACTTTAATGATTTTTTGCATGGATTTATAAAAAATAAGGCAAATTTGAACTCATTAAAGAACAATCAACAATCCACAAGTATGGAGGAGACCAAGAAGTCACCAAGTTATGTGGGCGATGAAGTATAAAAAGTATTACATCAAGAGGATCAAAAGTCACTCCCAAGTGACTTTGAAAAACATGAGGAAACATCACATGAGAATGAACAAGAGTACCATGAAACTATTGAATATCGTTCCAAGGCACATTCTACTGTGGACATGGACCAAAGGGCATATACTAATGGATGCTTGAACTGTGGAGGAGTACATACTGATGGATGCTCACAACTCTATGTTGGTGACATAGAGATTAGATTTGAAAATGTTGTTGCAATCCAAATTTCTCATGAGCATAAAGATGAAGACCTTGTAGCAACTAGTGAAGAACCAAGGTCAAATTCTCCATCACCACTTGAGCTTCAAGAAGAAAGAAGAAGAGGAGGTTCACTCCCATGAACCATCCTTCATTGAAGGGTCTTTGAAGATGAGTGAAATGAATATCCATGAGGCCCTAACAATACTCAGTGACAATAAATAATTGGTGTCAAACTATTGTTGGAAATTTTCTTCATTGGCGGATCCATCCTTCCTTGAAGACATGGAGAAGATTCAAAGAGCAATGTGCAACATTGAAGGTAATTTCATGTATTTTATAGAAACAATTTGGCTGATCTTAATGAATGGTTACACGAAGCGTACTTGAATACCAATGAGGATATTCATAAGCTCAAAACTCAAAATGAGCAACTTCTTAAAAGTTTTCAGGATACTTGTTCTTCCTCCTATGTTTCAGATTGTCATATGGTAGAATGCTTGGAGGATTCCCATGACATGAGGGATCATGAGAGAGACATGGAAAAATGCAAATTCTTGATGTGTATGAAGATGAGCTTGATGAGAGTCAATCACTTGTTGTGGTGGAAAAGGAACTGGAGTTGCATCTTGAAAATGGTTACACACTTTTTGAAGAAGTGCATGATTCCACTACCTTGGAACAAGCCTATGAGGAAATTTTTGCAATTTTGAGGGAGGTGCATGTTACTACCCCTATGGATCTTTCACACGATGAGAATTTTTCACTTTTTGATCATTTGGGTGAATTGGTTCTTTCTCCTACATCCTACACTTCCAAATTTTGTAGCATTCATCCTAATGAAGTATGGGTGAAAGGTTTCTTTTTTATGGTGCCACATGAGGAGTATGAAACTCCTGTCTCTCCTTTTGATGATGAAATTACTATAGAAAATTATTATTTACATTTTCAGAAGAAATCTTTGTTTCATCATGATGATATACATATTCATGCGTGCATTGATGATATTTCTCTGAGCCACTTGAAGTACTCATGTTTTATTTTCTTTCTATTTGGTTCATATTTTGGTGGGGGTTCTTCATTCACTTCTTGGATGAAAGAAAACATGGTTAATTATCTTGACGAACATTATATTTTTTGGTGCAGCATTATGGGACATGGGATCCTCACCTATTCCATTGGGGCAGATATGATATAATACTTGATGTTTTTGTGTATGTGCCACATGATGATCTACTTACTTGGATGTACAAGCACTTTCTTGATTCTTTGATGAGGTACCTTCTTGATGTACAACTGTATGATGTTTTTATGTACTTTCATTATCTATATTTTGTACTCATGATGTTTGGAAGGGTGCAATACACGCAATGGGATCTTGGAATTTCTTGGTTTCATCTCACGTAGAGTGGCAGTTCGATTGTTAGTTTGAGAAAGCAAACCAACCTTTAGTTGTTTGGGTTCATCTTTGTAGAGCAGTGTTCAAGTTTCCTATGTGAGAGACCTTTTGAGAGATGGATTCAATTTCACATGCTTGGTTTTCATGGTATTTCATCACATACATTTCACACCATGCATGTATCAAGATCATATGGGACCTTGGGATCATTTTTGGTCTCATTGGTTTCAATTGTGGGGGCAACAAGCAGCATTGGAGATTTAGTCACCACTTGAGAAGATGATTGTAATCAGAGTAGTACAACAACAAAAATGGTGGTTCCTCTCTAAAATTTTTATGTAATATTGAGAAAATCAAATTTTGGTAACTCAGTACCAACTTCAAAGAATTATTCAAAAGCAAAAAGAGGTGAAAGTTCAGAAAAGGCTTCCAAAATATGGAGGTAAATATTATTTGTGCAAATTTGGTTTTTATGGATTTGATTAATCCTTTTGGTGTTAGTGGTGACGTTAAACGATATATCAATATTCGCAATCCACGTCTCTTTACTTTTGGGAACACAAAATTGCAGTACATGAGTGCCACTACTCAAATTGGGGCTAAAGAAAATCAGTGAGCAGAACCATAAGAGAGCACTTGGTGCAAAGGAAGGAGTGCCAAATGAGGATTCCACTTGGGAATATGAACAACTTTTGCAGCATACAAACTTGGCATTGCTCTAGGACAAGCAATATTGAGTGGAGAGGACGGTCATGTCCCTAATTAAATAATTTCCAAATAAGACTATTTGCAAATAATGTTTCACCAACCTACTAGTTCCCTAGGTTGAGATGGAGACATATTATTTGTAATAAGGGGCTATGGGACCCAAAATTAATTTAATTTAACATGTTCAAATTTAAAATTCTCACACAAATGATAAATTCTAATAAACTAAGGTTTCATGGGTTCATGAAGACACTTGGAAGCTTGTGGAGCCTTTGGGTGACTAGATTCCCCTTACACTTGGCATGATATTCATCCAAATTCGAACACATGGATAATGTAAAGTTATTGGATGGAAATGTGGTGTCAAATATCATATAATGATACAAGGAATTTGAATTAGTAAATGAGAGTAACTCCTATGGAAGAGGAAGAGACTATAAGACAATGTGTGTCACTTGGAAGGAGATTCCATGCACCATATGACGACAAATGACGAAAGACTTTATGACAAGTATGACAAATTCAGACCTGATTGTTGAAATATGAAAAATATGAAATTACGGGGCTAAATATAACCACCAAGAGGTCAAATTTTGGAGTTAGAGGCAGCCATTCAAATTGGGGAAAGAATTGGAGTATGAAGAGGAAGACAAGTGTCATGAGAGTTACTAAAACACTAAGATGAGTTGGAGGAAGCTCATGGAGGGAAATTTGACCTTAGGAGGCCTCATGAAGTTAATAAAAGGATTTCATGAGGAAGGATAATATATTTTTATCATTTTTTAATTGGCCTTTGGAATTTTGGAGATCTTTTGCTTGTCCATTGCACAGTGAGTGTTCACTCTCCCTACTTGTGAACCAGTTTCGAGGGAGTTGGGTTCCTTTCCAAGTTGGTTGATGGAGAGGCCATTCATACCTCTAATTTTAGATTAATGAATTATTTTTAGTTTGAATTTTTAATTCCATACAATCGAATTCTCATCTATCTCACTATTCTCTCATTCCTTCATATACATTCCCCCACACTCTCATGTTGATGGCGCACTTGTTGGAATGGTGCTTGCACTTTGATCAGGATATTTGATGTCAAATATTGGGAATATTATGTATGGATTTGTAATATCATATCCACATTCTCTTTAATTTTAAATATCAGAAATACATGTATGAAAGGCTTGCATTCCCCGTGCTCTTGAATAACTAGTTTTCATGGATTTGGCTTCAATCTTGAAGTGGTTTTATATCAGATTTGTATGAGGAATTTTATATGAGTTTTATAATTTTTGGGAAGTAATATATTATGTAATACTCTTTAATTTCATTCCCATATTCTATTCAGCTCTAAATCCAAGAAACTCCTGTGTGAAAAGCTTGCAATCTCATGCCATTGTATCACTAGTTTTCATGGATTTTGGCTTCAATCTTGAAGTAGTTTTATACCAAATTTGTATGAGGCCTTTTCTATGAGTTGTATGATTTGTGACATAAATATATTATGTGTTACTATTTCATTTCATTTCCCTATTCTATGTGGGTAACAATCCAATAAATCCACATGTGAAACTCTTGCATTCCCATGCCATTGAATCACTAGTTTCCATGACTTTGGCTTCAATCTTGGAGTATTATATCAGATTTGTATGAGGGATGTTATATGAGTTTGATGATGTTTTGAAAGACATATATGATGTGTTACTCTTTAATTTCATGTCCCTATTCTCTGTGGGTTGAAGTTCAAGAAATCCATATGTGAAATTCTTGTAATTCCATGCTTCTAATTCACTAGTTTTCATGTATTTGACTCCCATACTGCATGAGTTGTATACCAGAATTGTATGAGGGGATTTATATGGTGTTTAATATTGTTGTAGAATCAATTTTTATTCTGTATATGGTCCCTATATTTCACATCCTGATCTGAACCTTTAACTCTACCTTTCAGATGCCAAAATCGAGCTAGTTATGCAATTTCCCATAAGCAATTTGACTGAAAGTTATAAAACGAATGTTGAACTCTATAACCAATTTTCAGAACCAATAACCATGTGTAATAACAAATCATTATGTATGATAAAAATCCCAATACTCTGTTCACAAATTTGGGAGGTTCGTACTTGAGTTGGGAAGCCAATTTTACCTTCACCCTTGGGGGAATTTGACAACAATTTCCTATGTAAAATTGCATTGTTTCTCCCTAGCCCCAAACCAGTTTACAGGAGCTTAAATTCAGATAAAAATTATTCATAGGTAATTTTGAAATGTTCTAATACTTACCCAATCCTTTTATTTCAAATTCGATACCATTCAGAGTCACTTGGAACCCCCTCTAGTCTTGACTAGTTTAACTCAAAAATTGTCCAAAAAGCACTCTTTCCCAAATTTCCAAATAGGGACACTATAGTGGCACAATAGCATGGTATTGAGACCTATTGAAGTTATGGATGACATATATGAATTTAATAAACTCATTAATTCATATTTTGATGATACAACCAAGCAGCTTATGGAAGGGTTTGAATTGATGGCTAGCCAACTTAGGGGTAAGCTGGCAGCAGGGGGTAGTAGGAGTTCCATCATGGAAAGACACGTAAGAAAATTATTTTTGAATACTTTGATGATTGGCTTCATGGATTTAGAAACAATAAGGCAGATTTGCACTCATTAAAGAACAATCATCAATCCACACGTATGGAAGAGACCAAGGAGTCACCAAGTTCTTTGGGTGGTGAAGTATAAAAAGTATTACATCAAGAGGATCGAAAGTCACTCCCAAGTGACTTTGAAAAAGATGAGGAAACATCAAATGAGAATGAGCAAGAGTACCTTGAAACTATTGAATATAATTCGAAGGCACATTCTATTGTGGACATGGACCAAAGGGCATCTACTGATGGATGCTTGAACTGTGAAGGAGCACCTATTGATGGGTGCTCACAACTCTATGTGGGTGACATAGAGATCAGATTTGAAAAGGTTTCTGTAAGCTACCAAATTTATCATGAGCATAAATATGAAGACCTTGTAACATCTAGTGAAGAACCAAGGTCAACTTCCCCATCACCACTTGAGGTTCAAGAAGTTGATCAAATCAAGAAGAAAGAAGAAGAGGAGGTTCACTCCCATGAACCATCCTTCATTAAAGGGTATTTGAATATGAGTGAAATTAATATCCATGAGGCCCCTCAATGACACTAAGGAATTTGTGTCAAATTATTGTTGGAAAGTTTCTTCATTGGAGGATCCATCCTTCCTTGAAGACATGGAGAAGATTCAAAGAGCAATGTGCAACATTGAAGGTAATTTCATGTCTTTGGTTTTTTATAGAAACAATTTGGTTGATCTTAATGAATGGTTACATTAAGCATAATTGAATAATAATGAGGATATTCATAAGCTCAAAACTCAAAATGAGAAACTTCTTAACAGGTTGCAAGATACTTGTTCTTCCTCCTATGTTTCAGATTGTCATATGGTAGATTGCTTGGAGGATTATCATGACATGAGGGATCTTGAGAGACATGGAAAAATGCAGGTTCTTGATGTGTTTGAAGCTGAACTTGATGAGAGACAATCACTTGTTGTGGTGGAATAGGAACTTGAGTTGCATCTTGAAAATGGTTACACACTTTTTGAAGAAGTGCATGATTCCACTACCTTGGAACAAACCTATGAGGAAAGTTTTGCAATTTTGAGGGAGGTGCATGTTAATACCCCTATGGATCCTTAACATGATGAAAATTTTGCACTTTCTGATCATTTGGGTGATTTGGTTCTTTCTCCTACATCCTACACTTCCAAATTTTGCAACATTCATCCTAATGAAGTATGGGTGAAAGGTTTCTTTTTTATGGTGCCACATGAGGAGTATGAAACTCATGTATCTCCTTTTGATGATTACATGAATATAGCACATTCTTATTTACAATTGCATCATAAACCTTTGTTTCATCATGATGATATACATATTCATGGGTGCATTGATGAGACTTCTTTGAGCCAGTTGAAGTCTTCATGTTTTCTTTGCTCTTTATTTGCTTCATATTTCAGTGGAGGTTCTTCATTCACTTCTTGGATGAAAGAACACATGGCTGATTATCTTGATGCACATTATATTTTTTTGGAGCAGCATTATGGGACATGGGATCCTGACCTATGCCATTGGGGAATATCTGATATAATACTTGATGCTTGTGTGTATGTGCCACACGATGATCTACTTACTTGGATGTACAATCACTTTCATGATTCTTTGATGAGGTACCTTCTTGATGTACATGTGTATGATGTTTCTATGTACTTTCATTATCTATATTTTTTACTCATGATGTTTGGAAGGGTTCAATACAAGCAATGGGATCCTGGAATTACTCGGTTTCATCTCACTTGGAGTGGCAGTTCTATTGTTGGTTTCAGAAATCAAACAAACCTTCAGTTGTTTGAGTTCATATTTATAGATAAATGTTCAAGTTTCCTATGTGAGAGATATTTTGAGAGACAGATTCAATTTTAACATGCTTGGTTTTCATGGCATTCCATCATAGACGTTTCACACAATGCATGTATCAAGATCATATGGGACCCTGGGATCATTTTTTGTCTCATTGGTTTCAATTGTGAGGGAAACAAGCAACAATGGAGATTTAGTCACCACTTGAGAAGATGATTGTAATCAAAGTAGTGCAACAACAAGAATGGTGGTTCCTCTCTGAAATTTTATTGGAATATTGAGAAACTCAAAGTTTGCGAGCTCAGTACCAACTTGTTGGAGCCTGGAAAATTGCAGGTAACAACAATAGGGATTCTCCCCAATAAACGTTCTCAATTAGCTCGTTATTGTTTGGCATGGGGAATCCGTCCGGTTTACGGTCCAACTACCGTAGGTCAAGTAACGATTAAAGTGTTTCACCGGTTATGGCCCGGTCCACCGTGTATATTTTTTAGTTTTTTTTTATATTTAAGTATGATGTGCAAGTTCCTAACTAAATGCAGGCAATAGAGATAACAAGGAGGGTCACAATGTGATGTGCAGGTTCTTACCTCTCGTCTTACCTCTCTCCCTTCTAAATCACAAAACAAAGAGAAACTAACTAAGATTCACTAACCTATCCCTAGGGAGAAAAACTGTAATTAATGGTGAGTAATGTATTGTATTGTATGCATAAAGAAAATCATAGATAGTTGTTAACCTTCCTGAAAACATGAATATCAATAGAAAGATGAACAACAAGATAACTTATCGTTAATTAAAACATTCATTACTCAATGTGGAAATTTCACAAAAATAAACAGGAGCACATTCATAACATGAAAGAATTCAGTAGGTTAGAACGATCTCACAGTTCATGGAAACAAGCTGAAAAAGAAATAGTTCTCATTCAACCTGCCCATAGCAAAAATTTGAAACTCCACAGAACTTTCTCCAACAGAAAATATATAACTCTTTATTGTAAAATGAATTAGTTCTTCTTACAATAAACTCCTCAAGATAGTCTGAAAAATGGTCCTTTACTATCTAAAACTCTCCTATACTTATACAAAAAGAAAAAAACTCTTGGGCTGCCCCTCATTGCCTCTTGAGCTTCCCCAACCTTTCCTTTACAAAAATTTGTCCTGTAGCTTGTGCACAAAAATTAATATAATATATTACATTATTAATCAATATTCCTAAAACATTTCATGAGGAAGGCCCAACTTGCTCGTTGGTGAAATTTTTCCATGCATTAGCATCTGTTGCTATGCTTTCAAACCCAGAAGGCTCAAGGAATCGAATGTTAATCTCATACTTGGTAGCTTGGGTCTTCAAAAGCTCTATTCTAGCAGGAATCAGGCGTAGCTGGTCCTCTAATAAGTGTATGCTCACGGCTGCATGTGCTACTTCATTTTTTAATATCGATTCATCCAAATCCTTGACCTGTTGGATTGCTTGTTCATCCTCTTTGTATCTGTCCCGTAAATGATTTAAAAACAGTTCATGTTCAGGTAGCACCTCCAATATTTTCTCAGCAAAAGTCTGACACCGATTATATGTGAAGAGCACTCTCCTGCAAAATTTGGCACAAGATGTCTTTGTCTTCTTCACTGTTTTCTTGAATTCTTCTACGACATTACTGGCAAACTCCTTTAACTCATATTCTTGCTTCAATGTTTGTTGATCTTTGACGGACATGTCTATGGGAGATTCTTTATTGGTTTCTACCCAAACCATTCTTCCCTTTAGAATTTCCAATATATCCTGAATCCTATCCAGAAAATATGAAGTGGTACTTACAATCTCTTCCAGCCTGGTGTCTATCTGCAAAAATTTACTTCTTTCATCTTCTATCTGTAGTTGTATCTGATTTATATTTTTATTAAGCATCAGAACATGCTCCTTTAAGGGTCGGATGTTAGCTTTATGCTCCATAGCACTCTTTAGCGATGTTGTTAATGAATTTTTATGTTCTTCTAAGGCTGCTATCTGCATCTGATATTGCTTCTCCTTATCTTCTGCAGTATCATTCTCTATTCCTAGCTCAACAACTTTGATTTCCAACTTGTTCTTTTCCTCATTTAATTTCCCAAATGACAGCTGAAGATTATCATTTTTAGTCTTTAAACTCTGATGCTCCAGCTGTCAATTTTGTAATTCTGCCATGGCAACTTGAGAATTCTTCTCTGTATTTTTTGCAGATATTGCTAAAGCATCCTTATCTGCTTGTAGAGTTTGGCATTATGTCCTTGAAACCTTGACTTCACCTATCATGTCTTCATATTTTCTCTTTAGCTTATGGCTTTCATCCCTTTCTTTATTCAAGTTTTCCTTCAACTGAGCTACATTCTTCCATGACTGCTCCAAATCAGTCATGATCCTGTCCATGTTGTCTTCATTTTCTAAGGTTAAAGCTACCCCAGCCCTTGCTATTAACCGTGGATCACTATGAGTACCATGTACTACTATTTTGTCCGTCACCATATTCCCTGGCTTTCCTCCAGTATCTACCTTTTTCTCGGTCCTCTTAACAATCCTTTTCTTTTCCTTGTCATAGAATATAGTACTAAAATTAGGTATTTCCTCCCCTTTGGTAGGTATGAAAGGAATCAAATCAATTCAGAAATTGAAACTTCTCCTAACATACTGCGAGAAGGAACAACAGCCTCCAAGGGATCAAGATCGGACTGTCCTTGTTCTTGATATGTAGGATCTTGTACTTCTTGTACATCAACTTGCTCTGTGGGATGCTTTTCCTTTTGAGGTTCTATTAACCTGAAGCCTTCACTTTCTGCCTGTTTCTTCTTTATCTCAACTTCTTCTTTTCTTTTCTTTCTTCTTCTTCCTTCTTAGATGCTTCTTCAACGGCTCGTTTCTTTTCTTCTTCTTCAATCCTCAACCAATTTGCTGCTTCTTGGACCAATCTGCTAGCATCTTCTTCTCTTTTCTTGGCATCTTCCTCTTCTAGCTTCTTAGTTTTTTCTGTAGTCTTGCCTTTTCCACCCACAGTTGTTATCTTTTGCTTGAACCTTTTCTTAAGGGCTGTTATGTTTTTGGCATTGCGGAACATCTCCTCATCTTTGTCCCGGAAGTCAGTGTACTCAAAATGGATTCCAGCTTCTTTGCACTAATCAACTACTTTGTTATGGGAATCATTTCTATGAAAATTCATTTCCCCAAAGCGAAAATATTCTAATTCTTTAACAAACTTTGTTGCCTATTTGACCCTTGAAAACTTATAGCTTCCAATGAAGAAGGGTACTGCAGGGTACACTGCCTTTTTATGTTCAAACAAAAAATTTCCTACTCCATCAATGTACAACTATATGACGGCCTCCTTGTGGATTACATAAGCTGTAGCATATTTTGGGAGCAGAGAAGGAGCTCTGGAACCACCATACATCCTCACATACAATCCATCCTCTGTCAGATAATAATCCCCGAATTCTTGTATGATCTTAAATGCTTCCTCGGACATGCAATAACATTTTGTTATGAAAATCAGAGTATATAGGGGCATAATAAAATACTCACAAATCTCCCTATAGTAACTGTAATACTCATGAGCCCAAAACAATTTATAAGCTGTGTATACTGGGGTTTTTTCCTTCTCCCAATTGCACTTCAAATCTGGGAAAGCCTGAGTGCATAATATGCAATCAATTAGAATAGAACTCATGTAGAATTCATATTTCTTCTGGGATACTCCTCCCAGGGCTGCAATTATACATGCTAAAAGATTGTTTGACACTATACTGGCCCAGTTGAAGATAGTTCCTTGTGTGGCAACAAAAAATATGACCGGTATCCAACTAATCTTGAAACTTTTTCCATTTTCTCTACCAAAATTCATGTTAAGCATCAACGCAATAAATCTGTAAGGAGCATGGAGAGTTGAGGTATCATATTCTCCCGAAGTTCTGGTTCTGGAATTCTTCCCTGGGGTCATCATCCTCTTTACCGTCTCTACCAGGTCCAGATTCACCTCCTTTAACTAAATTTTCGTTAGATATGCCTGTGGTGAGGGTAGATGGTATGCCATAGACACATAGGCATGGCTATATGCAGCATAGCCTTGCTTTGTAGCATTTGTTAAGATCATTCTTGTCACATCTACCTTGGGAAGAATCCAACCTATTACTTCTGAGCACGGAAACAATTCGGGCTTAGTAGCCATTTTCATCAAAGCTGACTTTTCAATGTTAGCATAAATTGTCATTTCTTCAAACCCAGCATCAGGGACATTCTGGTTTGAGATCATTCTGAAAATTTCTCCCCATTTGTAATATGGTTCTACTCCAGTAGTGGCTTTGGTGTCTTCATAGATAGATTCTACCTTGGTTATTATTTCTACCTCAGGCTCCTCTTCAGCCACCTGGGCTTTCTGCTTCTGTCTCTTTGGCATGTTGTTGTAATGGCAATCGAAATGTAACAGTCATGCAACCTGTTTTAGTTTAACTAACTCTAGCAATTGATATAGTAATAAACAAGAAAATTTACAGATCTATTCACCTCTTTGACATGCATGCTGAAAGATTTATGTCAAAACACAGTCTTTATGAATGAGGAATTTAACACAGAAAAACCCTATAACAATGTTGCCTCCTCAACCTGCCCAAACTTCACTTGTCTCAAAACCCTAGTCTAGAAATTCTCCTTCAATTCATACAGGCATTTTGATTTACACCAAGCTTGTTCTACTGCTAAATCTCAACAACAGCTCTATTGAACTTCCTAAACCCTTCACGAAAACCGCTTCTAAAAACCCCTAATCAACTGAGCACCCTCCTGAATCCCATGGGAAAACATAGTTGAAGGAAAAACGGCCTCTTAACCTTCATCCAACCATAAATTTTTCAAGAATAGGGTGGTGCAGACGACGAAACACATGTCTGCACCATGCCCTACAAGCCCGCGCAAGAAACACAGGCGCATACATAATGCTCGACGGCAGATAGACTCAAACTCCCACGAAGTGAAAACTCAAGCAATGGGCTAAGCCCCTTAATGATGTAAAATATTCACAAGAAAAACGCAAGGGAGTCAAAACCCCAACCCCCTATGCGAAAAACCTAACCTTCACCCAATAAACGGTTCAAAATCAACCAACAACACCCAAAGTGACAAGGCCATGGGTAAACCTACCTGTCAATAGCGATGCGAGTGACTAGACAAGACAAAAAACTCCACGGGTGCAAAGTAGGATGTACAAGGTCTTGATAGCTGCGTGCACACAACTCCGGACGGTTTCAACAGTGCAATACGACAAGTCATATGGAAACATATAACACATATATATATACCTACGACCGGGTGGGAAACCATTGACAAAATAGTCTAGAGGATAGCTGCAATAGCGGGCGCAAAAATAACTATGGACCTGGCACTAAACTGTTAAAACAACCTCGTACATCGGAAGCACTATCAACTATTCTTGGGACCCATTGCTACTAGCCTTCCGCAACATCGGCTATAGACAACTCTACCATCCCAGTGACTACTTTGGGAAACGGGTATTGGGTCTCGGCAGAGTTAGATTCTTCGGAATTGGCAAAGAAAATAGAATGCTTTCGAATCACCTTAAGATTAGCCTTCCCCAATGTCGGGCGAGATAAACATTATAACTCCGGCTTGCTCCGGTCAATCAACTTGACAGCGGGAAAAATAAATAATTGGGTATTGGAAACACTAACGTGAAAGAAAAAACAGTTCATCGGATAATCCTAGCACTAAGGAACCGCAACTTTGGCAAAAAAGGTCCGAGGATAAAGCAAATTAACTCCGATGCATCGGCGAAGGCTTTCGATAGACCGCTCGACAGGATAGATGACTCCGCTTCCGCAACGTTGGAAGGTTAGTCCACTACGCTTTCGATATCGGAAGAATAGTTAACTAATCATCCGATACATAAAAATAAAAAGACCAAGTTTTTTAAGGGAATTTTCTGTACTCAGGGAAACTTTGGCACTAATAAAATACTCCTAGGCCAGTTTGAAGAAAAACAAATAAAAAGGGGGGCCCTAAAATTGGAAAATTTTGGGGAAATAGTTGCAGCTGCAACAATTGCCGACTACCTGGTGAATACAGATCTCTGAACAATTTACTCTTTGATCAATAGACTGCTCTGATGGTACCACTTTACTATATTTCTTCAAGATATCTGAATTCCCAAATGCAAGATTTATTCACTTTAATCATTGATTATATTCCAAGTTAAGGAAAAAAGAGGAACCAGGATTTCAAAGTCTGGATAACTCTTTCGAGGCCAAGAGTATGAGTTTCGTTTTACCTCTGTCTTTGGGTAGTTTCCAACTTAGACACCACATGATCGTAACATATGGTAAACAGATATATCTATTTGTTCCTCATTCCCATGTCATTTTGCACTTTTTTGTGCTTTTGGACTTTTGTCCCCTCTTGAGTCCTCATGTTTGCCTTATTTCTGAATTTTAATTCAGGCTCCTCTATCCATAGTGTCCTTTTGTGTTAGAGATATCTTAATTTTAACTCACGGACGGAGAAGAATTTTGGCAATCTCATTCATACTGATGTGATTCAGTACGTGTTTTGATACATATTGCTTTTAGGAGATTTTGACTCTCATTAACCTTTTGGCTTTCAATTCATGGCATGGGATTATTTAAATATAATACACTGTTTACCTTGCTTCCTTTCCATGGGTCTTTTGCAATTACCCCCTAGGACAACTTTTAATGTGAGATGAATGGAGCCTCAAAATAGTACTCTGGACTTTTCTATCCTGATTTATTTCACAAGGATTAAGCAGGACTTCAATGTGTTCATAACCACTTAGAAAATCCGCTAAACTTGAAGAAATTCTTTCAAACATTATATGAATCAATAGTAGGCAGTCTTGTAGTCAAAGATTTCAGTTAATCCAGAATTCTGATGAACTCCATACAACCAAAAGTCATGTTGTTTTATTGATCATAAGCAAAACAAAAATTTACAAGCAATCAAACTCTAATAAAATAAAGCAAACAACTAAAAATACACTAAAGTAAGCAACAAACCAAACGTTTATTTATGTACAAGAAAACAAAAACCAAATGATCAAGAAAAATAAGGCTTGAGAACTAAACCATTTATTGGCTAGTTCTCTTCCCACCCCTGTAAGTCTTGCAACTTGTAAGTCGAGGGGCCTAGATTTGCTGCAATTTGAAAAGGGCCTACCCATAACTGCTGAAACTTGGTGTGCTTTCCCTTTTCATCGTGCGGGTGATCCCACTTAAGAACCAAATCTCCTACTTTGAACTCTTTGTTCCCAGCTTTGTGCTTGTCAAACCAACGCTTCACTATTTCTTGTTGATGCTTAAACCTTTCCCGGGCTTTGGACCTAGACTCTTCTGACTTCAACAGATTATAGATTCAGATTTGCAGAATTTCATTATCAGTACCCTAGACTCTTGGGCTATTATGGAATATGGTAATAGAATATTAGGAGGGAGGACAACTTCTTTTCCATAAACGAGAGTGTATAGTGACACACCTAAGGAATTCTTGGGTGTGACTCTATCAGCCCAAAGAGCATTAGGTAACGCTAAATGCCAACTCCTTTGATTTTCTATCATTGTTTTCTTTAGAATTCTAATCATATTTTTGTTTGTGGATTCCGCCAAACCATTTCCTTGTGGGTAATAATTTGCAGAATAATGCAACTTAATTCCTCGTTCATTAGCAAACGCAGTTAATCTAATAGAAGAAAAATAAGTAGCATTATAAAAAACTAGGGAAATTGGAACCCCAAACTTGGTCATAATGTGGTTCTGTAAGAAATCCATAACTACATCTTCATTTACTTTTCGTAATGGAATAGCCTCGACCCATCTGGTGAAGTAATCAGTTGTTGTCAGAATATACTTGTGTTGCAAGGAGGAATTTGGGTTTATTTCCCCAATAATATCGATTACCCATTGTTCAAATGGTTCTAATATAATTACTAGTTTTAATGGTCCTGCTGCTTTACCTTGTCTTCCAACGCATCTCTGACAAGAATCACATTTTCCAACATGAGCATGAGCATCCTTAAACAATGTAGTCCAGTAATATCCAGCTTTGAGAATCTTATGTGCTATTGTGTCCCATGAAAAGTGACCTCCAGCAGGTCCATCATGCAATTTTGCAAAGACCTTCTTTGCATCTTCTTGTTCTAAGCACTTGAGAAAGACTCCATCGTAGTTCTTTCTGAATAGTACTCCATCAATGATCTGATATAAAGTTGATTCCAGACGTAATGCTCTTCTTTGCTTGGGACTCCAATGCTCCGACAAATACCCTTCTTAGAGATAATGGACTAGCTCCCGATATCAGGAGTCTGGAGCTATAAATAGAGGACATACATCCACCATATGTAGTTCAGCTTCATTATCCCAGCTTCTTTCTTCATTGTTTTCACCTTCAGTCATTAGTTTACAAATTCCTTGTCCTTTAACTATGGTTGTTGGTTTGAACTCAAGATCATATTCTTGTAAAGCATTCACCCAGTTGCCTCTTGTTTCTCCTAATTCCTTTTGTACAAAAAGAGATCGTATGGTTGGGTGTGGAACTATTGCTTTGGTGCGATTGTATATATGGCCTGAATTGTTTTACCGCTTTAAAGACTGCATAAGCTTGTTTGTCAACTATTGGATAATTCAATTCAACCCCTTGCAGACCAGTGCTCATAAATGATATGGGGTACTCATCTCCCCCATCTTCTTTCTGTGTAAGCACAGCTGCTAATGAATCATCAGACGCAAAAGTGTACAAAATAAAATCCTTTTCAAAATTTGGACTTTTGAGTGATGGTGCATGAGCAACAGATATTTTTATCTTGCTGAATGCATTCTTCTCCAAATCAGTCCATTCAAATTGCACACTCTGTTTAACCATTTGTTGCAAAGGCTTGATGATTTGAGCAAATTCCGGTACAAACCTTCACACAAAGTTGATTGTCCCCATAAAAGACTGCATACCCTTTTTATTATGGGGTAAAGGGATCTATTCTATGGCTCTAATCCTCTCCGGGTCTATGGAGATCCCTTTCTTAGAAATGACATGACCCAGTAGCTTTCCTTTTGTGACTGCAAACAAACATTTCTTGGGATTTAGTGAAATACCATATTTCCGGCAACTCTCGAAAATCTGTTTCAAATGAAATGCATGCTCTTCTCTCTTTTTCGAAAATATTGTAACATCGTCTAGATAAACCACAACATTATGGCCAATCAAACCGTGGAAAGCTATATCCATGGCCCTCTGGAATGTAGCTCCAGCATTGATAAGTCCAAAGGGCATCCTCCGATACACAAAAGCTCCCCACTTGGTTCTGAAAGTCGTCTTAAGCTTGTCTTCTTCTGCTACTAATACTTGATTATAATAGGACAATCCATCTAATAACGAAAACAATTCAGAACCTGAAACTATCTGTAGTATTTGTTCCATGGGTGGGACAGGGTAATTATCTTTATCTGATGCACGATTAATATTTCTGAAATCTACGCAAAGTCTGATTTCTCCAGACTTTTTCCGTACTTGTACCAAATTAGAAACCCATTCCGAATGTTTGAATTCAAATATGATTTTAGAATCCAGCAACTTTTTTACCTCACTTTGAATTAAAGGTTCCAGCTTAGGATGCATCTTTCTCAAAGGCTGTTGGTAAGGCTTGATTCCAACTTTGATTGGGATAACATGTTGTATGATCTTTGTGTCATATTTTTTGAGATCTTCATAGGTCCAATCAAACACATCCCTATCACGGGGGCTTCACTTGTTGACCAATATCCTATCACGTTAGTTCATATTGTGGGTTTTAAAATTATTAAAAATTGAACCACTATATTTCAGGTATTGGGGGGATGAGGGGTTTAAGGTGTGGGTGGGTAGGGTGGTTTATAAGGATTGAGGTATACAAAGGGGTGGGGAGGAGGTTTTAAGTATTGGGAGGGGGTTTCAACAAAAAGAGTTTGGGTCAATATCTCTGGAAATTAAGGGTATTCTTTAATATCCCACGATCGCACATGCTATGTGAGATGTTCACTAAGTGAAGTCCTCGTGATCCCTGTACTGCTTGAATAAACTAATGAACTTACTCCTTTCGCCTGGAGAACAACACTTCCCCAAATTTACATATTTGGGTTCAGCTTCAGTCCCTAAATTTATCAGCTCGAATTGCAAAGATCAGTTGTGAGTCTTGAATTTCGCTGGTTTCTAAACTTGTTATCTAAATCAAACATTTGTTCCAAGGTCCTAACTCCTTTTGGAATAAAGTTCCCAAACTTTAAATCTGCTTGATGCTCTTCATTGTCTATTATTGCTCCTTTGAAAGTATCATCATTCATCAAACACTCCAAGATTTTCTGATCATTGTCAAAAACCCTTAGATTTGTGATGTTATCTGGAACATAAGGCCTGAAAAGTAATTCAATAGAGCATCTATTATTTGAAGGTACTAATCTTGCAGCTGAGGTAGCTAGTAAATCAGCTGCTGCATTCTTTAATCTAGGAATTGACACAATATTGAATGCATGAAAATTTATCAACAAATCCCAAACTTCATTTTGGTAAGCTTTCAAATGTGGTGAAATGCAATGTATTTTGTTCTAAATTTGCTTAACAACGATTTCAGAATCTCCATATACTTTCATATTTTTTACTTTCAATTCTATTGCTTTTTTAAGTCCCTGAACTAGTGCTTCATACTCGGCTGTGTTATTTGTGCATCTGAATTCTAACCTACATGAAAGAAAATGTTTATTTTTTTCTAGATCAATCAGGACACAGCCAACTCCTGATCCCTCCAATGTTTTAGAACCATCGAAATAAAGAATCCAAAAACTTCCTACTTCTACTGAATTTGAATTACGAACTACATCTGAAACTAAATCTACTATGTTACAGTCAATCTCATTAGCCCGTGAAAATCGAAGGAGATCGGGCTGGATATCAGGTATACTGCTGGCTTCTTCAGCTTGGTAATTTCCCAACTCCAGTTCAATGAAATAGTTTCCCAACACAGAGTTTACGGGTTCATTTTTTCCTTCTAACTAAGTCACATTATATTTCATTTGAGGCTCTCTTAACACTTTTAACTGATTCAGACTTCCTTTAAAAGGAAACCACAAATGTGACCAATCCGATGCATAATATCCTTCTAACCTTGTTGACCAGTATCGGATCAAAACCAGACCATAAGCATCTGGTATGTCTGCTACTACAATGTCGATGTACTGACATACCCTCTCATCTGCGGATAAACGAATCAACACATCCTCCATTTCTCCTATTACTTTTACTATTGTTCTGTCTAATTGAAGAACTTGCCAAGTGGATGGTTTAGGTTGACCATTGATTTGCTTGCAGATTGAAAGTGGCATAACATTGACTGATGCTCTTGAGTCCACTAAACAATTATGTACATTATAGTTGAAAATTTCAAAGGTTAGGAGAAATGTTGGAGTTTTATACCTAGATTTTCATCCTAAAATTGCCTCACCAATCTCTTCTTCAGGTTGGTTGTCACTGGGAGGCTCCTCTTCTAGTGTCTCAAGTGCTTTTAAAAGCTTCTCCTTTTGTTGAGGTAAATTGCACATTTCAAACAATGAGATATTTTCTTTAGCCTTTTTAATGTCTTCCACAATATCATATCCCATCTCATGTTCTTTGAGATTCTTCTTGACATTGTCAGTTTTACTTTCAGTAGGCTTTAAAGGCGTGTTGACTTTCTTAGGATCCTAACTTGAAATGACAAATTCAGGTATTTTAACAGTCGAAGTGTTGTTCTTTATCTTCTTCATGTTTTCTTGAAGTTTCTTAAGCTTTGGAAGTATTGAATTATATTCTTTTAACTGATTCTGACTTCTTGTTGTTACATTAGTTTCTGGTGTTTCTTCTTGCATCGAAAAGTCTTCACCTTCCATATTAAACATAGAAGCACAGTCCCATAAAACTAAGGTATCTTCCTCTTGTTTTTCTGTAGGTTCATGATCTTTTTCTTTCTCCTCACCAGTTTCTGTCAATTTGGAGTCCAATAATTGATTCATTACTAATTTCATAGAATTAATCCATTGTTGGCAATTCTTCTCAGAATGAGGCTGCTGATGAAAGGTACAAAAATTGTCCATGCCTACATCGGTTAAATTCATTGCTGAAGGACTGTGTGGAGGAGGTTTAAGTTGACTGTTGTCTTCCCTTTTTTTATAATAAGGCTTAAATGGTTTATGAGCCTCTTTTTCCTTTTCTAAATCTATCACTCTGTTTGATCATTTATGAATCGTCTTCACCATCCCTTCAAAATCCTGTGATCGCTCATCCTTAGGCTTAGTCAGCAATAAAGGTTTCTTGTTTCCAAAAGTATTCTCTTCTGACTGCACAGGGTAATTTTCTATACTCTCCATCTCTGCCTCTACCTTCTCAGCTTCTTTATAGGTTTCTGCTAATGTGGGTCTAACCGATCTCTTGGAAAACATGGCTAGATCAGGCCCGAGGGCTGAGGTATAGTATTCAATTAGGGCATTTCCAGATGGTTTGTCAGCTACAATGAAATTGTTTTGGTAAGCAGCAAACCTTTGAGTGAAATTAAGCACTCTGTCCTTCCTTTCCTTCTTTAGAGCACATAACCCTTTCATTAAAGCTGCATGATTTTTCTGGACTACGTATTTGCTTCTAAACAGTCTCTCAAAAGTATTCCAATCTGTGATCGAATTTGCAAGTAGGGAAAAATACCATGAGGCTGATTTTCCTTTCAGGGTGTGAGGAAACAATCTACAGACCACATCTTCATGCTCTCCAGCTCATAGTCCCTCCACAGCCAAGTAAAAACTCTTCAAATGATCATCTACCAGAATTCCTTCACTTGGTTCAAACTTGGGTAACATCTTGTTAAAATCCTGGGGAAAATCATGCAAGGGCGGTGTCAGATTTAAAGGACACCTAGCCCTCCAAGTAGGTTGTGGAGGTGGATGATTTGCATTTACATTAACCATGATTCTGAGTGGAGTATGAGGCTGGGACTGAACAAGGGTTTGGAAAGGTGAACAATAAGGGGAATCTAGATCCAATTGATCTAAAGGTTGGTCAACTTCCTGTAAGGCTGCTTCTACCAATTATTCAAGATCTTCTACAAACACTGAGTCTTCCAATTGAGGGTGATCTTTCTTCTGATACTCTCTTCTAGGTAGGACAGAGATAATAGGTAATCCTCCAATCTTTTTTGCATATGCCCTAGTAATTCTCCTTAAATCATCAACCACTTCGTTATCAATGGGATAAAGATACCCTTTTTCTTTTTCTTCAAGAGTGGGTTTGTGAAGCAAACTGTTTTCAGAACTGTCACCGGTGGAGTAATTTCGAGAAAGTGGACTTCCTCGGCCATCCATGCACTGGTGGCCCTCCATCTAGCGCCAAAACTATTGGA
This sequence comes from Pseudotsuga menziesii, assembly GCA_001517045.1. Taxonomy (NCBI): domain Eukaryota; kingdom Viridiplantae; phylum Streptophyta; class Pinopsida; order Pinales; family Pinaceae; genus Pseudotsuga; species Pseudotsuga menziesii. The sequence continues at coordinate 163,470 of LPNX010585913.1, forward strand.
GCCTGGAAAATCGTAGGTAACAATAGTAGGGATTCTCCCGAATAAACGTTCCCAATTAGCTCGTTATTGTTTGGTATGGGGAATCCATCCAGTTTACGGTCCGGCTACCGTAGGTCAAGTAACGAGTTAAAGTGTTTTACCGGTTACGGCCCGGTCCACCGTGTATATTTTTTAGTTTTTTTATATTTAAGTATGATGTGCAAGTGCCTAACTAAATGCAAGCGATAGAGATAACGAGGAGGGTCACAATGTGATGCGCAGGTTCTTACCTCTCATCTTACCTCTCTCGCTTCTAAATCACAAAAAAAAGAGAAACTAACTAAGATTCACTAACCTATCCCTAGGGAGCAAAACTATAATTAATGGTGAGTAATGTATTGTATTGCATGCATAAAGAAAATCACAGATAACTGTTAACATTCCTGAACACATGAATATCAATAGAAAGATGAACAACAAGATAGCTTATCGTTAATTAAAACATTCATTACTCAATGTGGAAATTTCACAAAAATAAACAGGAGCACATTCATAACATGAAATAATTTAATAGGTTAGAACGATCTCTTAGTTCATGGAAACAAGCTGAAAAAGAAATAGTTCTCATTCAACCAGCCCATAGCAAACATTTGAAACTCCACAAAACTTTCTCCAACAGAAAATATATAACTCTTTATTGTAAAATGAATTAGTTCTTCTTACAATAAACTCCTCAAGATAGTCTGAAAAATGGTCCTTTACTATCTAAAACTCTCCTATAGTTATACAAAAATAAAAAAACTCTTGGGCTGCCCCTCATTGCCTCTTGAGCTTCCCTAACCTTTCCTTTACAAAAATTGTCCGGTAGCTTGTGCACAAAAATTAATATAATATATTACATTATTAATCAATATTCCCAAAACATTTCATGAGGAAGGCCCAGCTTGCTCGTTGGTGAAATTTTTCCATGCATTAGCATCTGCTGCTATGCTTTCAAACCCAGAAGGCTCAAGGAATTGAATGTTAATCTCATACTTGGCATCTTAGGTCTTCACAAGCTCTATTCTAACAGGAATCAGGTGCAGCAGGTCCTCTAATAAGTGTATGCTCACGGCTGCATGTGCTACTTCATTTTTTAATATCCATTCATCCAAATCCTTGACCTACTGGATTGCTTGTTCATCCTCTTTGTATCTGTCCTGTAAATGCTTTAAAAACAGTTCATGTTCAGGTAGCACCTCCAATCTTTTCTCAGCATAAGTCTGACACAGATTATATGTGAAGAGCACTCTCCTGCAAAATTCGGCACAAGATGTCTTTGTCTTCTTCACTGTTTTCTTGAATTCTTCTGCGACGTTACTGGTGAATTCCATTAACTCATATTCTTGCTTCAATGTTTCTTGATCTTTGATGGACAAGTCTGTGGGATATTCCTTATTGGTTTCTACCCAAACCATTCTTCCCTTTAGAATTTCCAATATATCCTGAGTCCTATCCAGAAAATATGAAATGGCACTTACAATCTCTTCCATCCTGGTGTCTATCTGCAAAACTTTACATCTTTCATCTTCTATTTGTAGTTGTATCTGATGGATCTTTTTCTTAAGCATCAGAACATGCTCCTTTAAGGGTCGGATGTCAACTTTCTGCTCCATAGCACTCTTTAGCTATGTTGTCAATGAATTTTTCTGTTCTTCTAAGGATGCTATTTACATTTAATATTGCTTCTCCTTATCTTCTGCAGTATCCTTCTCTATTTCGAGCTCAATAACTTTGATTTCCAACTTGTTCTTTTCCTCATTTAATTTCCCAAATGATGGCTGAAGATTATCCTTTTCAGTCTTTAAACTCTGATGCTCTAGCTGTAACTTTTGTAACTCTGCCATGGTAACTTGAGAATTCTTCTTTGTTTTTTCTGCAGATATTGCTAAAGCATCCTTATCTGCTTGCAGAGTTTGGCATTATGTCCTTCAAGTTTTCCTTCAGCTGAGCTATTTTCTTCTGTGACTGCTCCAGATCAGTCATGATCCTGTCCATGTTGTCTTCATTTTCTAAGGTTAAAGCTATCCCATCCCTTGATATTAATTGTGGATCACTATGAGTACCATGTACTACTATTTTGTCTGTCACCATCTTCCCTAGCTTTCCTCCAGTATCTACCTTTTTCTCGGTCCTCTTAACAATCCTCTTCTTTTCCTTGTCATAGAATATAGTATTAAAATCAAGTATTTCCTCCCCTTCGGTAGGCATGAAAGGAATCAAATCAAATTGAGAAATTGAAACTTCTCTTAACATACTGCAAGAAGGAACAACGGGCTCTAAGGGATCAAGATCGGACTGTCCTTGTTCTTGATCTGTAGGATCTTGTACTTCTTGTACATCAACTTGCTCTGTGGGCTGCTTTTCCTTGAGGTTTTGTTAACCTGAAGGCCTCACTTTCTGCCTGTTTCTTCTTTATCTCAACTTCTTCTTTTCTTTTCTTTTCTTCTTCTTCCTTCTTAGCTACTTCTTCAGCGGCTAGTTTCTTTTCTTCTTCTTCAATCCTCAACCAATTTTCTGTGTCTTGTACCAATCTGCTAGCATCTTCTTCTCTTTTCTTGGCCTCTTCCTCTTCTAGCTTCTTAGTTTTTTCTGTAGTCTTGACTTTTCCACCCACAGTTGTTATCTTTTGCTTGAACATTTTCTTAAGGGCTGTTATGTTGTTGGCATTGCGGAACGTCTCCTCATCTGTGTCCCAGAAGTCGGTGTACTCAAAATGGATTCCAGCTTCTTTGCACTAATCAGCTACTTTGTTATGGGAATCATTTCTATGAAAATTCATTTCTCCAAAGTGAAAATATTCTAATTCTTTAACAAACTCTGCTGCCTATTTTACCCTTGAAAACTTATAGCTTCCAATGAAGAAGGGTATTGCAGGGTACACTGCCTTTTTATGTTCAAATAAAAAATTTCCTACTCCATCAATGTACAATTGTCTAACGGCCTCCTTGTGAATTACATAATCTGTAGCATATTTTGGGAGCAGAGAAGGAGCTCTGGAACCACCATACATCCTCGCATACAATCCATCCTCTATCAGATAATAATCCCCAAATTCTTGTATGATCTTAAATGCTTCCTCAGACATGCAATAACATTATGTTATGAAAATCAGAGTATATAGGGGCATAATAAAATGCTCACAAATCTCCCTATATTAACTGTAATACTTATGAGCCCAAAACAATTTGTAAGCTGTGTATACTGGGGTCCTATCCTTCTCCCAATTGCACTTTAAAGTAGGGAAAGCCTGAGTGCATAATATGCAATCAATTAACAAAGAACTCATGCGGAATTCAGATTTCTTCTGGGATACTCCTCCCAGGGCTGCACTTATACATGTTGAAAGACTGTTTGACACTATACTAGCCCAGTTGAAGATTGTTCCTTGTGTGGCAACAAAAAAGATGACCGGTATCCAACCAATCTTGAAACTTTTTCCATTTTCTCTACCAATAATCCTGTTAAGCATTAACGCAATAAATCTGTAAATGGAGAGTTGAGGTATCATATTCTCCCGAAGGTCTGGTTCTGAAATTCTTCCCTGGGATCATCATCCTCTTTACCATTTCTGCCAGGTCCAGATTCACCTCCTTTAACCAACTTTCCGTTAGATAGGCCTGTGGTGAGGGTAGATAGTATGCCATAGACACATAGGCATGGCTATATGCAACATAGCCTAGGCTTTGCAATATTTGCTAAGATCATTCTTTTCACATATGCCTTGGGCAGAATCCAACCTATTACTTCTGAGCACGGAAACAATTCGGGCCTAGTAGCAAATTTCATCAAAGCTGACTTTTCAATGTTAGCATAAATTGTCATTTCTTCAAACCCAGCATCAGGGACATTCTAGTTTGAGATCATTCTAAAAATTTCTCCCCATTTTTAATATGGTTCTACTCTAGTAGTGGCTTTGGTGTCTTCATAGATAAATTCTACCTTGGTTATTATTTCTACCTCAGGCTCCTCTAGTCTTCAGCCACCTGGGCTTTCTTCTTCTGTCTCTTTGGCATGTTGTTGTAATCGCAATCGACCTATAATAGTCATGCAACCTGTTTTAGTTTAACTAACTCTAGCAATTGATATAGTAATAAACAAGAAAATATACAGACCTATTCACCTCCTCGACATGCATGCTGAAAGATTTATGTCAAAACACAGTCTTTATGAATGAGGAATTTAACACAGAAAAACCCTATAACAATGTTGCCTCCTCAACCTGCCCGAACTTCACTTGTCTTAAAACCCTAGTATAGAAATTCTCCTTCAATTCATAGAGGCATTTTGATTTACACCAAGCTTGTTCTACTGCTAAATCTCAACAACAACTCTATTGAACTTCCTAAACCCTTCGCGAAAACCGCTTCTAAAAACCCCTAATCAACTGAGCGCCCTCCTGAATCCCACGAGAAAACATAGCTGAAGGAAAAACGACCTCTTAACCTTTGGTCGACCATAAAGTTTCCAAGAATAGGGTGGTGCAGACGGCGAAACGCCTGTCTGCACCATGCCCTACAACCCCGCGCAAGAAACACAAGTGCATACATAACGCTCGACGACAGACAGACTCAAACTCCCACGAAGTGAAAACTCAAGCAACCGGCTAAGCGCCTTAATGATGTAAAATATTCACAAGAAAAACGCAAGGGAGGCAAAACCCTAACCCCCTATGTGAAAAACCTAACCTTCACCCAATAAACGGTTCAAAATAAACCAACAACACCCAAAGTAACAAGGCCACGGGTAAACTACCTATCAATAGCGATGTGAATGACTGGACAAGACAAAAAACTCCATGGGTGCAAAGGAGGGCGAACAAGGTCTTGACAGCTGCGTGCGCACAACTCCGGATGGTTTCGACAATGCAATATGACAAGTCATATGGAAACATATAACACACACACACACACACACACACACACACACACACACACATATATATATATATACCTACGACCGGGCGGGAAACAATCGGCAGGCAAACATTAAAGCCATCGGCAAAATAGTCTGTAGGATAGCCGCAACAGCGGGCACGAAAAGAACTATGGACCCGGCACTAAACTGTTAAAACAACCTCAAACATCGAAAACACTATCAACAATTCTCAGGACCCATTACTACTAGCCTTCTGCAACATTGGCTATAGAAAGCTCTACCATCCCGGTGATTACTTTGGGAAATAGGTATTGGGTCTCGGCAGAGTTAGATTCTTCGAAATCGGCAAAGAAAACGGAATGCTTTCGGATCACCTTAAGATTATCCTTCCGCAATGCTGGGTGAGATAAACATTATAACTCCGGCTTGCTCCGGTCAATCAACTTGACAGCGGGAAAAATAAATAATCGGGTATCGGAAACACTAAGGTGAAACAAAAAACAGTTCATCGGATAACTCTAGCACTAAGGAACCGCAACTTTGGCAAACAAGGTCCGAGGATAAAGCAAATTAACTCTGATGCATCTGCGAAGGCTTCCAATAGACTACTCAGCAGGCTAGATGACTCTGCTTCCGCAACGTCGGAAGGTTAGTCCACTACGCTTCCGATATCGGAAGAATAGTTAACTAATCATCCGATACAGAAAAATAAAAAGACCAAGTTTTTTAAGGGAATTTTCTGTACTCAGGGAAACTTTGGCACTAATAAAATACTCCTAGACCAGTTTGAAGAAAAACAAATAAAAGGGGGGGCCCTAAAATTGGAAAATTTTGGGGAAATAGTTGCAGCTGCAACACAACTTCAAAGAATTATACATAAGCAAAAAGTGGTGAAAGTTCAGAAAATGTTTCCAAAATATGGAGGTAAAGATTATTTGTGCAAATTTGGTTTTTATGGATTTGATTAATCCTTTGGGTGTTAGTGGTGATGTTAAAGGATATATCAATATGCACAATCCACGTCTCTTTAATTTTGGGAAGACAAAATTGCAGTACATGAGTGCCACTACTCAAATTGGGGCTAAACAAAATTAGTGAGGAGAACCATAAGAGAGCACTTGGTGCAAAGGAAAGAGTATCAAATGAGGATTCCACTTGGGAATATGAAAAATTTTACAACATACAAACTTGGCATTGCTTGAATACAAGAAAGCTTGACTAGGGAGGACTGTCATGTCCCCAATTGAATAAATTCCAAATAAGACTATTTGCAAATATTGTTTCACCAATCTACTAGTTCTGTAGGTTGAGATGGAGACATAAATTTTGTAATAAGGGGATATGAGACCCAAAAGTACTTTACTTTACCATATTCATGTTTAAATGGGTCACATAAATGATAAATGCTAAGAAACTAAGGTGTCTTGGGTTCATGAAGACACTTGGAAGCTTGTGGAACCTTTGGGTGACTAGATTCCCGCACACTTGGCATAATATTCATCCATTTGAACACATGGGTGATGTAATGTTATTGGATGGTGATGTGGTGTCAAATATCATATAATGATCCAAGGAATTCAAATTATTAAAGGAGAGTAACTCCCATGGAAGAGGAAGAGACTAGAAGACAGTGTGTGCCACTTGGAAGGAGATTCGATGCATTCTATGACGACAAACGATGAAAGATTCTATGACAAGTATGAAAAATTCAGACGTGATTGATGAAATATGAAAAAAATGGCATGACAGGGCTAAAAATAGACACCAAGAGGCAAATTTGGGAGTTAGAGGTAGCCATTCGAATTGGGGAAAGAATTGGAGCATGAAGAGGAAGACAAGTGTCATGAGAGTTACTAAACCACTAAGATGAGTTGGAGGAAGCTCATGGAGGGAAATTAAACCTTAGGATGCCTCTTGAAGTTAATAAAAGGATTTCATTAGGAAGGAGAATAGCTTTTGATAATTTTTTAATTGGCCTTTTGCATTTTGGAGAGCTTTTGCTTGTCCATTGCACGATGAGTGTTCACTCTCCCTACTTGTGAACCAATTTTGAGGGAGTTGGAGTCATTTCCAAGTTGGTTGATAGAGAGACCATACAAAACTATCATTGAATATTAATGAAGGATTTTCAGTTGTAGGTCGAAGTTCCATACAGTCAAATTCTCATCTATCTCCTTATTATCTCATTCCTTCTTCTCCATTCCCCCACACTCTCATGTTGATGGCGCACTTGTTGGAGTGATGCTTGCAATTTTTTGAGGATATTTGATTCCCAATATTGGGTATATTAGGTATGGATATGTAATATAATTTACATATTCAAATGTAAGTCGAAATATCGTAAATACATGTATGAAAGGCTTACATTCCCCATGCTCTTGAATGACTAGTTTTCATGGATTTGGCTTCAATCTCGAGGTGGTTTTATATCATATTTGTATGAGGAATTTTATATGAGTTTTATGATGTTAGGGAATCCATATATTATGTAAGACTCTATATTTTCACTCCCATATTCTATTCAGCTCAAAATCCAAGAAACTCCTGTGTGAAAAGCTTGCAATCTCATGCCATTATATCACTAGTTTTCATGGATTTTAGCTTCAATCTTGAAGTAGTTTTGAACCAGATTTGTATGAGGGATATTCTATGACTTGGATGATGTTGTAAAAGCAATATATGATGTGTTACTATGTAATTTCATTTTCCTATGCTCTGTGGGTCGAAATCCAATAAATCCATATGTGAAACTGTAATACCTTGGTTTTGACCCCATGGTATTAAATTTGTACACGATGTAAATATTGTTATTAAATCATGGTGAGGAGCTCAAGGCCAAGGCCCTACCATCGATTTCATGTTTTATGTATCAACAATTAAAGATCGATACCGATGGTTATAGTGTTATTCAGGCACAGTATATTTTGAGATATCATGTAAATATGCAATTTAATAAAATACCAACAACTAGCTATTCACTACAACGAAAGAGATGGGGCATGATTTCACAAGGAATAGGGACGAGAGTTATTCAAACCCTTGATCCAATGGGGTTAATCCATATGTCGATGGGAGAACCCTCAAGATCTCAACCACCCTTTTTGTCCCCTGCCCTCAAACATTCAATTCTTTTAGAAGTTGGTTGAGGCAGTTAATGCCTTGGGCAGGGAGAGACATGGCAGTCGATGTCGTGCATGGGTAAGCCTATAGTCTTTGGGAAACCCGTATTCTTGATTTTGGGGTAAGAAATCAAAGGAATTTGTTCTAATTCCATACTCCTTATTGACTAAGAACGAATTCATTCGATCGCAATACTCATGCAGAGGGTATCACCCCGCAGGCAGCGAGAGCTAGCAGAGGCGTTTGTTTTGCATTCTGCAGTGTATCTCTTCATCTATCCTTGGCTAGGACATTTTTATTCCTTATTATAGAGTGGTATGGAACCTTGGTTATCTATGTTACCAAGTGGAACCTTGTTTTGTTGTGTCACCTTGTGGTTTGTTGTTATGTGTACCCTGGTTTGGGTCTGAACTGTATGCAAGACTTAGGAGTGAAAGAGACGCAGAATTGGCCGGATAAACCTACTGTAGAGAGGAACCTCACGAAAAGATAAGAGTGGCTAATGAATCTTCTATCCACACCCTGAAGAGCAATGGAAGGGAAGGTATGTTCTAAGGGACTGTGTAGCAGAGAAGGGGATACTTCCTTGTGTTGGGTGTGTAGGTATTGTGGATAACAATCCAGATATATGTTGTGGAGGTGTCCCTAGCTCTGTCAATGAGCTCACTATCTTAGCAATTCTTCCTTTCCACTACCTTAGCATCCTGGTAAACCCAACTATTAGTTGGCTTGGCTGAGTCTTGACGTCCATTTGGCCATGTGTGGATCACTACATTAGCAGCCTAATAAACACAACTGTGGGTTGGATTGGATGGACAACCTGATAAACCCAATTGTAGGTCGTCTTGGCTGTGTTTTGATGTGTTATGGCTATGTGTGAGCATGTTGTTCCCTAGTTCCATGTGGAACTCATGCCCATCTCGGAGGTGGTAGTTGTGTTGAGAGATTGATTAACACAACTGGCTTATGGTTGGGTGGAACGTTGCAACGACATAGCTAGTTGCAGGACAACTTCATCTTCAAGATAAGTATTCTCTGGTTATTTTAATTCTGCAATGTATTTGTTTAGGAGTTATTATGAATGTGTCGAATGCTTTCTGAAGACTCAAGTAGAGTTTATTGTTGTTATACTTTCCTGCATTTTACATCTGCATATGCTTTTGGTTTCCAATACATTTTGCTTAAGTTCATGGAGGCTAGAAGTTGGGTTATAGAGTCAGAATGGATCTGACTTAAGCATTTCCACGCCCCAAAATCCACCGTGAAATGCGGCAGGCAGGAGGCAGGAGGCGAAAATCGAAAAACAGGAAAAGAAATAAGGCAAAATGTTGGTTTTCCGTGCCCTAGAATCCGCACCGGAATGCGGAAGGTGGAAAGCGAGAAGCCAAGGGATAAAGGTAAGTATTTTGGGATTTCCACACCCCAGAATCTTCCTGCAGAATGTGGAAGGCAGAAAGCTGAACTCCACAAGTGAAGGTAAAGTATTTTAAGGTTTTCACCACCCAAAGTTTGCCCGCAGAATGAGGAAGGCGAAAAGCAGAAAGCAGAAAACAAACAAATGAATACGTCATAATTTGAGTTCGGCTACCCAGAGTCCGCCCACAAAAAGAGGAAGGTGGAAAGCGGGAAGGTAAGATGAACAGTGGGCGATCTACGGAGTTCCTCCTGTCGCAAGCCACATTGAGGAATGCAGAAGGTGGAAAGGTCCTGTGAAGGGCGAAAAGGAATTTTCTAGTTGCAAAAGGAATCTGTTAAGGATGGAACGACTATTACAGAAGCATCTGAGCTTCATAATGAATGATTTAGGACGTTACATGACCCATGACTGTGTCTACAGAAGAAGACATAATTTTTCTTTACTTTGTATATCAGTCAGGTGTATGGGTATGTGACAAAGTGGTATCAAAGCTACGGGTTTCAACCTTGTCTCCTTTTGGGAACATCGAGTTCCACCGCATTAGTAAAAACTTTGTTCCAACTGTAAAATTTTGTTTGGAATAAATAGTTTGCAGAAAAAAAACTGCAGCGAGACAGGCAGCCGGTAATTTATAAATTTCTGAGATTATTGCGCAGCTAACAATTGTGTTTATGAACACATTTTGCAGAATCCTAGTCACCTGAAAGGAAACATTCCAGGTAGTGCATTTTGGAAAGTTTGTCCCAACCAAGATGATCATCATGGATGATGCACATGATCCATATGGGCCCGAGGTAGATGCCATAGGGGAAAACATACAAGTTGGGAGTGCTAAAACAAAATCCAATGGGAGAAGAAATCAAGAGACTCCCCCAGATATTGTAGCCACCATGAGAAGCCTAAGGGTGGGGTTGCAAAGTTGTAGAGAAGATAATGAAAGGATGATTAAAGCTCGGGAAGAGAAAAATCAACTGAATGCAGCCATGCTATAGAGTTTGAAAGACATCCAAAGGCAGATAAACTCTGGGCATCGGACAACAAATCCAAAAAGAAGTGGGAGTAGTGCAAGAAGAAATCCCCACAAGAGGTCCACCATCTCTAGAAAAAAAGTATTTTAGTGGATCATCTGACTCTGAAGAATCTATTGGGGTTTCAAGCTCTTCATCTCACGGGAATAAGAGAAAGAGGTGTTACCAAAACAGTTCACATGGGGAATTTAAGAAGGCAAAGCCTCATGCGTTTGATGGTGAGGTAAAGTCTGGTCAAGAAGCTGAAGCTTGGCTTCTTGGAATGAGAAAGTATTTCCAAGTCCAAGACTACTCTAGAAATATGAAGGCAAGGGTAGCCATCTTCAACTTAAGTGGAAGAGCATATATATGGTGGGAGCACCACAGGCAAGTGAAGAAGATCAATGAAATAAATATTGTGTGGAAGCGGTTCAATAAATATTTCAAGCAGAAATACCTCTCTGATAGGTACAATGATGATAAGATTAAAGAGTTTCATGAGCTAAAATTAGGACAATTGACCATGGAAGAATATGCAAACAAATTCTTGGAACTGTTGAGGTATGTCAGGTACATTCGAGATGATAAAGTGAAATTTAGCATTTTCTAAGTGGGTTACCTCAGTCATATAAAGATAGGATTGAATTTGATGAACCTTGAACTCTAGAAGAGGCAATAAGGAAGGTCAAGTATTGCTATGATTAAAATGCAAGCAAACCTGATTTCCATAAGGCATGGAAGGATAAGAAGAATGAGAAGTTTGACCAAAGAAAGAAAGGTTTCAAACCCTCTCACCTCTGAAATCAACAAAGGCAGCCATCACAAGCTGTGACTAAGCCAACCAGAATGATTGGAGTCAAGCCAAGAGATTCAAAGGAGCTAAGAGAACCAATTCAAAGTTGGGGATGTGGAGGAGACCATATGCTTAGGAACCGTCTGCATCAGAATGGGAATTTAAGTCAAGTTCATAACATCCAAGCAGTGAAAACTATGGGTCAGCTGGAAAGGACCATCCCTACAATTTATGCAGCGCTAGAGGACCACCAGGCATATCATTAATCAATTATGGCTAAATTCAAAGGTAATATTGTTGAGCAATCTGTTTCTGTTTTGATTGACCCTGGATCTACTCACTGTTATATCACTCCTAAAATTGTTGAAATTTGTGCTTTTAAGAAATTAAAGCATAACAAATCATGGTTAGTTCAAATAGCCACTGGAACTGAGAGGAAAGTTAGTGAAGTCGTAGAGAAATGTCCATTAGTCATGGATGGGCTATGCAATTATGCAAACTTGAATATTCTGCCACTTGGTTCCTATGATATTCTCATTGGAATGGACTAATTAGAAGCACACATAGTTACACTTGACTGTTACAGCAAGACATTTGAATGCATGGATGAAGAAGGAAACCCAATGGTTGTAAGAGGCATTCCAAATCTGATTTTTTCTAGGCAAATTTCAGCAATGCAGTTGAATAAGTTCTGTAGGAAAGGTTGTAGATTGTATGCATCCCATGTTTTGGAAGCAATGGAGAATGAAACTCCTAGGATGGAGGACTTTCATGTATTGCAAGAATTTAGGGATGTTTTTCCTGATGAGACTCTAGGACTTCCTCAAAAAAGAGACATTGATTTTACAATTGACCTTGTGCCTGGAGAAACACCAGTGTCCAAGACACCCTACATGATGAGCACCCCATAATTGCTAGAGTTGAAGATGCATTTACAAGAGCTGTTGGAAAAGAAGTATGTCAGGTCAAGTGTGTCTCCGTGGGGAGCATCAGTTCTATTTGTGAAAAAGAAATATGGGACACTCAAATTATGTATTGACTATAGGCAGTTGAACAAAGTCACTCTGAAGAATAAATACCCATTACCTCAAATTGATGACCTTTTTTATCAAATGAGAGGAGCAAAAGTATTATCAAATATTGACTTGAGGTCTGGTTACCATCAGGTAAGAATCAGAGGAAGATGTTCATAAGACAACCTTTAGAACAAGGTATGGGCACTATGAGTTTGTGGTGGTACCATTTGGTCTCACAAATGCACCAACTACATTCATGTGTGTCATGAATAGTGTTTTTAGCAAGTATCTGGATAAGTTTGTTCTTGTCTTCCTAGATGACATTCTTTTTATTCTAAGAATAAAGAAGAGCATGAAGAACATATGAGAATGACATTGAAATTGCTAAGGGAGCATAAGCTATATGCAAAGTTGAGCAAATGTGACTTTTATAAAGATAAAATCCATTATTTGGGTCACATTATCTCAATGAAGGAATATTTGTGGACCCTGAGAAGATTGAAGCCATTATGAATTGGCCAACCCCAAGAAATGTGAAAGATGTGAGATCCTTTATGGGACTTGTCGGGTACCACATGATGTTCATTGAAGGATTCTGCAAGGTTGCACATTTAATCAATTCCTTGCAAAGGAAGGGGATAAATTTTGCATGGACATCAAGATGTGAGGAGAGCTTCCAACAGTTGAAGAGTCTTCTCATAAGTGCACCAATTTTGAAAATTGCAGACCTAGCAAAATACTTTGTGGTGTGTACTGATGCATGCAATCAAGGACTGATGGAATATTGGCCAATACCGAGAGGGGGGGGGTGAATCAGTATTGATAATTTTTACTTTTTAACCATTTATTAAACTTGAATCAAAACATGGAATCAAAAAGAGACATAAGAACACATATTTTATCATGGAACCCCAATAGGGTAAACCACCAACTCGTTATATACTGCAAAATTGTATTTACAAGTTACAATAGAATTCGATTGGCACCAACCAATCAGGATGCACCCACACCCTTGTTTTACTAGAACCAACTGGTAGGAGGCTATGACCCCCTGTTTATTCAGTTATGACTGACAAGGAAGCAAAAACTCCCTTTTGCAAGCACCGACCTGCCCTAGCACCACCCTGCCACCCTAATATGTTTTCATAAGTTCTTCCAGATCTTCTTTCTTCAATCTCTGTCACAGATAAATCTTCATGCCACTAATCTCTGTTTTTTGGTCTTCAATGCTGCTCCAGATTCTTCAATCTCTTACTGTATTCACTTGGTCTCTTTACAGCATCATATTTTCAACATATACTTCAACTGACTTCTTCTTGATCTTCTATTTCTTTCTCTGGTCTTCAATGTTGCTTTCCTTCTTCTTCTAGACTCTTACTCTCTTTTATTAAATCTGTCTTTATTCTTTTATTTTCTTCAATCTCTTACAACAGAACATTTTTATTCTAGAAATTATAAGTCTCTTCCTGTACCTTCTTCTTATTCGATTTCAACCTAAGAGACACCACTATAATTTCTCAATCTTCTCTTGACTCATTATTTTTGCCTTCATATACTTCTAGATGTTATTCTATTTCTTTCCTTGGTCTCTGTACAGCTTCAGAATTTCATCTTCAATATTCTGTTATTCTATTTCTTCATTTTTCTAGACTCTGTCTTTTCTTACTACACCTCTTATCTTTTCTTCAAAGACTTGATTACAGAGCTATATTCCTACTTCTTCAACCATTTATAATTCAATAGCCAGAGACACAATTTCTTCTATTCAGAAATCTATTTATATACGATCATGTGTCTTTATTTCTATGGTCGCATCCCTTCATAAATGTGCCTTTTCAAATCTATGTATATTTAACTTTTAATTAATAATTATGTTTTTATATTCTTTTACTTTTCTTTTGATTTATTGCATCTTTTTCAAACCATCTCATGCCCTTTCAGATCTCTGTTTTAATCTTTATTTCAGAATTATGTTAGTCTATTTAACTGTTAAATTAAATTAGTTAATTTAACTTTCATTGATAATCTCTGTCCAATTTATTCCTGTAGCTGCTCCTTTTTAAAAACTTTGTTTATATCTTCATTTGTTTTCTTGTAGTATGTCCTCTTCCAACAGTATGTCCTCTTCCAACAACCTTCCTTTTATTTCATAACATATTAACTTATTTTTATTAATTTGACTAAGCTGGTCAATTTTAATAAAAACTTGTTTAACAGATATTTTCATATTTATTACCTGTGTAAAACATAATTTTTCTTCAACTTGGGAAGTTGATTTTTCACACGTGTGATCCCCATATTAAAATATGAAACCATGGCTAGGTGGATAATTAACCAAGGAACAAATCCATGTCATCTTATGAATTTATGGGCACAAGAACAACATGTGGCGGGCATTGCCAAAATTACTTTTTATTACTAGTTTTAACATTTAGACAAATTTCACTTTAACAGGAAAACATGATTTTTCCCAATTTTGGCAAGTTGATTTCTCCCTCATGTGATCACCATAAAGGAAAACTAAACCATGGGTAAATATACAGATATCCAAGGAACACACTCATGTTATCAGATTAATTTTTGGGCACATGAGTGACACGAGGCGAGCATTTGAAATTAGCTACTCAACCTTTTTGAACATCATAAACACATTTTTTCTTATTTTGGCAGTCTCATAATTCACACATGTGCACACCCAGAGGAAGAATGACTTCTTGTCTGGATAGCCACTTCAACAAGGAACATTCCCATCCTTTTTAACTAATTTATTTGTATAGGAGAAACCTATGGCGGGCATTTTACTGAAGCCAGTTTTACTAATTTTTCAAACATTAAAGCAGTAAAACTGCTTAAAACCTTGTTTTGGAAATTCTCTATTTTTCTCCTCAAAGACTCTTAAATCAATTTGATACCATGTTCATGTGCACATATGAACAAGCTACATCATGATGCTTTCATTTGATTTTTATCATCATCCTGTGAGGCATGGCAGGCATTTCTAACTGACCTTTTATTACCAATTATAACACTTAGTTGATTTCAGGATTTCCTCTAAAACTTATTCTGAAACCCCTTTTTGGAAAATTCATATTTTCTTTCTTATTGACTTCCAAAGCAAACTGAATACATAATCAGGTAGCCCAATCAACAAGCTATAAGACCCCCATACGCTGCAGGAATTTTCTCTCACCCATAAATTATGGTGGGCATCTTTCTGAGGTGTTTTATTCATTTTTGCTTGATAAATTATGGCATGCTCATAAATTTTTCCTCAGGCACTTTCAGGACAAACTAAAGAAATGGTAAGGTAGGTGAAACTACAATCTACAAGACCCCTTTATGGTGCAAAGATTTACATTCATCTAGAAATTATGGCGGGCATTTTCCTAAACCAGTTTTTTACTAGATTCCCATACTTAGTCATGTTTTTTGTTTTTCACCAAATTGCCATATTTTTCAAAACTATGTTAGACTGCTATAATGACTTTCTGATAGATTCCAGAACACCATCGTGTATTTTTCAAATCTCATCACACATGCCACATCACCATATATGCCATGTCATCATTTACCAATCATGCCACATCATCATTCATGCCATGTCATCATATCTTGCCATATCATGTCCTTAGTTATTTCTTTGTCATTACTGAGATCCTTTTGACATAAATGACAACCACATTCCATATTTCCAACAAGGACTTGGAGGAGTTCTTATGCAAGACAACCACATGGTATGCTATAAGTCAAGAAAGTTGAAGGAACATGAGAAGAACTATGCTACTCATGATTTAGAACTTGCAGCCATAGTACATGCTCTCAATATGTGGAGGAATTACTTAATGGGAAGGATATTTGAGCTAAGGACAGACCGTTGTGGTCTAAAATACTTGTTTGATCGGCCAACTTTAAATGCTAGACAAGCTAGATGGTTGGAATTTGTGTGTGAATTTGATTCTGAAATCAAACACATAAAGGGAAAATAAAACAAGGTGGCTGATGCACTCGGCATGAAGGTACATGAAATGCATGTGGCCTCTCTTGGTGTTTTCCAACTAGATTTGAGGCAGCAGATTATTAACCATATTGTTGAGGATGAAATGTACATACAGATAAAGGACAAGTTGCAGCAACAAAGCCTTGAGAGGAAGTACGAGGAATATAAATTGCAAGAAGATGAACTTCTTACTTATAAGAACATAATTTATAATCCAAATGTGGCAGACTTGAGGAGAATTGTTATCGATGAGATCCATCAAACTCCATATTCTGGTCACCCAGGATATCAAAAAACAATTGCTACAGCTAGAAAGCAGTAATTTTTGCCAAGAATGAAAAAGGACATTGCTGAGTATATTTCTAAGTGCATGAAATGTCAACAGGTGAAGGTTGAGCATCAAGACCCTATAGGTTTATTGCAACCTTTGCCAGTTCTGGAATGGAAATGGGAAGTCATTTCCATGGATTTTATTACAGGATTGTCGATGACTATGAGACAACATGACTCCATCATGGTTTTGGTGGACAAATTAACAAAGGCATCACATTTTATATCGGTTAAGTCCACATATAAAGCTGATGCCATTGCAAAAAAATTCATGAAGGAATTTTTTATATTGCATGGATTGCTTAAGGCAATAATTTTTTACAGATATACCAAGTTTGCTTCCAATTTTTGGAGGGTTGTTTGCATATTTGGGTACGAAGCTTAACTTTAGTACTGCCTACCATCCTCAAACTGATGGGTAAACAGAGAGAGTGAATTAGGTGCTTGAAGACATGCTTCACATGTATGTAATAGGAAAACCAACCAAGTGGGAGAATTATTTACACTTGGTAGAATTTGCATATAATAATGGACAACAAGCATCATTGGGAATGAGTCCATATGACGCCTTGTATGGAAGAAGGTGTAGGACACTAGTGACTTGGGATAATCCAGTGAATAGAATTGTGCTTGGTCCAGAATTGCTTAAGGAAATGGAACAAGAGGTTGCAAAGATCAGGCAGAACCTGAAAGAAGCCCAAGATAGACAGATGAGCTATGCAGATAAGCATAGAGTGCACAGGGATTTTAGTATTGGGGATCATGTTTATCTTAGAGTGAGGCCAAGGAGGAGTTCCTTGAAGCTTGGGAGTTGTGCCAAGCTGTCACCTAGATATTGTGGGCCATTTGAAGTGCTTGAAAGAATAAGTCCAGTTGCATATAGACTTGCATTTCCTACTAGCACTAGATCTCATAATGTTTTTCATGTTTCTTCACTTAAGAAATATGTACATGATCCTAACCATGTGATTAATTGGGATGTGATCTAGGTGGAACTCGAGGGAGAGTTCCAAACCGAACCATTGCGCATCCTCGACAAGAAGGTCATGGTACTCTGAAACCAAGATGTTGGACAGGTAAAGGTGCATTGGAAGCACTACGGTCCTAATGAGGCTACGTGGGAGCTGGAGGATACCACGAGAGTTGCACATCCATTTTTGTTCAATTTTTGAGAGCACTGAGGACAGTGCTAATGTAGGGGGAGGGGAATGTAATACCCTGGTTTTGACCCCATGGTATTAAAATTGTACATGATGTAAATATTGTTATTAAATCATGGCGAGGAGCTCAAGGCCAAGGCCTTTCCATCGATTTGGTGTTTTATGTATCGAAGATTAAAGATCGATGCCGATGGTTATAGTGCTAGTCAAGGATAGTATATTTTGAGATATCATGTAAATATGCAATTTAATAAAATACCCACAACTAGCTATGCACTGCAACGAAAGAGATGGGGGCATGCTTTCACCAGGAATAGGGAGGGGAGTTATTAAAACCATTTGATGCGATAGGGTTAAGCCAGATGTCGATGGGAGAACCCTTAAGCTCTCAACTACCCTTTTTGCCCTCTTCACTCAATCATTCAATTCTTCTAGAAGTTGATTGAGGAAGTTAATGCCTTGGGCAAGGAGAGGCATGGCAGTCGATGTCGTGCCTGGGTAAGCCTACAGTCTCTGGGAAACCCATATTCTTGCTTATGGGGCAAGAAATTAGAGGAATGTGTGCCCATTCCATACTCCTTATTGACCGAGAACGAATTCATTCGATCACAATCCTCACGTAGAGGGTATCACCCCTCATGCAGCGAGAGCTAGCAGAGGCATTCGTTTCGCATTTTGTAGTGTATCTCTTCATCTATCCTTGGTTAGGACCTTGTTTTTTTGTATTACAGAGTGGTATGGAATCCTGGTTATCTGTGTTACCAAGTGGAACCCTGTTTTTTGGTGTCACCTTGCGGTTTGTTGTTATGTGTACCCTGGTTTGGGTTTGAACTATAGGCAAGACTTAGGAGAGGAAGAGACGCAGAATTGGTTGGATAAACCAGGTGTAGAGAGAAGCCTCATAGAAAGATAAGAGGGGTTAGTGAATCTTCTATGCACACCCTGAAGAGCACTGGAAGGGAAGGTATGGCCTGAGGGACTGTGTAGCAGAGAAGGGGATACTTCCTTATGTTGGATGTGTAGGTATTGTGGATGCCAAGCCAAATAGATCTTGTAGAGGTGTCTCTAGCTCTATGAATGAGCTCGCTAGCTTAGCAATTCTTCATTTCCACTTCCTCAGTTGCCTGTTAAACCCAGCTGTTAGCTGGCTTGGCTGAGTCTTGACGTGCATTTGGCCATGTGTGGATCACTGCCTTAGTAGCCTAATAAACCCAATGGTGGCTTGGCTTGGCTGGATAGCCTGATAAACCCAACTGTAGGTTGACTTGGAAGTGTTTTGATGTGTTATTGTTATGTGTGAGCTTGTTGTTCCCTAGTTCCTTATGGAACTCATGCCCATATCGGGGGTGGCAGTTGTGTTGAGAGATTGATGAACACAATTGTCCTATGGTGGGTGGAACGTTGCAGTGACATAGCTAGTTGTGAGACAACTTCATCTTCAAGATAAGTATTCTCTGGTTATTTTAATTATGCAATGTATTTGTTTAGGAATTATTATGAATGTGTTGAATGCTTGCTAAAGAATGAAGTAGATTTTACTATTGTTATACTTTCTTGCATTTTACATCTGCATATGCTACTTGGTTTCCAATGCATTTTGCTTAAGTTCATGGAGGCTAGAAGCCTAGTTATAGAGTCAGAATGGATCTAACTTAAGCATTTCCACGCCCCGAAATATACTGCGGAATGCGAAAAGCAGGAGGTGGAAATCGGAAAACAGAAAAAGAAATAAGGCAAAATGTTGGTTTTCTGCGCCCCAAAATCTGCTGCAGAATGCGAAAGGCAGAACGCGGAAAGCGGGAAGCTTAGGGAAAAAGGAAAGTCTTTTGAGATTCCTGCACCCTGGAATCCTCCCGCAGAAGGCGGAAGGCAGAAAGAGGAACTCCACCAGTGAAGTTAAAGTATTTTAAGGTTTCCGCTACCCGGAGTCTGCCCGCGGAATGCGAAAAATGAACAAATGACTACGTCGTAATTTGAGTGCTACTACCCATAGTTCACCGACGGAAATCAAGAAGGTAATATGAACAGTGGGAAATCTACAGAGTTCTTCCTACCGCAAGCCGCATTGAGGAATGTGGAAGGCAGAAGTCAGAAAGGTCCTGTGAAGGGCGGAAAGGACTTTTCTTGCTGCGGAAGGAATCTGTTAAGGATGGAGCAACTGTTACAGAAGCATCTGGGCTTCAAAATGAATGATTTAGGATGTTACATGACCCATGAATGTTTCTAAATAAGAAGAAATAAATTTTCTTTACTTTGCATATCAGTGAGGTGTATGGGTTCCTAACAGAAACTCTTGCATTCCCATGCCATTGAATCACTAGTTTCCATGACTTTGGCTTCAATCTTGAAGGATTCTTGTATCATATTTGTATGAGGGATGTTCTCGAATTTTTATGATGTTTTAAAAGAAATATATGATGTGTTACTCTGTAATTTCATGTCACTATGCTTTGTGGGTCAAAATCCAAGAAATCCATAGGTGAAACTCTTGCAATTCCATGTTTCTAATTCACTAGTTTTCATGTATTTGACTCCCATACTGAATGAGTTGTATACCATACTTGGATGAAGGGATTTATATGGTTTTTAATACTGTTGGGGAAGTAACTTGTATTATGTATATGGTCCCTATATGTCACATCCTGATCTTAATTACCTTTAACTCTACCTTTCATATGTCAAAATCGAGCTAGTTATGCGATTTCCCCATAAGCAATTTCACTGAAAGTTTCGAACGAATGTGGAACTCTATAACCAATCAATTTGCAGAACCAACAACCATGTGTAATGACAACCCCTTTTGTCTGATAAAAATACCAATACCCTGTTCACAAAGTTGGGAGGGTCATACTTGAGTTGGGAAGCCAATTTTACATTCACCCTTGGGGGAATTTGACCACAATTTCTTATGTAAAATTGCATTGTTTCTCCCTAGCCCCAAACCAATTTGTAGGAGCTTAAATTCATATCAAAAGTATTAATAGGTCATGTGGGAATGTTGTAAGACTCCCCCTATCCTTTCATTTCAAATTCTATACCATTTGGAGTCAGTTGGAACCCCCTCCAATCTAGACTAGTAAAGCTCAAAAATTGTCCAAAAAACACTCTTTCCCAAATTTCCAAGTAAGGACATTACAACTTATACCCACCATAGAATCATATAATCCACCCTCCAAAATAAGAAACCTAGATCAGAAGAAAACTTTTTAAATTTTTAGTTTAGTGTGGAAGATTTCCACTTGTCTAATATGCACCTAGGGTATGCTAGGTGATTTGATCCTAGATGAGACCCCTTGTAGGACCATAGGCACAAGGGATAACTAATGCAATTCATTCTAATATGCATTGGTTTAGTTCCTCATCCTCCCTTGTATATTCATTGGTTTGGTCCTCAACAAGAATTTATATATTTGGTTTTGACAAGAAGTTCCATTGTATCTTCCATTTAGATGATGACAACCTGTAAGTTATTATCATAAGCAAGGCATCCAATTCTCATGAAAAGGATCAAAATAAAATAAAAGGTAGATGGTGAATCTAGTTTCGAACATTCCCTCAAAGTATAGAAGAATAATAATATTTTTATTATAAAATGAAACTAGAGAAGGTTGATGGTGAATCTAGTTTCGTTAAGAGCATTCCCTCAAAGTATAGAAGAATAATAATATTTTTATTATAAAATGAAACTAGAGAATAGTAGATGTTGATATGAAGAATGTAAGCATTGTTTTATACACTTATTGGTTTTATATTCCAAATAGAGGCACACATAATTTTTGCTTTTGTGTTTGTTGGAAGAAAAGTTATAAAAGAGCTATATGCACCACTATGTCCCACCACCGTAATGCTTTGTTAGATTACTTACTTCAAATATATCAATTAAAGATTACTTACCTAACATTATCCCTTTGGTTACCTTTATATGTACCTACGTTATCTTGATCGCATTATGTTCTAATAGGGATAATAACACGAGACTAACAATAATAAGTAAATGTGTTGGCCACATCTTATAGTTCCTTTTGGATGGTTATTTTTAGAAGGAATGCCAAATTTAGTGTGACGGAGACTTTTATTAGAGTAACTATTTAAATGAATGTTTGAAAGTTTTGTGATTGATATATAGAAGAGTTTTGACTGTGATTAAAGATTGATATAGAAGAGTTTTGATTGAGTTGATTTATCTTGGCACCTTGCTTTGCATGCATTTTATTTAAGCAATTTTTATTTTATTATCTACCAACATTTAGGTTGGAGTTTAAGGTTAACTTATGTACTTAATTTATAACTTGAATAAGGTGATTTAGTTAATAGTAATCACTTAGCATTAATTTACTGTGTAACTAAAGAGGATATATATTTACCATCATTGTAATTAGAATCCTACCGATATGAACAAAAGGTTATACTTTACTGGTTTTTTGTGTGAGCAAATTGGAGATGTCTATTATATTAAAAAGAAAAGCATAATGTTACATAGAGTACAAAAAGAGCCTACTTGTAAGTGCCCTCCTTGAAAGAATGTTATACTTTACTCTTATTAGGACATATAATTATTCATTTTCATTACATGACTTTGGAATTTCTTTGGTTTAATACTTTTTTTCGTAAGAAAATTAATGGTGTTGTTCTTTGTTTCTTTGTTTTGATCAACATACATGGATATGCAATATCTCTCTATGTTGTATGACTACCATTGATAGGTACAAGAGCAACACGATGCCATATAGTGCATTGAAACCATATACCTACCACCTCCCATGATCCAAGTTTATCATATGCGACCAACTATGGAGTTGTTTCTAAATTAAAAGCACATCTAGAATGACGTATTCATATTCATAAACGAGACACACTGAAGTTGGTAAGAGAAGATTAGATAAATTGAAATAGATACATTATTCCAAACTTAGATCTTAAATGGCGTTATCAATGCCATAAATCACCTTGTATAATGAATACATTATATTATATTGCTACCTAGATCACCTTGTATATACAAAGACATATTGAGAGCCTACATATTTAATTCTTTGATGATTGAAAACAAAGAAATAAAATTCATCTTTCCAAACCATGTGCATGTGAGAGAAATAAAAAATACAACTCTGTTTTTTAAGTATCAATTCTCTAGTCCTCAATTTGAGGCTTAAAATAATTTCCAGCACTTTGTTTTAAGCTAGGAGATGGAAAATGTCTTTTGTGTGTGTGTGTGTTTCTAGGATGTATATATGTCTCACACAAGTTTGTTTGTGCATTAAATACTCAGTTGATTAAAACTCCAATTATATGATATTATTAATTATAATTGATTCTATATTAGTTCACAATAATGTGGTTGTAAATTTCAATTCCTTTTAAAAATTGGAGATTTTTTATTTTTTATTTTTATTCCAAATTTTGATTTTTACGTCGATAGGCATATATATGTTAGAATTTTGGAGTGGACTACCATCTATGCTTTTTCATCTACCGACGAGAATGAGACAAATGTACTGTCCAAATTGATTCTATCGTAGTCGTCCAAGATTAAACGAGAATGAGACAAGTGTACTGTCTAGATTGATTATATGAGTGTCGTCCAAAATTAATAATTAATAATTTCAAAAAAATAAAATAAAATTTAATTAACATGTGATAAGTAGAGTTAGTGATAGTTGTAAAAATTAAAATTAATCTTCAACTATTCGATTATTAGATGCAACTGCTAGCTTAACTCCATCGATTATTGGATACAACTATTAGCTTAACACAAATGTGTCTAGAACTATTAGCTTAACTTCAACTCTAATCAAAGTTATATTGGATAACTATTAGCTTAACTATTATATGCAACTATTATGTTAACTCCAATGATTCTACAACTATTAGCTTAACTACAACTCTAGTTACTTACGGCTTAGTCCAAGTGCATTTGGCATCTAGGAGTCTAGCTAATGTGCGGTCATGTAAGAGTCGAACTCCAAATAAAATAGTTCGAACTCTTAATAAATTCCTTTGAACTCGTGTGATAACTACACTTAGTGGCATGGTATTGTGCAACTCATGTGACACTCGAACTCCACCTACCAATTGGGATTCCACGTAATGTGCATAAGGCTTAGTCGAACTCCATTTGGAAGCTAGAAGTCACGATAACTCATACCTCTTTTATTAACTACAATAGATTTATATTAGCTTAACTATTAAATACAATTATTAACTTAACTCCAATGATTCTACAACTATTAGCTTGCCTTCAACTCTAATTACTTACGGCTTAGTCCAACTGCATTTGGAATCTAGGAGTCTAGCTAATGTGCAATCATGTAAGAGTCGAACTCCTAATAAAATAGTTCGAACTCCTAATAAATTCCTTTGAACTCATGTGATAACTACACTTAGTAGCATGGTATTGTGCAACTCATGTGACACTCGAACTCCACCTACCAACTAGGAGTTTAGTTAATGTGCATAAGGCTTAGTCAGGATAACTTAGAGCTCTTTTATTAACCACAATAGATTTATATTAACTTTTAAATTAACTATTATTCGATCGAACTCCTTATAAACAATTATAAAAAATAAAAAATAGCTCATGTGATAACTGAATTTAATGGCATGGCAATGTGTAGTCCATGTGACAATTGAACTCCATCTAGCAGCTCGAAGTTGAGTTAATTAGTCAAACTGCATTTTACAGTTGGGAGTTGAAGTAAAGTGCAGTTCATGTGATACTATAACTCCTAATAAAATCCTTTGAAATCCTAATAAATTCCTCTTAACTCATGTGATAACTGCACTTAGTGGCATGGTAATGTGCAACTGATGTGACACTCAAACTCCACCTACCAATTGGGAGTCCAATTAATGTGCATAAGGCTTAGCCCAACTCCATTTGGAAGCTAGAAGTCAGGATAACTCGAAGCTCTTTTATTAACTACAATAGATTTATATTAACTTTTAAATTAACTATTAAATACAACTATTAGCTTAACGCCAACATCATGATACAACTATGAGCTTAACTTCAACTATGTACACCTCCAGAGGGGGGTAGTGTATGTACACCTCTGTAGACTTTAGCAATTAAATAGCTGTGCAGAGGGGGGTCCCTTGTCCCACAAACAAGGGGTCTCATACACCAATTTGGTGTCTCGCTTGGCGGTGACCTTAAAAATAGATTATTATTATTATTATTATGAGCTTAACAACCACAACTTAAGTGGTTTTTATGTTAGATTAACTATTAGATACAAGTAATTGACACATTCTTTAGGAAAAAAATTTATAACTATTAGGTTAAGTCCAATGATGATAGAACTTTAACTTAACTTCAACTCCAATCACAAATTTTAATTGAACTGCAATGGTTGATATATTAACTTTTAAATTAACTATTAGATACAATTATTAGTTTAAATCCAATGATTCTACTACTATTAGTTTAACTTTAACTCTAATCGCAATTATATTGGATAACTATTAGATTAACTATTAGGTTAACTCCAATCATGATACAACTATTAAATTAACTTCACTAGTGATATATTCCTCTCGGCATATTCCAAACATATTAATCTTATTAATGTGATTGTTGCTAGTATTAATTTTTCAAAAAAAATAACTTTACTACTTGAAACCTTGTTTGAAAAAATATTAAAAATATTTTTAAAATACAAAAAGTCTTAATAAAACTTTGAAACCCTTGTTTGAAAAAATATTAAAAATATTTTTAAAATACAAAAAAGTCTTAATAAAGCTTAGATAAAAACATAAGTATGAGTAGTCACGTTTGAACTTCAAATTTGGTTCATAATATCATTTAGAAAATGATTGCAAATTTGGTTCATAATATCATTTAGAAAATTATTGCAAAATCTCTTTAATATTGGAAATTTTCTATAAACCATAAACCTTATGGTTGAAAAAGCCTTAAGCCCTAAAGTGAAATTTATGTATAAATTTTGAATTTAAAATTTGAATAAATTGTCAAGTTTGAATTTAAAATTCGATTGATGTTATTACTTGGGAAAAGTAATGATAAGTCTTGAAATTTGGAATAATTCTTAAAGTTGCAAGATTCCTTTTGAGCCTTGAAATTTGGAAAAGACGTCCTAAATCATAGGTAGAAATTTATATGTGACGTCAATTTTAAACTCTTGAAAAGTCCTCCTAAATTGCGAGCAAAGACTATGTACGACGTGTCAAGTTTGAACTTTCTAGATTTGAATATCTTGAAGGTTTAAATACTTATTCGAAAACCTTGATACGGAGGGTAAATTACACTCATGTTGGATGCTTACCTTTCTTTGCTAACATATTCTCTTAGAATAAAATTATTATGGCCCGAAGGGGTCATATATCGATGGTGAAGTTCTATTAATCTTACCGAATAGCTTGTATTTTTTTTTTAATCTAAGTTTCTCCTATTGTTTTGGCAGCCAACATGCTCCGTACAATTTGGGAATTTTATTTATTTATTAGAACTAAGTTTTTTATAATGTTTTTGGAGAAGTATTTTTTTTTAATCTAAGTTTTTCCTATTGTTTTTTAGTCCCTGCCATCGGCTAGCAAGGACTCTATGAACGGCCTTGCCGTCGTTTTCAATTACCTTGCATGCAAAACAAAACAAATATGAATTATTTTCCTAAGTTTGCATTCAATCATTTATAACGCCGTTGTTTTAACTAATTTTTTTTTTTAACAAAAACGGTTATATTATATTAAGAAATCAGCCAATAGTTTGCTGGATCATAAACCTGTTACATCGATCTGCCCGACTACTTCTTCCTCCTACGGATAAGAAGAGCTACGGAGGGATATCTATACTAGCAACCGAATTAACAATGAGATCATGGAGACCAGCTGCTATTGAGTTATTGGCTGCCTGGTCCGCCAATACATTTAGTCCCCTTAGGATATGATAAAATTTTATTTTCTTGAATTTTTTTACTTTGGATCTAATTCTGTTAATCATCCTCGCTATTCTTCCATTCTTGTCCCTTCTATCCCCGTTCAGCGCCTGTATAATAACTCTGGAGTCCCCAAAGACCAAGACCTCCTCCACACCTTTTCCCTGCAGCTGCTTGAGACCTTGCCAGAGCCCGTATGCCTCAGCCATATTGTTCGAGTCAATACCAATGTTCCAGCTGAAGTCAATCTCAACCTTCCCGTCCGGGTCAATTATGACTCCTCCTCCACCTGCTTTCCCCGGGTTCCCTTTGGAAGCCCCATCGAAGAATAATTTAAATGTCTTCTTCTCTTTGAGCCACCTTTCAAACTGTTCGCAATCCATCCTAATGTCCCATTCTTCCAGCTTTAATGGAGCTGCTTCATTTTTCTCCATGATTTTAAGACTTTTCATCCAGTTTCCCTCGTTCTCAGTCAGGATTTCTTTATTAGTTGAAGGTTTAGAAATACTGATTATCTCTCCTAGCTGGACATTTACCTTTTTCGCTATCTTCCAAGCTGGCTGGGCTTTCTCTTGAAAGATTCTTTGGTTTCTCTCATTCCATATGCCCCAGCAGATTAGCTTGGGTAGCTTCAGCCAGCAGTCTTTAATTTCATTTTTTTTTTGTAGGTCACCATTAAACAGCTTGTCCCAGCTTATGAACCAATCCTGAATTGTGTCTGGCAAACGAACTCCCCCTCCCAGCGGCTTCATCACTTCCTCCCAGACCGAAATTGTATAGGGACACTTTAAGAACAGGTGGCTGATATTTTCTTCGTCTTCAGTGCATAGCGGACATCTAAATGGACCGAGAATTCCTCTTTTCTGCAGATTCTCACCAGTGAGAATTCGCTGATGCGTTAGAGTCCAAGCAAATAAATCGATTTTTGGAAGAGTTCTACAGTTCCAGAGGTTCGACCATATCCTTGGGTCGGCCGGCACGTTATAGTTTGCTGCGAATAGTTGATATCCTTCATCCGTTGTATAGACTCCAGTTTTCTTCCCCCAGCCTCATCGATCCCTCTTTACCTTTGATTCCGGTGCCAGCCCAACTAGGTGATTGGAGAGAATTTTAATCTCTGCGTTAATTTCAGGAGAGCATTCCGGCATGCTCCAGCCGGCCCATCTATTTGGCCACTCTGTCTCCCACTTGGAGAAATCCCATAACATGTTCTTTCCCTGCGCAGTCAATCTCTCTTGCAGGCGTGGAATATGGGGCGGATCTTTATCTAGTATTCTGTCTTGCCATATATTTATTGACTTCCCATTGCCAGGAACCCAATACAATTCTTCTTTGAACCTGGGGGGAGCTTTGAAGCAGACATTGTAGATAGAAGATCCTTTCTGGTTCACGTGTTCTCCATCAAGGCACCTGAGCCTCCTTCCTCTGAAGTATTTGGCCTTCATGACCTGACTGCACCAAGAAGGCTTGGGGGCGATCAAATTCCAAAGCAGCTTGGCCCCCATAGCCAAGTTTTGACTTCTAATATCTCTGATGTTAAGTCCACCCTCTGTCCTGGGCAATTTAATTATTCTCCAGCTGACCAGAGCAAATTTTTTTCCCCCATCAGCATTGCCTTTCTGCCAGAGAAAGGATCTGATCAGCCCATCTATCTAAGAGATTACTTTGACCGGAGCTAGAAAAAGGGTACTCTGGTAGAGAAGAAAGTTGTTCAAGACTGACTTTATTAAGACCACCTTCCCGGCCAAGTTTAACCAGATAGACCCCCAGCCCTGGATTTTCTTTTTAATTTTCTCTATAATTGGAGTCCAGGCTGAGCTCTTGGATTTGGCTTTGAAGATGGGAATTCCTAGGTAGTTGAACGATTCCCAGTTGACTACACCATCCATTCTGAGAATTCTTGAGATATCAATCATTTCTCTTGGGTTAATATTCCAGCCATATATCTTGCTTTTCCTAAAGCTGATCTCACTTCCGGAGGCATGACAATAACGTTCCAGTTCAGATTTGAAACGGCGGGCTATGATTTGATTGGTTCCCCCCAGCAGTATAGTATCATCCGCGAATTGCGCATGATTGATATCTTTTGTTCCTCTGGCCATCTTAATCCCGGGAAGGTCCTACTCAAGTCTGGCATTTTCAAGCTGAAAGCTGAGAACCGTAGCCTGAATGGCATAGAGCAACGGGGATAACGGACAGCCTTGCCTCAGGCCTCTCGAGGCTTGGAAGAAAGGAGCTGCTCTGCCATTGACTAATGGGGCGATCCACGGCTTACTGATACAGGCCTTGATCCAGGAGATAAACTTTGAGCTAAATCCAAATTTCTGCATAACCTTCAGGAGAAAGGGATGGCTGACTTTATCGAAGGTGTTGGCTAGGTCAATCTTAATCACCATTCCTTGATCGCCATTCTTCAGGTTGGAGTGAATGGCCTCTTGAGTTAAAATGATATTTTCCCAGGTCTTCCTACCTTTGACGAACCCGCCTTGATTCTCCAGGATGATTCTCGGCAAAATATGCTTCAATCTGCTGGCTATTATCTTCGTTATTACTTTGTAACCAATGTTGCATAAAGAAATTGGCCTGAACCTATCAAAGGTCTTGGCCTCCTTTTCTTTCGGGATGAGTGCCAGAAAGGCAGAGTTTGTGCTGCCCCCGACTTTGCTGTGCCTTTGAGAGTTGCTGATCATTTTGAACAGATCACTTTTTATAATTTCCCAGCATTGCTTGATGAAGGTAGCGTTAAAGCCATCAGGCCCCGGAGATCTGTCATCCTCCATACCTTCAATGGCCTGCTTGATTTCCTCCATCGTTACCTTCTGGTTTAGTTCGTCATTCTGGTTGTTATTAATAGCGTGGGGAATCAAATTGAAGAGATCGTTGTCCTCCTCAGTGGGCTGGTCTTTAAACAAATTGCTGAAGTGTCTCGTGGCTTCAGCCTTGACGTCTTCAAAATTAGTGAGGAGAATTCCCTGAGCTTGGATTTCTTGCACAGAATTTAGATTTTCCCTTGCTTTTGCCTGTTTGTGGAAAAATTTTGTGTTCTTATCAGCTTCTTTCAACCATTTGCATTTGGATTTAATTTTCCACCAGTCAGCTTCGAGTCTACAGGCCGCGTGAAGGTTTGACTACAGCTTAGCTTCAAATTCAATGTCATTTTGAGTCACGTGGCTTTCTTCCATACTTGCTTGATGTTTCTCCAGCGCATTGGTAGCGTGGGATTTTTGAAGTGAGGGAGTTGGGATCGATTTTGCCCAAGTCTTAAGTTCTCTTTTGGTCCTTCTGAGTTTTTCCTCCCAAATGAAGGAGGGCGAGCCAGTGACAGGGAGGGACCAAGTATCCGCAACAATCTTATGAAATTCCGGTTGTCTGGCCCACAGCGAGTTGAACCTGAACGGTATGGGTCCTAAGTTCCTATTGATAGCCATTTCCAGCAAAATGGGCTTGTGGTCTGATCCTCCAAATGGAAGGATTTTGGATGTTAGATTCAGTCCGAGCAAAAGGAAAGAGTCCTGGACCAGAAACCGGTCGAGTCTGGCAACAATATGCCCAGGCCCGATCCTTTTATTGTTCCAGGTATACTTTCCAGAGAGAGGTTTTACATCCATGAGATCCCAATCCAGAATGATCTCATCTACAATTTCTCGAATGGGATCCCTGACCAAGGATCCCCCTCTTTTTTCCTCTTGGCTGAGGGTGACATTGAGGTCCCCTGCAAGGATTACATTTCCTTGGAGATTGCTCTTTTCCTCTCGAATAAGCCTCCAACAAACCTTTTTTTCAGCATAGGAATTAGGTGCATAGATATTGAAAATTCTTACCAGGGTGTTCGTGTCCTTTTGCCTCAGCAAGGTGAGGATCCAACAGGAGCTGTACTTGATGTCAACAGCCTCGAATTTCTTTTCGTCCCACAGCGTCCCAATGCCTCCGGATGCGCCTCTAGAGCTAATTGCCGCTTTGCCTCTTTTTTTCCAAAATTTTGTAGTTACTTGGAGAAATGCTTCTTCCTCCATCTTGGTCTCCTGGATCAGAAGGATGTTCGGCTGATGTAGTGAAACAAGATCTGTCATTGCTTCTTCCTTGCGTGTGCTACCGAGACCTCTGCAGTTCCAGGAGAGGACCTTCATTACTTGCTTTTGGTGTTTGACGGCATCCCTTTCTGGGCATGCCCCTGCTGGCGAGTATTTCTAGTGTTTTTCAGCAACTTTTCCAGGGTTGGCTGGGAGCCTTGGAGCTTATCCTTATAGGTAGCTTTCTCCCTTACTTCTCTCTTAGATTTCCTACCTTTGGTTTTCAATTACCTGGGAGTGGTCATTTCTATTTCCCCCTCCTCCTCTTCTTCTTCTTCCGATTCAGAGTCTTCCTCTGATCTTCCCTGATTTATTCCTACTTGAATCTCTGTCATGCTGTCCTCCTGGTCCTGCAATTGATGGGCTATTAGATCAGCTTCAGGTTCCTTACCATGATCGTTACTGGATTTCTCTTCCTCTACTACCGGGTCCTCCCTTTCTTCACTAGTTTCTTTGGTCTTGGAGGTTTCAGGGGTCTCTTCAAGGAGAATGATCTTAGGTTCCTTATTCCCTTCTTTGTTCCCTTCATCCGTCTTTGAGTCTGGATGCTTTTTGGATTTGGATCTGTTTACCTTTTGCCAACCCTCCCCCTTGTCCTGATGAGTCTCGGGCTTTTTCGGGCAATTGCGGATGAAGTACCCATATTCATGGCAGCCCCGGCACTTGAAGGGGAGCTGTTCGGAGTCGAGCCTTTGGTAATGAGTCCAGTTCCCCACAGTTAGTTTTATAGCTTCTGGGAGACCTGCTTCTAGATCCACCTCCACGCAGATCCGGGTGCAGGCGTAGTGGTCCTTTGGGCTGGCCATATCAATATACTTCCCTAGTACTGTCCCGATTGCGTGGAGAGATTTGGAGTTCCAGCAATGCATGGGAAGATTAGGCAGTCTGACCCAGACTGGCACGGCCTTGGGGATGTCAGCCTCGGGATCGAAATCCGGGGTCCACCCATTGAGGTAGAGGCCTTGCGGTCCCATGAAGTAGGGCCCATTCCTGAATATGAGTTCCTTGTCTTCTTTGGATTCGAAGTCAAAGAGGAAAAATCCCCTTCCGACCGAGTAGGCTGCAACGTTTTGGGAGATAAGAGGTCTCCAGTTTCTTTGGACCCAGCTATCAGTTGTCTTTGGCGAAGGCCAGAGCCCCGTGAATTGCCCGACCAGGGCTCGGTCTGCCAGGGAGAGAGCAACCCTCATAGTTTCTTCAGGTGGCAGGGCTACTTCCAGCACATCATCTATTCTCTTAACAAACTTTGGCGGGTTTCTAGCTCTGGATCTCCTGTTCTGAGGTCGGATTAGGTTATCAAAAGCCTCGGATCTCGAATCCGGAGGCATACCTCCCATCCCAGGCATCAGGAAGGCCCTCAAGTCATTGGCAGTCACTCAGGTGGGATGACCTCAAGTACAACCCTCTGGGCCCTACGAAACTCACCCCCAGGAGACAGCCAAGCTCTCGACCAGCTCCTCGATCCCTGCAATAAAGATTCAGCCCAGGCTCCAGATTGGCCTCAGCGAATCCAGCCCAGCGATCAGATTGGAACGCCTCGAGGCGTGCAGGCTCTAGCATGCAGCGATCAGGCGAGAAGAGAGTTTCACACCTTGTATGTTATTAGTATTGCTATTAGTTAGTAAATTATTATTTTGTTTTAACTAATTATTAGTCCCTATTCATTTGACATATTACAACATCTATTTGCCCACCGTTCTCTCAACCAATTAGAGAATTGAACCTCTTATTTGGCCTCTTCTCGAGGCAGGTATGTTTTTCAACATCATGATATCCTAAGTTTTCAGTATGAGCTTGGTAAAAAAACGACTGATATATGTTAATGCTATTACTCCCTTAGCATTAGTTTGGGAGTAATTGTTAACATTAAATGTTTGTTTGATGCAGAGAAATAAACAAAAGCAATTTTCGCCCAGCCACAGCCTTACTCTTCGACACACCGCCTTACTCTTAGGTGGACAGCAAGAACAAAACGATGCCAGCCTTACTCTTCGACCCACTGCCTTACTCTTCGGTGGACAGCAAGAACAAAACGATGCCAGGTGGTGTGCAAAGGGTCGAGACATTTTGTCGCCCCCGATTCATGTGAAAGACCTTCAAAAACACGGGATTACGCTTTATTTCACAATTGAGAAAGAAAGACAGACAATTCCAGATGTTCCAGCCATATAATTTATTCAACCCACATCGACAAACATAGAGATAATTATATTGGATGCTTCCAGGGCTATGTATGAGAGCTTCCATTTGAACTTCTCGTCGTCCTTTTCTCGGCCTCTTCTCGAGGAACTTGTTGCAGGGACACTCAAATCAGATTGCATTCACAGGATTGGCAAGGTGTACGATCAATATCTCGAATTCATAACTCTTGAGAATGGTATGTTTTCTCTTGCCTAGCCTTCGTAACCTCAAACATTGAATTCACTGTGAATTTCATATGAATGGTTGGGTAAACAATTTTGCATGGTGAGCCTTCGTCTCGCATTCACATATAGATTGAGTTAGCATTATTCTCATATACATACACATCAAAACCAAGAATATATAGCGTGAGTGAAGAACATTTAAATAAATAAAAAATGAAAATATTGCAAAGGGTAGAAGTAACAGAAAAATATAGAAATCTTCCCTTTCTTCATCGTTATGGAATCCTCCCGAAAACTACACACTGGTGACATCTCAAAATTCATTTTGAATATTTTTCCAGCTATGTCTTACAAAACTAACGCATTATGAAATCTTTTTTGCATAAGTTCGGCCTGTCGAAACCGTAAAATAAATATCAGATTTATATATATTTCAACAGAAAACTTTTAACATTTAATTTGAAGCGAAAATAATAGCAATTGCCAACAATTCCTCGACTCTTTTACTGCATGAAATTATGGTCAATTTGAAAACTTAAATTCGTGCCAAGTAAACTAAAACTATTTAAGGAGATGGTACATGGTAACATTATGCACTAAGTGAAGACCTATGGTGGCATCCTCTGCAGAGACGGCCAACACAGGTATTTCATATTTTTATCTTTAGCTAATGTTTTTTTCAACTATATTCGACTTACTGAACTCCAAACTAAACTAGGAAGCTGCTACTCAACAGGAGCTGAAAAAAGAATAGGAGCTGAAAAGTGAAGGAACGAGCTAGTGTAATTAGTGGGCCATCACAGAAGGCCAACGCGCTCCCCTCACCGGGTCTTGCTATTACTCGTTCTGCTATTGAAATTGGGGCTTACTCAACGTCAATAGATTATGGCTAAATTGAGATATGGATATGGTAGCGGGCTATGAGATACGCTTTGGACAGTCCGCAGTGGAGACCATGCAGAAAGCTCATCCTGCAACTAGACAAGGATAGCTTCAGATATTCTACGCAAGACATGATTTCTAAATAGATAACGAAAGAGATTAAGTAACGAAGGTGGGTAGGGAGGTGTACTTATCTCTTTCGATGCGTGAATATCTCTTTCTGCATAGGCACGCATTATATCATATCATTCTGGTAAGGACTGCACAATAGGGTGGCCTTGTGCCTGCGAGAATGCTTGTGAGACATATTGGCTTTAAAAAAAATGATTAGAAAAAAAAATGAGCCGCAGTCTGATAATTGTGGGTAATTCTTATTCCCTCTTTAGGCTTATATAGAGACCTTCCACTGGGAACTTTTCAGAGTCTTAAAAATGATAAATTTTCCCTAAAATAACTACAATTTATCAATATTCTACTCAATTTTTTTATCCTACTTTTATCCTATATTTTCCATCATTTTGATACCCCAAAGTATATATTATCTACCTTCTAAAAGAAATGAACAATGTCAAGAATAACCATAGCTTGCACATAACGGTTCATGAGACAATGTCAAATTGGTTCAACTCTTATTGAGCTGACTAGGACCGCATAGAAGGTTATTAGGTCACTATTGTGTAGGAAGAATACTCTGTAGTCCACCGCTAGGCACAAACCCATGGGAGAGCTAATTTTTTTAATCTAAGTTTTGCTTAATAGCTTTTAAGTAATTTTCTCATGTTTTTTTAAGACTATATCTAAACTAACCCGAATCCAGCGAGATCTACGAGTGCACGGCGTCCACCTGCTGCTTCCCTTGCCGATGATTTGGCTGTGGTGGGTGAGATGCCCTCCGATCGTAATCCGGCAGCCCTCATGTAAAGTCCTCACACTTTTATTTATTTCGAGTTTAATAGTTATGTGTCAATTTTTTTTAATAAAAATATAAAATGTGGGAGCCATGTAAAGTCCTCCAATTATATCTGGACAAAAGGTAAAAGCTTATTAATGTCTTCCAACAATACCTCGACAAAAGGAAAAAGTGTATTATTGACAATGACATGTATCTATAGCTTATAATTGTCTTCCAATGATTTTGGACAAAAGGAAAAAGCTTATTATTGACAATGATATATATCTATAACGTAGACCATAATAAAATATTACTCGCTTTGGGACATATAGCGACCGCAAAGTGGTATTAATCTGGTCGTACAATTTGAAAAAAAAAATAACTTACACTTTTTCTATTGTTTAGGCAGTGAGTGCATTTCGTTCCATTTGATTTTTTTTTAAACATGAGGTTTTTCTTAATGTTTTAGTGCTCGTACTTTATTTTAAACAACATCTGGCCTACATGTTTTATTGTTGGTTGATGCTCGTCTACAAGTTTAAAGATGAACATAGCCTATTACCATCATCCATGGTCATTGCTAGTTGTTTAATGGTCGGTTGATGCTCCTCTATAATGTTTAAGGATGAATATAATCCATCAACATTATCTATGGTCATCGAAACATGCCTGCCCATAAATCCTAAATAATTATATGCTAATCAGACATTATTGAGTGTTATTATTACAATTAGAATCAAAACCAAGATGAATGATAAACACAACATAGACAACCACTCCAACACTACGCATCCATAGCCACTGCTCTTCTCAACAATCCCAAGGAACCGCAACTGTATTTCAGACCTTACACTTCTCATATCAACATCGCCCTTAAGCTTAAACATTTTCCTTCATTTATTCAATCTTTAATCTCTGATATTTGGCTTTTGAATTTGGGTATTGGAGGTTTTATGATCTCTGGTATTCGGCTTTCAAATTTACGGATTGGAGGTTTTTTCAAGAATTCGAAGAGCAAATCTTTTCTTCTTTCTTTCCTTGCAACTGATCTTTGTACATGACCTTTTCATTGAATACTACATCTCTACTCCGCAACCAAGCCCATGCGAGAATGGAGATTGGCAGGGGTTTAACATGAGTCGTTCTATTGTTATCACAAAGCATTGTAGGGCAAACTGGTCAACATGAGTTGTTCTATGATTGTCCAATTACTTTCCAATACCTTTTATCATATTACTCTATCAATAAGAATGAATAAAGAACATTATTTAGTATGTTAATATTTGATTTAAATTGTTCAAAGGTTTTTAATTTGAAGTGAGCAAAGTTTCCCAAGAGAAGTTGTTTTGATTTTTTTTCTAGTTTTTTTAAAACTTTAATAGTTTTTTTAAATCTTCAAGCATTAAAAAATAATAACAACAACCTTAAGTTATCTATTGGAAGAATATATCATATCTTTGATAAGAAGTATGTGGAGGATGAATATATCTGGTGTAGGCGCTTATGCAGATTTCTAGGGTTTGGGTTGGCGACGCATAAACTTTCATGTTTTTCTGTGGATTGATTGGGAGTGTTACACTGTTCAGGTGTTTTTTGGTTTGTGTCCTATTGATGGTAAACAATTGTTTCAAGTTTGTAGTATTTTTCAATGGTTTTGAGTAGGCAGTGATGGCATCAACACACGGTTATTACCAAGACGAAGTTTCACCTATTTTTAGCACATTGGAAAAGAAACATTAGGAAGGAAAGAGTATTTTTTTAAAGGATGAGGAATTGTTGGAAAAATATGAAAAGACCTGGAAGGAAAGAGACATTAATTGTGCTCATTTTCCTCATGTAACCCCAGGAAAAGTGGGTTTCTCGGGTGGTGGGGATGATGCATCAGAAATAGGGGAAAACTATCTCTCAGGACAAGATTTCATGGTGGCCACGAGGACCTCGATTGAACCCCTTTGTAAACCATTTATTAATTCCTTGGTGCTTTCCTAGGAGGACAGTACAAAACCAACAAAAGACGATGCCATTATTGATGATAGTACCTCACAACTGGTCTTAGCCCTTGAGGATGGTGTAAGGGAGAAAGCATTAGGTTTCAATGAAGTGATAGAGCCTCCTCTGTCAACATATCAAAAGCACGTAGGAAAGAGATTGGTTGGAAAACCAACAGCTATCAGGAGAAAACTAAAAGCGCGGGCCATCATAGGAGCTAGAAAAAGGGTGGTAGTGGGACATGGTGTGGGTATGGATGATCTCCCCACTTTATCTTTAAAGGTTCTTATGGGAAATTTTGGGCCTTGGACACCTCCTAATGACTCTATTGATTCATGGATGGCAAATATGTGGCTTCCACTTTTGAACTATATGCCAGAAGTTTCCTTTCTTACAAAAGGATGGTTAAGTTTTCATTTTAAGACATAAAGGGATGCCTCGATCATTTAGGGACGAGTATGGCTTCGTGGGAGAGGAAGTCTTATGTTAAAAAAGTGGCACCTAATTTTTGACCCAGAATCTAAAAGTATCCTCCTAAAAAATATTTGGGTACTTATTATAAATTGAGCACATAGATCTGTAGACAAATACACAACTCACAAAATAGATCACACAATTTACTCAGCAATTGAAGAATGAAACAGTGCAAAAATGGCTTGCAACTGTGAATGCTTTAATTAATCAAAAAAGTAATTAGATAATAATTACAATGAAGTACAATGGATAAATAGCCACAAGCAATTCGAATCCACATGAGGAAATTCGAATTGATTACACTCTACTTGACAATAGGTAACTAAGACCTTGTCTAAATCATTTTCGGAGGACTCAATGGTTAACTGACCTTGTCTAAATCATCACTAGAGTTCACCGGAGTTCTAAAACACAACTCAAGTGTCTAATTGAGTATTGACTGAGGCTAACTGACTGAGGTAGGTGAGAAATGCACCTCTCCTGCATGCAGCCATGCAAACCTAGCACTAATTGAATGTAGAGAACTAGAATTGAATGTAACTGACTCCTAACTTAGCTTGACTAGTCACCAACTTAACTCAAATGACCTTGGTTGGTATCGGCACTCCCAACGGCTCCTAAATTTTAGGGATTGGTCTAGGAGGCTCCTAAACTGATGCATGCAATTGCAATCAATGGTAGTAGGCCTCAATTAGTGTTCCCCATACTTTAGTAACTGAAACATGTGCCCCAATTAGGCCAAGTGGACCCAATGGTGCTAGTGACTAAAAATAAACTGGATGGACCCCCGATTTAGACATGACTCTTGATTTAGACATATGACCAAATTGGACAAGGGAGGATTAATCATCCTAATACTTATGCCAAATTTCCCATTAGCTTTATGGAATAAAGGAGCATTTGAAGTTGTTGGTAATGCCCTTGGCAGATTGTTTTTATTTTATGAGCAAACCCTCTCTGGTAGAGATGAGTGAGTTGGGAAACTCCTTGTTTAGATTGATGTGGGCCATGGTTTACTAGAGGACTTAAAAATTGAATGGCAAGGGAGAACCATAGTCCAAAAACTAAATAGTAGAAAACCGCTTTTGTTGTCTGATTTGTAAAAAGAATTGGGCATTTAAAGGATTCTTTCCCTTTTGGGGTTTCTTTGGATGAAGATGAGGAAATATACGAAGGATCAAAGGATTCGGTTTGTCAAGAGCCAGTTGAAAAAGGTATAGAAGGTTGTTCGAGTCACTTTTAGGATTCGACCAAAAAAGGTATCGTGGAAACGGGTAACCAATCTAATTATATTTCTCAATTTGTGCCATCCATGCCATGTTTGGAAATTTATTCTAGAAAATTTAATGGTCCCATTTCTCAAGATATTTTTATTGTTGGGTCACATAAAATCCTTGTTGGATATTTTTTATCACATAGGGTTCCTCTGAAAACTGATATTTTTTCAACAAGGCCTAAGATGATCATGCATTTTTGTTCGAATTCTGGAAAAAATATTGTTGATATTGAAGGTTATTCCATAGAACCCTCCTTGTCCTTAGAGAATCCATCTCGTATTTTTTAGGATCGAGAGGTACCCTTTCAATGTCCTCCGGAGGATTTGTTTAGGGATGACCTAGAACTGTTTAGGTATCCGAACACCCTATTCGGAATTCAAGCCCTAATATTGTTCTTAATGAGGAGTTCTTTGAAGAAATATTACACTCTGAATTTGTTGAAATCGCAATGACCTTGATTCCAAGTTATAAAGAAACGCTAAAGAAATGGCCTCTCCAGGTTTATTCGGGGACTAGGAAAAAGATGGAGGAAAATGAGGAGGTATCCCATGTTTTGTCGAGCTAAATTCTAATTCTCCAAAAGTGGGATAGGTAAAAGTGATAGAAAAGGAAAACATACTAAAAAAGGATGTGTTAGAGGAGGTCTAGCAATGGTTCCTTGCTCCTTGTCACTCCAAGGAAATCCGAGGGGTTTTCGGGTTGCATCGAAGGATTTTCCTGTATGGAGACAAAATGGAGGTTTTTGGGCCTTCAAAACGCAAAAGGCCCTTGCAATGGTACCTAAATGCACCTAAATGATTATGGCCTCTATCAATATTAGGGACTAGGGGGTATCCCAAGAAACGTACCCTCCATAGATGTTTTGAATGTGCCCAATTAGACGTGGTTTTGTGTAAAGTACACGACCACAAACACATCAATAGGGTCTGAATACTTTTGGGATTCTAGCAAGGAAGGATTGATTTTAAGTTAAGCACAACAGAATAATACTCTTTAAGGTCAGGTTAACATGCCAAAAAAAATAAAACTTCTAAAACATTCAACCTTTAAGGAATATTTCCCTTCCAATACAACTTAGTTACCCATTCTACATGCGATGTAGTGTAATGACCCATGGATACATTCATACCAGAACATCTTCACATGTTTACTAATTGTCATTACACCTATGGGAATTCACCCGTAGTATTTTAATCAACTAAATAAATCATACTTACATTCTTTCACGAAACTCAATTTACGACATTAAACATTCAACATTTCAACATTCTAAATAGGCACAGTTTAAAAGCCTAAATATAGCATGTCTTATAGCAATAAATTTAGACTCCCAATCCCCTTTCATATTTGACCCGATACAACCATACACGACCATACGGTCTTCCCTAAAGATCAATCCTTCCCATGAACATAATTCTACAAAAGACTAGCTTCTAACATCACAGTAAAATCAACATTAATATCTTTCCTTCAAGCAGATTTATACATTAATGCATATCAGATTTAATATGTGAACTTATCAGCCTATAAACCCATGTGGGACTTGATATGGTACAACCATATACGACCATATGAACTGTCCAAATATGATACCCATAAATGTTCATAATCCATATGCAAATAACGTCCTACAACATCCATTAAATCAATAGTATACTCTACCTCAAATAACTGACTTATAATACTACTTTAGATCATATTTTTCAACATTAAATATCAACCATAAATCCCATGGATGATCCGATCCATAAAATCCATATACAACCATATGATTGTCATAAAAATTAGACCTCCTAATAATTATAAATTCCATAAACAAACTAGCTACAAACTGCTAGCCTAATACATCAACATACCTCTTTTGTGAGCTGCCAATTTAACAACATTGGGTTATATATTTATCGGCATCCATGGGAACATTTATAGGAACATAAATAAAAAGTATAAATAGCATAGATACTTATCTTTTATAAGGGTGCACCTGGCTCAACTAGATAACTTTCCTCCCATCCTTAGACACTATTAAGCCAATTTACTTGTGTAGGTCCCCTCCAAGATGCGGCCTTGAAATTCACACAATCATTGACTCTTCTAACTCAATATCTAAGGATAAAACTCAGTCCCACAACCCAAGCGACACAAACATGGGAATTTCTTCCACACGGTTTTTCCCCTCTCCACCCACTTACTCCTCCACCCCAATAACCAAGAGAAATGGTAATCCCTTTACCTTATAGGTCTCTCAAGAAATTGCCAAAATGGTAATCCCTTTTCCTTCTAGGTCCTTCAATACATCACCAAAATGGTAATCCCTTCGCCTTCTAGGTCTCTTAGGCCATCACCATTCACCATCAGGATTATGTGCAGGTCCAGGACAAATACAAGCAGTAG
The DNA here is from genome assembly GCA_001517045.1 of Pseudotsuga menziesii. Classification (NCBI taxonomy): domain Eukaryota; kingdom Viridiplantae; phylum Streptophyta; class Pinopsida; order Pinales; family Pinaceae; genus Pseudotsuga; species Pseudotsuga menziesii. The sequence goes on from LPNX010585913.1 coordinate 204,441, forward strand.
ACATCACAGAACTAGATTGTACTCAGGAATATATCAGTTTGATACGATACAACTAAATCCATCTCCACCTACTTATTCCTCCATCTCACTCCAGGTGAAATGGTAATCCCTTCACCTCTTAGGTCCCTCATGACGTTTCCATTCACCATTAGGATGTATCTGCGGGATTAGGACAAATACAAGTAGTAGACATAGAGGAACTGGACCAGAGTTTATCAGGATTACTCCAAACACTACCAATCTCCTTGTGCTCCATGCACATGGTTCAAACACGCAGAAAATCATACATGGAGTCCCAAGCTCATAAGCTTACCCATCTTTTAGCAATCATGGCATGAATAACTTGTCATTCCTCAATGAATGGAGGAATGAATGATCAATAATTATCCGAACATGGTCTCCATTCCCTACGAGACAATTGGTGTAAAATGTGTGGATAGTATCATGCCAAACTCTCCTTTGGCATTCACATTCTTGTTAGAGACACTCTCTGCACCGACCAACAAACTCAACCATGTAAGAATGAATGACCTCCTAGGAAATTTAAATCCTTTTAGGATAATTCGAATTGCCTCCAAGATATTGACTAGAGATCATTGAGAAACAACTCTCAATTACAAAGTGCTCCTAAAAACCAATGACTGGCCCATTCAAGTTCTCAAAAGAGTAACTTCAATCCACTGAGACCGACTCCAAACCACTAACAAACACACTCCCAATCACTAGCTAACTCAACTTTATCAACGTTGACTCAAAACCACCATAACTGACTCAAATTACCCATAATTTATTTCCATGTACTTAGTTTAATTCGAATTGACCCAAACATGCTCAAATTAACTAAGGATGACTTGAATTCATCTCATTAATTGAATACTATTGTCTTTAGGCACCATTTAACTGAGGACAATTCCCAAGTAACCAGATTAACTCTAAGTGACTGACAAATACTCCATTTCACTGGAATACTAGGGTGGGTGGTGCATGGATGCATGAGTGCATGTGCATGGTTTCATGAGTGCATGTGTGCATGATTGCATGTGCATGGTTTCATGGGTGCATGGTGCATAGTGAATGGTATATGGTTGCATGGTGTTGATTTATTTGTAACTTCAGAATGTATTCACTTGTATATTTCTTATTGTATTTCATTGTACCCCGATGGAGATGTTTGTTCCTCTGATTGGGAGAGCCATTAATATAATAAAGTAGTGTAAAGTCATTGAGGTTAACCCTCCATTATAATTTGGAGCAATAGACCCCACAGTTGAGTCATATTAGGGTTATTAGACTCTCCTAGTGAAGTTGGCCTTGTGGAGTAAATGTCAAGTGGAAAACAAGTATAAATAGAGAGTAAGACTCTCTATTTGAAACACACACTCACTCAACAGTAGCGCATGAGTGAGAGAGGAGTAGCTCACACAAGTGAGAGAGAGAACAGTTGTCAGAGATCATCTTTGTATCTTTGGGTTTTACTTTTGATTTTGGTGCTCATTCTATCTCTGAGGAATTTGTGGGGTTTTCTCCTTCATGGTTTTCCTGAGGAAAATTCTTTGTGTCTCTTGTCTCTTGTGATTATTGTTGTGTATGTTATTCTCTCATATAAGATCCTAGATCATATTGATCAAATGATAAAATTCTAACACATTCGTGCATGCAAAACATTAATTAGACAAACTAGGACCACTATGGTCCAATAACATCTAAATTAGGAAGATTGGAGTATTGTTAGGGTGAGCCACAACTCCTAACCCAAACCCCTTCACATGTGGAACCCAAGACCCCAAAAAAAATTGTTGTACATGTTGAGTGACTATTTCACTATAGATAAGTATAACAATAATAATATCCATAGTCCATAGTCTAAGCACCTACTGCGACTAATAATAAAAAAACAACATTACACATGCTCGGGGCGTACCATTGGGGCACCACAATTTGCTTTAAGAAACTATGCTAGATGGTAATAGAGACAGAGATGTTTTTGCATGGTTGTTACCAAGATAGGAAATGTGATCAGTGGACTCAAATGGTCTTTCGAGAGGTATGATTTCTGCGTGGAATCCCTCAGTTACAAAATTTGAAGCCTATATTACTTGTGGTGGTATTATACTGGACGACATTTCAAAGGGTTTTTCTAAGAAATTTCAGGTTGTAAATTGTTATGGCCCTTACAAGAATAAATAGGCTTTTGGGATGGTGTCATTCACTCATATATTCTTGAAGATCCTTGTCTTATCTTTGGTGGGGACTTAAATTTCATGGTCTCTGTTCGATAGATATAGGGTGCACATGGCAATATTGGATCTTCTTTCGAATTACTTTGCAAGGATGATCAATGATGCAGACCTTGTTGATTTTATTTATGGTCCTATTAGGACCACTTGGCTTAATGGAAGAGTGGGGGATGTTGGTATATCTAAGAGGCTCGACTAATTTCTTATTGTTGGGAGACTGGATGACTCTGTTAGGCGATTTCATTCATGGCCTTTAAATGAGTTGATCTTTGATCATATGTCATTCATATTGCAAGTTGATCCATGTATGGAAAAATTTTACTACCCCTTTAAATTCAACCATTAATGGCTTGAGGAATGTGAGCTTAAATATATTATTAGGAATAAGTGGATTACCTTTAACTCCAATGGGGAGGTTTCAAAGATGGTTAATTTATTAAAAAAAAATGAAATCCACTAAGGATGTTATCATTAATTGGGAAAAAAAAAAGAAAAAAGGTTGAATAAAAAAAGGACTTGTGTGCTGTTGAGGGAAATATATAGTATTTCTTCACTCAAAATATTTCAGACTGTTTAATGGTTAGTAAGAAATATTTTATTAGCTGGTTGGAAGAGAGGAAGCATAATATTTTGAAGTTGGAAGAAGAAAGATGGCAGCTCAAAAGCTGTGTGATATGGGTTGCTAGTGGTGATAAAAATATGACCTTTTTTATTGATTTGTTGAGGGGTGACGGAATAGAAATGCTTTATGGGATATCTATCAAAATTATGGAACTATTCTAAACTCTCAACATGCCCTACATGAAGGGGTCAAATATAATTTCCATAAACTATTTAAAGACACCAGAGAAACCTCCATACTTATCCAGATGGATCTTATCCAATGTTACCCTTGGATCTTCTCTGCGAAGGAAGGTATGAAAGTTGATGAAAAGGTTACCTTGCAATACTTGACAAATGTTCTTAAAGTCTTTGCAAAAACAAAAAGTCAAGGGATGGACAGATGGCCCATAGATTTTTTCATGGATTTGATGGGCCCTAAGATGTTTGGTGTTGTTGAAGAATCCAAAAGGAGTGGGTTCGTAAGTGGGGCTTTAAATGTTACTTTTATGACCCTTGTTCCTAAGAAATCAAAACCTATTTCAATTGAATACTTTCACCCGATCTCTTTGTGTAACTTGATCTACAAGGTAGTTTTTAAGGTAATTGCTTCTAGATTAAAACTAGTCCTCTCAAAATTCCTCTCCAAAGAAGAGTTTGGGTTTTTAAATAATAGACAAATCTTTTATGCAGTGGGCAATGCCTAGGAATGTATGCATTCCATAAAAACCAAAAAGATGAAGGTTGTGATCCTCAAATTTGATATTGAAAAATCTTATGACAAGGTAGATTGAGTTTTTTAAGATACATTCTTCTTTAGATAGGTTTGAGTAGTGAGGCAACAGGTTGGATCATGGACTGTATCTCCTATGTGAATTTTGTTGTTTTAGTAAATGGTGTTCCCTATACTTTTTTAAAAGTTCCAAAGGTTTGAGACATGGGTGCCCCCTATCTACTTGTTTGTCTAGTTGATAATGGAAGGCCTCAGTTTGTTGATTCTTAAGGTGAGGTTGGACGGTAGACTCTCTGGGATCAAAATTTCTGATGCTATCCATATTACTCATCTACTCTTTGTAGATGGTGTTTTTCTCTTTGGTAGTGGCCCTATTGGTGAATGGTAGGCTTTCAAGGATTTCCTGGAAACTTTCTTGGAGGCCACTTGTATTCAGGTAGTTGGAGTGGATGAGGACTTTGAAAATAAATTGAGGTAGTTTTTTTTCTTATATAAGATCGATCCCTTAGAAATTGGAATCAAATACCTTGGTTTCCTCTTAAAAACAAATAATTTTCATAAGGTAGAAAACATTACAAAACTAAAGTCTTCATTGGCTATCATTGGGGGCATATTGGTCTTCATAAAATTTGTGTTGAAAATATTCCAGTTTATTGGACGACCTTAGCAAAAGTCTCGAAGTATGTTCTGGATAAAATTCACCATATATGTTTTAGTTTCTTGTGGTCTAGAAAAACCTTCAAAACAAATATCATCTGGGGAATTGGGACATTTTGGCTCATCCAAAAGGATTTAGCGATTTGGGTTTAAATAATATTTTCAATTTTGGAAAATCACTTGCTACCAAACATTTGTGGCAATGCCTATTCAATGTTGGTTTGTGGAGATTTGTTATGCAGGAAAAATATCTTCCAAATGTTACCCTTGTTGATTGGATCCGTCATGATACTCCTCCAATCTAGGGTGGGTCAAAATGTTGGTTATGTATTCTTCATTCTCTAAAACTGTTAAAATACTAGCTTGTGTGGATGCTAGGAAATGGGATGGAAATTAAAGTTGGTAAGGACCCTACTTTTGAAAATTCTTCTTTCTCCTTTTTATCAGAGCAAATCGTGATTGGACTTAGGTCTCATAGTATGGTTGTGTTGGGACAAGTCTACGATTGGGGTTTTCTGAACCAAGGATATGTGGAAAGATGTGGAGGCCCTGAATCTTCTGTCTTTGTTCCATGATTAGTGGAAAATCATATTTTTGGGATTAGTAGGAATGGTTCTTTCTTGTAAGCAAAGGAGGATAAGTTGTTATGGTCTTGAAATGTTGATTCGGGCATCCTAACTACTAAAGGTTATTATGAGGCAATTGTTGCTAGTAAGTGGGAGAATTATAACAAATGGTGGCACTCAAGCTATGGATATGGAATTGTCTAATTAAATTGCAATGGTTTTGTTGGTTGCAATTGGAAAACAAGGTTCTCTCTTGTGAAAATAAAAATTAAAAAAAAGAGGTTGACAGGGCCCCAGTTTCTGGAGCCTCTGTGGGAAAGTTGAAGAGACCACATATATTCTTTTGTGTACCTATTATGTGTCCAAGATTGTTTTCCAAGACCTGTACAGGATGTTGGGTATAAACAAATGTTGGGGAACTGTTTCCTTTGAGCAGAGTTTGTTTGTTTGGCATTCCAATGACTCTTCCCATTATGTCCTCTCGATCTTTGTTATCTAGGCTATTTGGGAACATAGGAATCTAGTTATCTTCAAAAACTGCTCTGTGAATATCAATCAAATTATCCAGGTGAGAAGTATTTCCAAACCCCTTTTTTATTTACATTTTCTAGTTGGCCTCTTTGATGGTGCTTCTCAGTTTTTGGGCTCAGTCTCTGGAGCGAGTATGGTGTTGTCTCTCTCAAATACTCATTCCTTCAATTTATGGATGGGGTGTGGTATTGATTCAAACACCCAAAGTGAACTTTTAGATTTAACGGGCCTTCTTTTCTTTTCCCGGGAAAGAGACATCCACTCCTTGCAAGTTATTGGCGATTCAAAAATCATTATAGACTGGCTATTAAGATGTAGGCTTCAATTTTTCCTGTATGATTGGTAGAAATTATGAATTCAGAAGTACCAATAATCTTTTCTTTCTATTTCCTTTCACCATATGTTAAGGTAATATAACTCGAATGTAGATTCTTTGTCAAAGAAAGGATTGTTATCGCATGAGGGTATTCTACAGTTTGAAGAATGGTGTGACAACGTTTGATTTCTTGGGGGTCCCTCCCCTTTTATGATGTGTAGAGATTTGTTGCTTCATGATCGTTCCGATTCTCAACTGTTTTTTTTGTGGAGTTTTGGCAACGTTTATTTATTATGTCATAGATAAAAGACTATAGCTATCGTTGTTGTATTTGAGTAGAAAAGCATCGGTTGCTTGATAGATGCAAGTATGTTTTTGATGTCTATTTGTAAGTTGAAAGTTGGCTATCAAAAACCATTATATAGTTTGATTCAATATGCATATAAACTATAACTTTTTTCTTCGTGAAAAAGTATGTGGAGGATGAAACCCTTTCTCTCGAAATGTCATCAGTATGCCATATTAAACCTTAATTTCAAAATATTTGTAATAATAACAATCATCTTAACTTTTTATTTCGTCAAAACTACAAAAATTTAAGTAAACTTCTTTTCAATTTAAAATACTTATTTAAATTTGCTTTTAGATTTGATTTAATTTTTCATGATATAAAAAAAATCATCGCAATTGTAGGTTTTGATTACACATAGATTCTATAACCTAAAAAACCCTATTACAAGATTATATTTTATATATACAATTTTCTAAAATCCACCAATAAGCTAGACAAATTGGCATTGCTAAGATCTTCAAAGGGAGAAAGCATAACATTAAATACATCTTCTAAAATTCATGGGAAAAAATAATGATTTAAAATTTTCATTATTTTAACAAGATGCCACTCAATCATTACATAGTCAATACATAAGGATCAATAAGAGCATCATGTCACTTCCAAGAATTGAATTTGGGCGGAGAGGGTAACAATCATTCCTCCCAACCACCCAAGAGTAGGGTATTGTGAAATACCCTCTCTCTCTCTCTCTCTCTCTCTCTCTCTCTGTGTGNCAGTTCTAATCCCGCGGATACCAAAAATCCAACCATGTTAAGGGTTGGTGCGGTCCAGGTCAGGTGTGATCCTCGGGTGATTTTGATGCCTTAGATGCCCCTGGTTCATGATAACTTAGCCAATGGCAAACCTGCTAGTCAGGGGGGTCCACCTCTTTGCCAACAAAAAAAAACACGAAAATATAAAATAATTTTTACAATTTTAGTCCTAAATCAAATACAAGCTAACTCGTAACTTTATATATATATTACTAAATAATTATTATTTTGAGGTCATGGTTTTTTAATTAATAAACATGTAAATTAATTATTTCGTTTTAACGTGGATAAAAATCGGGAATATGCTTTATTTTATTTTTTGAGTTAAAATGTTATGATGATCTATATTGTAACTTAGGTTGAAAATAATTACATGGATAGGCTTTTTTTTCTAGGGTGGGTTTTGAAAAACCTTATAAAAAATCGTTGTCCGTTGGACCAATCGATGCTTGCCACATGTTTATACATGTTCATTGTTTCTCTTACCAATAAAATTATACCACCTACTAAAATTTGACATAAAAGGCAAGATAGAGAAAGGATCGCTAGACAGATAGCAACATAGTCCATTAATGTACCGATGACAACATCTAAAGTCTGAATTCTTAAACATAAAAGTTTTCGTAATGGATCCACTGTCTAAATTCCTGAACACACAAGTTTTTGTAATGAATGGTGTGGGATCCTAGCTTCATAACCTTCGTTTCTTTGGAATTAATTCCTTCGCTTCTTGTGCCTATAAAATATGTTCTAAAGACAACCCAAGGTTGCAACAATTTTTTAGGCTCAGAGTGTGAAGATGAAAACAAAATATCAATAAATGATGTGAGTGGTTCTTCGTTAGATGAAGGAAGGGATCAACGATGGCTTGGTTCCTATGAAAATTTGGTATGTACTGCAAATAATTTGCTTCTCTGATACTAATTTTAATGCATTTTTTAGCAGCTTGTGAGATTCTTGCATGTTTTGCACTCATTGGCGCCCGAGTTTTAACAACTTGTGAAAATATGCTCTTTTGGAACTGAAATTTGAGAAAACATGAATGAACACTACATATTTAGCACTGATATTTTTGCTAATTTCAACAGGCTGGTTTTAGGGGAAAATTGGGCAAAACTATGCGAAATACGCGTTACTAATAAAAATTTTGGGGAAAATTATCTTTTTAGATGTTTTAGATGGTGGAATCACATTCGTCTAAGGATTAGGTAAGAAGTTACTAAAAACTGTGTCCTTAAAAAAAAAGTCACAACCAAAATTGCTAGGGGAGGATCTCGTTTGTATTCAAAAAATTTGTAATTTTGTCTGATTGTTGAGTCACAGTTTGAATATTTGTCAATATCGAATATATGTTCTTTGTACTAGAAAACTTCTTCGTTTCAATTCTTTCAAATTTTGAACACGGTGCACCCTTTTAAAGTGTGAAGCAAAAATTGTTGACATAAATGCAAAGATTTAAATATGTTTTTACTTTATAGTTGTTGAAGAAAGCCCTAGTTTTGCAATCGTAGCCTTTGCAAGTGTGGAGTCCGTTTTCACATTTTTTTCTTTCTCATCTTCGCTTTAAATATTCAATTTTAAAAGTCGAAAGAAAACTCAATATTGAATCCATCGACTTTGAATCCTTTTAATGCTTAAAGATCAGGAAGGAAATTTGGATTTTAAGCCTTTGAAATGCTTAAAAGTTTTGGATGAAATCTGATTTTGAGGGTTTCAATAGGTTTTAGGCTTCATCTGTTTGAGGGATAAGCAATAGCACTAAAAATTAGTTATTGTCATAAGAAAAACATGTACATTGAGTCGGATAATCCATCTTTTTTTAAATTTGAAAAAATTGAGTTCGTACCTATGCCCTTTCTCTTATAAATCTGAGAAGAAACTAGGGTTTACAAAATAGGTGTTCATGTCAGTCAAAAGCATAAATATAATGTTCTTTGTTGTGAGTAAAACTCAGAAAAATAATTTACAAAAACCTAAACCCAAACTTAATCTTTAACAGGAAGGTAACTGTTGGTGGTGCATGCCTTATCTAAGGCTAAATGGAAGGCACATCCATGCATGTGTCCTCTCCCTATATAAAACAAGAGTGATATGCCTTCTCCTTGAAAATTGCAATGCATCCTCTATATCTTCTATGGCGCTGATGAACTGGTGCTTTGATCTGTTGTTGTAGAATACTGTCTGAGGTACAATTCACTAACACAAGTGGTCAAGGTGGCATTCTTTCTCTGAAAGAAAAGCACTCCATTTATACAAAAGGGCAAGATACAAACAATAGGGTTGAGTTTCAAACTTTTATGCTATATGGATCATTCCTCAAAAGTGCATCAGAAGAGGAATTCCTAATCTGGAGGTGATGGTAGAATTCAAACTCATGATAGAACCAGAGAAAGGGAGGTAGAAGATAGAAAATATAATGTTATTTCCAATCATGTATAGAGTCATTGAGATGACGAACAAAATTTTTAAGTGTTTCCTTTAATCATGTTTATAGAGAAATATATTAGGAAGAAGATAAGCTCTCTAAGGAGGTGTCACCTCTATAGGAAGGAACTTTTTATGCGGTAGAAACAAATGAAGGAGTGCTTCTAGAAAAAAATCAATGCTTATTCTGACAACATCCAATTTTGATAATCTGGTGTCCTGTGTGGTGCATGAATGTAATATGCAATTTCAGCCTTTAGGGAGTTCTGATTCTGTATCTTTTGATATTGAAAAAAAAGGTCAAGCATTTGTAAGCCAAGAGCCTCTTGGAAGACTATATATGTAGGCATAGGTCGTAAGTTGTTTTCGGTTGGATAACCAGAGAGTTTGATCTCTGGTAGTGTTAGTCTGATACTTTTGATGTATATTCTAATTTCTACTTTAAATATCAAGTATAAGTTTGTTTTACTAGGAAAATAAAAAGGCAATACATAAAGAAAACATAACCATATGTCCATTTCCTCATCTATAAAGTTGTAAAGAAAATAGAACCATATGCTCGTGATGGTTTATTCCACATTGTCCTCGCCAAAAGAGTTCCCTTCTGAGACTCATTACCAAGGTTGAAAGCACGTAAGACTTGCTAAAGCATCAGAGAGTTCAACACAATAGTTTAACTTTTTTCCAAATGATACTTTTGACAAGTTATCGCAGTTGAATTCCCATTGATACTTTTTTCACACTCAGGCAATACTACATAGAAACCAATATTAGTTCTACATAGTACCAATAAAAAGTACGCATGTACACAACATTGTGATAGGCTAAAGAAACATGCATCGACAACCTATTGACTAGTGACCATCCTATCTATTGTCACCAATGTCATGAACACATATATACAGTCACAGAAAAAACCACAAAATGAGTCATATTACAAAGGAAAATCTCATATGCCTCAATCCCATTGGTAGAAGACATAACTAGAATCCCAAATGTACCAAAACTAACGGGCATACATCCGACTGAATGCACACAAGGATTTAAACCACGATTGAATTAGGTAGATAGAAAAAACACATGGGGTCCAGAGTGAACACCATAGGCCAATATTGAACATGTTGATAAGCTCTGACATAGACCCTACAACAATCAACACCACATTGACACTGACACATATCCAGTAATACCACATAACATCCACACCTTTGGTTAGTTTTCATTTTTTCCATTGATGATCAGGCTAGCAAGAGAGGTGTTGGGGAGGGATCTCGTCTTCTACAATCCTTGTGACATATAGTTCACACAAATTTTACAAGGTATCGGGAATCAAGCATCTGGCCTCATTTTTCCCGCTCTTTCTTGATGAGGAGATTCAAGTATTTATATATGGTAACGAATTCAATGCTCTTTTGTTGAAGGGATTGGATATATCAGAATATGCCATACCTCCGATTAGTACGATTTGCCACTCGACGTTGGAGATAATGTTTCTTTCTTGTGTGTTCCCAAATTTTCTCCGCATGCAAATCGAGTACATTATTTAATGTTTCTTGCATGTTCCAGAAGTTTTGATCGTGTTCAAATCCTGAAGCGAGTACCTTCTGCACTGGCAATCATTTCTAATCGTAGATCGTCTCCACGAGGGCTTGGAGCTCATCCTTAATGCTCTTCTTCATATCTCTAGTAGTGGAGATTCGAGAACTAGATCTGTGCTTTCCACACGATCTCTTTGGCCATTAATAATCTTTGGAGGACGAGCCTACATAAATGAATACGAAAAGTCATTAGCTTCAACCGTTCCGAAAAATTAATAATATATATTCTTATCGATGTCAATATTTATAAGTTATCAACTTTCAAGAGTCTTTATAGAATGTTACATCATTTGTTCATATTGTTCTTCTAACTAAGTTTGTATTTGCATCTTCATGCAATCTGAACTCTGTTGTTGTCTATATTTGCAGGTTTTATAAAAGATACTTTGTACTTTATCACCAGGGCGATGAGATTACCGATCCCTTGTTTCTTATTCTTATGTGGATAAGAAATTCTTTGTTGGGTTTAGCTAGTTGTTATTTCTTACTAAACTACATGTGATCTCTATCACAAACCTCACATTTGCAGGTATAGATTTTGGTTGACACGTACTCCATTTGCAGGCTTAGATTTTGGTATTTGTTTTGAATTTATAATTTTACATATTGCACTTCTTTAATCTAAAAACTTTGAATTCTCTGGGGATCATCTCATCTTTTTGGTTTACACAGAAATACAGGTTTCTTGATGTAATGTCCCTTCTTGGAATTTTGGAGAAAATTACAATTTGGGCAAATTCAACCTTAACTAGTCGTTCTTGGTTTGGTTTCCAACACCACAGAACCTTTCCAAATTTCTTGTGGAGGGATAGTATGGGATTTAGAACATACTAAAAGACCTCAGTCGCTCAATGGTTGAATTATAAAACTCATTTGACATGTTATTCAAGTTTGCATCATTTTGGCCAATTTCGAGCTTTGCTAGTCATGACTCTAGGGGGTTCCGACTGACTCCAAATGGTCTCAAATTTGTAAAGAAAGGATATGCAGAGTCTTAGAACATTCCTATTTGAACCATGATCACTTAGTATCCTACTTTAGGCTTCTGCAACTTTATTTGGGGCTAAGAATCAAAGGGGCATATTTACTAGGAAAATTGAGTTCAAATCCCCCCCAAAAGTAAGAGCCAAATTGGCTTCCCAACTCAAGTACGACCCTTCCAAATTTCAGAACATATTATGGGAATGAATATAAGAAATAACTGGTTGTATTTAATCATGGTTATTATCTCTGTAAACTGGTTATAAAGCGCAATATTCATATGACAACTTCCAATGAAATTGCTTAAGGGGAAATGGTATTGATAGCTCGATTTTGACACATGAAAAGTAGATTGAATGGTTCAAATAATGATATGACATATAGATACCATAAAAAATACAAATGGACTCCCCAACAGCATTAAACATCAGATAACATCCCTCATACAAGTCTAGTATAAAATCTTTCAATCTTGAAGCCAATTACATTAAAACTAGTTACTCAAAAGCATGGGAATGCAAGACCTTCACACTGGGGTTTATTGGATTTTGACATACAGAGAATATGATCATGGAATTACAGAGTCATACATAATTTATGTCTGCCCCATAATCATCAAACTCAGATAAAATTCTTTTTACCAATCTGATATACAAATCTTTTAAAATGGAAGCCAAATACATGAAAACTAGTCATTCAAGAGCATGGGAATGCAAGACTTTCACACCGGAGTTTATTGGATTTAGAGACACAGAGAATATGGTAATGGAATTAAATAATATTACATCATTTATGGATTCCCCATCACCATCAACCTTAGAGAAAATTCCTTATACAAATCTGATATACAACTCCTTTAAAATGGAAGCCAAATACATGAAAACTAGTCATTCAAGAGCATGTGAATGCAAGCCTTTCACATATGGATTTCTCATATTTCAAATTACAAAGAATATGTACATAAGAGTAAATATACAAAAAATTGGGCATCAAATATCCTCAGCAAAGTGCAAGCACCACTCCAACAAGTGCGCCATCAACATGAGAGTGTGGGGGAATTGAGAAGAAGGAATGAGAGAATAGGGAGATATATGAGAATTAAACTATATGGAAATTAAACCTAAAAATTAAAAAAAAAAACTCATTAATCTCCAATTATAGGCATGAATGGACTATTCATCAACCAACTTGGAAAGGAATCCAACTCCCTAGAAATTGGTTGGTTCACAAGCAGGGAGAGTGAACACTCACAGTGTAATGGACAAGTAAAAGCTCTCCAAAACACCAAAGGCCAATTAACAAATGATAAAAATTCATTCTCCTTCCTCATGAAATCCTTTTATTAACTTCATGATTCCTCTTAAGGTCAAATTTCCCTCCATGGGCTTCCTCCAACTCATCTTAGTGGTTTAGTAACTCCTATGACACTTGTCTTCATCTTCATGCTCCAATTATTTCCCCAATTTGAATGGTTGCCTCTAACTCCAAAATCCGACCTCTTGGTGGATATTTTTAGCCCTGTCATATCATATTTAACATATGTCTGCAATCATGTCTGAATTTTTCATACTTGTCATAGATTCTTTCATCATTTGTTGTCATAGAGTGCATGTAATCTCCTTCCAAGTGGCACACATTGTATTCTAGTCTCTTCCTATTCCATGGGAGTCAATATCCTTCACTAATTCAAATTCTTTGGCTCTTTATATGATATTTGACACCACATCACCCTACAATAACGTTACATTACCCATGTGTTCGAATTTGGATGAAGATCATGCTAAGCGTGTGGGGAAACTAGTCACCCAAAGGCTCCACAAGATTCCAAGTGTCTTCATGAACCCATGCCAACTTATTTTAAAGAATTTATCATTTATGTGACCCGTTTAAATGTAAATATGGCAAACTAAAGTACTTTTGGGTCCCATATCCCCTTATTACAAAATGTATGTCTCCATCTCGACCTAGGGAACTAGTAGGTTGGTGAAACATTATTTGCAAGTAGTCTTATTTGGAAATTATTTAATTGGGGACATGACAATCCTCCCCACTCAATATTGCTTTTACTCAAGCAATTTCAAACATGGATTTTCAATAACCTTCTTTCCTTCCAAAAAATTGCTTCAAACCTTAGCTACAATTTGAGTAGTGGCACTCATGTATTACAATTGTGTGTCTCCAAAAGTAAATATATGTGGGTATTTGCATATTGATATATCCCGTGACATCAACACTAACACCAAAATGATTAATCAAGTCCATCAAAATAAAATTTGCACAATAATCTTTACCTCAATCTTTTGGAAACCTTTTATGAACTTTCAACCTTTTTTGCTTCTGTATAATTCTTTGAAGTTGGTATTGCCAAACTTGAATTTACAAGATTCCAAGAAATTTTCAAAGAGGAACCACCATGGTTGTTGCTGCTTTTCTCTGATTACAATCACCTTCTCAGGTGATGTCTCAATATCCCCTACTTCTTGTTTCCCTCAAAATTGAAACCAAGCAATACCTAAATCCCATTGCTTGTATTGCACCCTGCCAAACATCATGAGTACAAAATATTTATCATTAAAGTACATAACTATTTCATACAAATGTACATCAAGAAGGTATCTCATCAAAGGATCATGAAAGTGCTTTTACATCCAAGTAAGTATATCATCATGTGGGTCCTATGAGGCTGCTCCAAAAGAATGTAAGATGCATCAAAATAATAATAATCCATATGTTCTGTCATCCAAGAAGTAAATGAAGAACCTCCACCAAAATCTGAACCCGGTAAGGAGCAAAGAAAACATAAAGACTTCAAGTGGCTCAAAGAAGTCTCATCAATACACCCATGAATATTTATATCATCATAATGTAACAAAGGATGATGTTGCAAATGTAAAGAATATAGCACTATAGTCATGTCATCATCAAAAGTATAGATAGGAAGTCCATACTCTTCATGTGACACCATCAACAAGAAACCTTTCACCCATATTTCATTAGGATGAATGCTACAAAATATGGAAGTGTAGGATGTAGGAGAAAGAACCAACTCACCCAAATGATCATAAAGTCCAAAATTTTCATCATGTAAAGGATCCATAGGGGTAGGAGTATTCACCTCCCTAAAAAATGCAATTTTTTCCTCATAGGATGGTTCCAAGGTAGTGGAATCATGCACTTCTTCAAAAAGCGTGTAACCATTTTCAAGAGGCAACTCAAGTTCCTCTTCCACCACAACAAGTGATTAGATCTCATCAAGCTCATATTCAAACACATCAAGAACCTGCAATTTTCCATGTTTCTCATGATCCCTCATGTCATGAGATTCCTCCAAGCAATCTACCATATGACAATATGCAACCTCTTAAGAAGTTGCTCATTTTGAGTTTTGAGCTTATGAATATCCTCATTATTATTCAAGTAGGCTTCATTTAAACATTCATTAATCTCAACCAAATTGTTTCTATAAAAAAGCAAAGACATGAAATTACCTTCAATGTTGCACATTAATTACTCTTTGAATATTCTCCATGTATTCAAGGAAGGATGGCTCCTCCAATGAAGAAAATTCCAAACAAGAATTTGATACCAATGCTTTAGTGCCATGGAGTATTCTAAGCGCCTCATGGATGTTCATTTCACTCATCTTTAAAGACCCCTCAATGGAGGATGGTTCATGGAAGTGAACCTCCTATTCTTCTTTCTTCTTGATTTGATCAACTTCTTGAAGCTCAAGTGGTGATGGGGAAATTGATCTTGGTTCTCCATTATCTGTCGCAAGGTATTCATATACAGGCTTATGAGAAATTTGTATTGCAACATCATTTTCAAATGTTATCTCTATGTCATCGACATAGATTTGTGAGCACCCATCAGCAGGTACTCCTTCACAATTCAAGCATCCATCAATAGATGCCCTTTGGTCCATGTCCATAGTTGAATGTGTCTCGAAATGATATTCTATAGTTTCAAGGGTATTTTCTTCATTATAATGTAGTGTTTCCTCACATTTTTTAGATTCACTTTGGAGTGACTTTCGATCCTCTTAAAGTAATGCTTTTTCTGCTTCACCACCCACAAAACTTGGTGGCTCCTTGGTCTCCTCCATACTTGTGGATTGCTGATTATTCCTTAATGATTTCACATCTTCCTTATTTTTCCTAAATACACACAACCAATCATCAAATTATTCAAAAGGAATGGTATTATGTGTCTCTCCATGATGGAAAATACTACTACCCCTTGTTGTCAGCTTACCCCTAAGTTGGCTAGTTATCAATTCGAACCCTTGCATAATCTGCTTGGTCGTATCATCAAAATATGACTTCATGAGTTTATTAAATCCATACCTATCATACATAACTTCAATAGGTTCCAATACCATGATCTAATACCATTGTAATGTCCCTTCTTGTAATTTTGGAGAAAATTACAAGTTGGGCAAATTCAAGCTTAACTAGTCTTTCTTGGTTTGGTTCCCAACACCACCGAACCTTTCCAAATTTATTGTGGAGGGATACTATGGGATTTAAAACATCATAAAATACCTCATAGACTCAATGGTCGAATCATAAAACTCATTTTACATGTTATTCAAGTTTGCATAATTTTGGCCAATTTCGAGCTTTGCTAGTCATGACTTTAGGGAGCTCCAACTGACTCCAAATGGTATCGAATTTGT
Source organism: Pseudotsuga menziesii (assembly GCA_001517045.1). NCBI lineage: Eukaryota > Viridiplantae > Streptophyta > Pinopsida > Pinales > Pinaceae > Pseudotsuga > Pseudotsuga menziesii. The sequence continues at coordinate 220,869 of LPNX010585913.1, forward strand.
AAATAAAGGGTATGTTGAGTCTTAGAACATTGTAATATTAACTGTGAGAACTTATTATCTAACTTTAGGATTCTGAAACTTTATTTGGGGCTAAGAATAAAAGAGGAAAATTTACTAGGAAAATTAAGGTCAAATCCCCCCCAAGGGTGAGAGCCAAATTGGCTTCCCAACTCAAGTACGAACCTAAAAAATTTAAGAACAGAGTATGGGAATGAATATAAGGCATACATTCATGTCTTTAATCATGGTTATTATCTCTATAAACTAGTTATAAAGCATAACATTCATATGACAACTTTCAGTGAAATTGCTTAAGGGGAAATGGTATTGATAGCTCGATTTTTACACATGAAAAGTAGATTGAATGGTTCAGATAAGGACATGAAATATAGAAACCATAAAAATCATACAAATGGATTCCAAAAAATTATTAAACATCATATAAAATCCCTCATACAAGTCTGGTATAAACTCTTTCAAGCTTGAAACCAATTACATTAAAACTAGTTACTCAAAAGCACGGGAATGCAAGCCTTTCACACTGGAGTTTCTTGGATTTTGAGATACAGATAATATGGTAATGGAATTACAGAGTCATAAATAAATTATGGTTTCCCCATAATCGTCAAACTCAAATAAAATTCCTTATACCAATCTGATATACAACTCTTTTAAAATGGAAGCCAAATACATGAAAACTAGTCATTCAAGAGCATGGGAATGTAATACTTTCACACTTGAGTTTATTGGATTTCATGAAATGGAGAATATGGTCATGGAATTACAGAGTAATACATAATTTATGGCTTCCTCATCACCATAAAACTTAGAGAAATTTCCTTATACAAATCTGATATACAACTCCTTTAAAATGGAAGCCAAATACATGAAAACTAGTCATTCAAAAGCATGGAATGCAAGCCTTTCACATATGGATTTCTCATATTTCTACTTACAAAGAATATTTACATAATATTAAAGAGACATACATAATATACCCAAGCTTGGGCATCAAATATCCTCATTAAAGTGCAAGCACCAATCCAACAAGTGCGCCATCAACATGAGAGTGTGGGGAATGGAGAAGAAGGAATGAGAGAATAGGGATATAGATGAGAATTCGACTATATGGACCTTCAACCTGTAGATAAAACAACTTAATTAATCTCCAATGATAGGTATTAATGGCATCTTCATCAACCAACTTGGAAATGAATTCAACTCCCTCAAAATTGGTTCACAAGCAGGGAGAGTGAACACTCACCGTGCAATGGACAAGCAAAAGCTCTCCAAAATGCCAAAGGCCAATTAAAAAATGATCAAAATTCATTCTCATTCCTCATTACATCCTTTTATTAAATTTGTGAGTCCTCCTAAGGTTCAATTTTCCTCCATGGGCTTCCTCCAACTCATCTTACTAGTTTAGTAACTCTCATGACACTTGTCTTCCTCTTCATGCTCCAATTCTTTCCCCAATTCGAATGTTTGCCTCTAACTCTTAAATTTGACCTCTTGGTGGCTATTTTTATCCCTATCATGTCATATTTGTCATATGTCTGCAATCAGGTCTAAATTTGTCATACTTGTCATAGAATCTTTCATCATTTGTTGTCGTAGAGTGCATGGAATCTCCTTCCAAGTGGCGCACATTGTCTTCTAGTCTCTTTATATTCCATGGGAGTTAATCTCCTTTACTAATTCGAATTCCTTGGCTCATTATATGATATTTTCCACCACATCACCCTCTAATAACGTTACATTACCCATGTGTTTGAATTTGGAGGAAGATCATGCCAAGTGTGTGGGGAGTCTAGTCACCCAAAGGCTCCACAAGCTTCCAAGTGTCCTCATGAACCCATGCCACATTATTTTATTCGAATTTATCATTTATATGACCCATTTACATGTGAATATGGTAAACTAAAGTCCTTTTGGGTCCCATAGCCCCTTATTACAAAATTTATGTCTCCATCTCAACCTAGGGAACCAGTAGGTTGGTGAAACATTATTTGCACGTAGTCTTATTTGGAAATTATTTAATTCGGGACATGACACTTGAATTATACTTTGCTTGCACAGTAGGCAAATATCAATGAAGTGTTGGTTGGTGTATTGACTCATCCAATATTGAAGGGGGTGCAGTGCTACCATGAACCTTAATGACATTTGGGATTTTGGCTTATGCCATTTTTTGGGGTTTAGCTTGTTGTGAGTTTCATTGCACAACTCAAAAAAAATTAAAAGCTTTCTTAAATTGGAGTTTAGCAATTTAACTATTGGAAAAATATGAGCATATTTGTCATATTTTCAAGAATGGAAAAATAAATAAATAAACATAAGAATGAGATTATAGCAAACATAAATACAAGGGACAAGTGCCTATTAGGAATCAATTTTATTATGGACACATTATTCCTATCTAACAAACATGAACATCAGACACAAAATATTAAAGGGATTTCCCCATCTTGGAGGGATGCTTGTATGAAATATTTTCCAAATTCCTCCTCTCTAATATTTTAGAGACTCCATCTAGAACATTTACAGTTAGGGTTGTGTATGGTTGATAGCATCTCAATGATAGAATTTTAGAACATGGGATGAGTGGAAAAGCCAAGGTGGGCGTGATATTGAGCTTGTGATTCCCTTACGGCAGTGTTGCCCTTTTTTTAGCCTCTCTATAACTCCCATAATTCCATGGTTGATTTCCATTTATTTCAGTAAGTGGTATAGTCTAGTTTCATTACTTAAAAATTAAAATTGATGACCTTAGAATCTCTCTCATATGAAATGTAAGGAATGTAATTGTACATTAGGGATTATGTTTCTTTATTTGAGATTCCTTATATGATGTAGGCATTGAGTACTCCTTTTTGTGCAATTATTTGAGATATTTTCTTAAGCCCTCTATATCTAGTTGGTTATAACTTTTGATGTTGTATCATGTTGGTTATAACTTGTGATGCTATATCATGTTGGTTAGAAATACATAAAATATTTGAAATATTTGAAGCAAAAATAGATTTTCCATTTCATGAAAAAATCCTAAAATTAGATTGACAATAATTCAGTTTGTTAGAAATACATAAAATATTTGAAATCTTTGAAGAAAAAATAGAGTTTCCGTTTCATGAAAAAATCATAAAATTAGATTTGTGCAAAACAAAGATAAGTTCATGCAAACACTAAATGACTTCAATTTTCATATTGGATATAAACACCATACAAATATTGTAAAAAATTTGAATAGTTTAATCTTTAAATGCTCCATATTCTAAAATTTATTATGAAAGTAGTTCAAGCTTTAAATAAATGTAGAGCTTTCAAAAATTAACTTGAAGTAGAATTTAGAAGTTTTCTTGGTAACAACCTTTTTCGTGACTTGATTACCATTTTAAATGCAAATAGCACCTCAACTCGCTTGTGATTGTTTAGTTGGTATTGGATGGCCTATTGAGCTGCATAGAACACCCTTGCTTACTTTGCAAAATACATTCCATCACCTCATGATTGGGATTGGAGGTTTGACTAAAATGGAAGTTAGTTTGAAATAGTAGTTAGCAATTGGTTTAAAATGGTTGTCATTCAAAATCAATTATTTCTTAAAAATATGCATTTCTCCTCATGGCCCAAAAAGTAAATCAAATTCAGTCCTAGGCCTCGCATGGCCTCATACAGTGTTGGAATTTCATTTAATCTCCGCCTTCCCAACTAAATTCTTTTTAGGTTTTGAACTTTTATCTTACCCGTTACACAACATTTTAGTAAAAAAATAACCCTTCAACTATGAAGTTTTGTTTAAAAAAATACCCTTCAATAATATTGTTTTTCTTAAAAATAATAATTTTCAATTAAAAGATATGTTTTTATGGAGCAATTTAATTTCCAATTAAAATAAAACAATAGACTCATTTACCTGTGTTTTTCGTTGATCGTGTATTTTGAAAATTGAGGGTGGAACAATTTACAACCTACTAACAAAAGTAACATATGCCAACATTATGCATATGAAGTACATTAAGTAATAAATTTAAGAAACATGTATAGTAACCTTGATAATGTTTTTAAAAGTGAGAACTGGTATTAGGACATAAGTGAGAAGTAGAACATAATCAGTGTTTGTAAGCATGATTTACTAATAGAGGTGCTCCACATTTTGCATATAATGGGTTTCTGACATATTCCTCTAGACTCTTCTACTTATGCTCCCCACTTGTAGTGTTGTTTTGACTTGTAAGTCTTGTTAGAGGTCAAGCTAGTCCATGCCCATATCATACAAATGGGATTTATACCATGTATCTTTTTAGAAACCAAAATTGTGATTGTGTATATGAAGTTTGGAATTCTGGTTGATTTTCATGAATTTTTTGAAAAAAAATACTTGAACGAAATGTGGCTTCATGGAATGCACTGATGGCTAGTCAAAACATGCATGGGCGCACTGAAGGAGCATTGGTGTTATTTAAATGCAACTATCTCGTATCCAGCACAATCATTTCATGGTTTCCTGTGTTCTTCAAGTTTGTTCTCATTTAGCAGCCCTGGAACATGGCAATGAGCTTCATGAATATGTAGTGAGAAGTGAGTTTCAGTCTTATGTCTATGTGGGGAGCACTCTTGTGAACATGTATGTCAAATGCAATTTATTACAGGATGATCATAAAGTGTTTGACGAAATGCATGAGCGAAATGTAGTGTCTTCGACTGTAACGATTGCAAACTCTACATAGAATGGGCTTGTTGGTGAGGGACTAGATCTCTTTTGGAGAATACATGAATGAAATGTGTTATCGTGGAATTCACTCCCTCCACACTCCACTCACTTCTTATATAGCCTTATCAACAACTTGAATGATGGGAGGCAATATAGATGTTTATTTCAGTTGATAATTTAGTTTGGGAAGGTGCAAGCAGATGAGAAAAGTTGGTATTCTAGTAAGGATAGCTCCATTGGCTCTGTCCAATGCAAAGGAGAAAATATATCACATTTGACCTTGTTGAGTGCTAATTAAGCTTCAAGCTAGAGAGGTTTCCTACAAGCTAACTTTGCCTGAATTGGCAAGATTCATAATATTGATAACACTCAAAATACATCCCCTTGAAATTCTCTCCTTGGATTAAGGAAATTTACATTTAATCTCAAATAATAGCTAAGTCCCTTCTCTTGTTATAAGACCCCTAAGCCCTTACTATGTGTGCCATGGATAGAATATGGCACTTGGTATGTCTAGGAGATCCTTGGAAAATATCAAAGATATTTCTTGATGGAGTGAGATGTTATAATGTAAACAGGTCTCCAATAGCTCATGCCAACCGGTCATGGCCTGCACAGAAGCTATCAAATAACTACTCGCATGAAGCAATGTAACAGAAACCAATTGAAGCCATTGGATCAGGGTTCCTTTTCATCTTTTGGGTAAGGTGAAATAGAGTCCTTATCTTTCCTCTTGACTATTAAAGTGGGCCTTATCTCTTGTTTATTCCAGGGGCGTCATCATCTTACCTATCCTAGGGAGACATTCTAAAAGCTATGTCAACTTGCAGATAATAAGCAAAGATACCAACACATAAGAATCCACATTTCAAACTCTGATTGCATAAATTCATTATTTTTTAGTTGAATGGATATTACTACTTATATTAGCATTTAAGGTCTCTCATTTTAGTCTAGGCTTTGAATAGGAGGCTTGAATGTTCCAAAAAAATTACACAGATGCCTTATAAGAGTCAATTGGGATATCACTCACATATAATTTACTTTATAAGTTGCATAATTCAATCCAATTATTACCATCTTGTAAGTTATAAGCCTCAGAAACCCAACTATTAATACCTTTCCAAAGTTCAAATGTATAACTATGAAATCATATATGCATTTATTTTTTTCATATATCCAGTTATAGGTGAGGAAATATTATTTTGCCTTATTCATCTTCTCTTTGATCAAAGTTTTACACCATAATGTAGCCATGGGGATATTGACATTGATATTGGTTGTAGATTCCAATCTTTCCTTGAAACTTTGTTAAAACTCTCTTTTAGAATATGCATTAAAAAAATAAAAGAATAAATTACATTAGTCTTTGTACATTACCAATGTAGCCAGTAATGCAAAAGCATCGCTCCATGAGGAGGCTAGTCTGCATACATTTTGGATTCCTAAGCAAGCGTGGAAGCCTCAAAGAACTCCAAGAGCTTGGGCATGCCCACTTTTCCATAGGCGTTTTAGTACTTCAAGTGGGGATTTCATGAATTATATAGATAGAGAAAACTTCCTTTCTAGTATTGGTTAGTAAGGAATTATAATACAATATTGAAATGGGTCCTTTCCAAGACATTTTAGTGCTAGCTATATACTTTACCTAGTAGAGAGTGGATGCAAAATTTGTAGTGATTTTTTTAATGTTATTTATTTTTTTAACAGTTAAATTTATTTATATAAAATATTATATTTGTAAAAAAATTATTTTTTTTATATTAATCAAAAAATATAAATTTTATGTTAATTATGATATACGTTTTTAAATTATTAAACCTAGTTATGAGTATATTAATATATATATAAATTATATATTTAATATTTAATTTCTTTTAAAATTTAAAATTTAGTACCATTATAATTGGGAGTAGTTTGAAGGTTAGATGTTTTAATTTTTTTTGTGTTTTAATAAGGTAGAAATTTTATATTCAGTTTTGGAAAAACATATGATAATTATTTTAGAAGGATTAGTTATATTAATTTATTTATTTTATAAAAAAAAAACATTATATTTTGAAGTTGATGTTTATTAAATTTTGAAATATATATAAATATTGTTTATTTTAATTTTGAAATGTGTAAAGTTTATAAGTTATATTAACATTTTTATTTTATGAAATACTTTTAACATGTTTCTTTATATTTGTTATTTATAATTTAATTTAATAGATTTTAATTAAAATAAGTTATATAGAAAGTTAATTTAATTAGAAAAATATAAAGAAAAAATTATACATGAAACTGAAAACAATGAATTTGAACATTTATACTATAATACAAATAAACAGTTTTTATTTATTCCTTTTTGAAAGCATAGTTCTTTTTTGAAAAGAAATAGTCCAATGTGTTTACAATTGAACAATAATCATGTATAACTTACAAATGTAACTTACAAGCACAAGCACATGTCGATCCATCCAAGGTACTAGCTTCAAGACAGTAGGATACAATGATAGAAATCATTATGCTACAACTATAATTCCATAAAGAATGGAACTAAATGGAATTGTGACCTCAAAATGCAAGTCATTACTTGATGGAAAAACAAGAAAATTTTGAAGAACCCAAAAATTAGGAGAGTGAGAATTATACCTTAGATTACATGAATAGAGAATAGTGAAGGTATCCTAAGAAAAGGGGAAAAACAAATCCCAACCAATAATAAAAGACAGCATCTAACCCTACCATTAAAAAATCCTAACTCAAACCCTACTAACCTTTTGATCTGCACCTATTAGCGGTTAGAATAAACTTTAAAAAATCTATTTTAAATAGAATACTTTTCACAGTGGTTTATCAAATTGATAAAATAGAAGTGCATGCTAGTTTAGGCCTTAAGAAGCTTATAGATCTGGTACCCTACCGACAATTATAGAAAACAGTGTAAAACAATATCATGTAAATGATAATGGACACAAAATGAGTAGTGAATGGCATACTAGATTTAGAGCATGGATTGTATTGCAGAGGAAGGTTTAGCAATTGTGTGTTGCAAATCTAACTTCAAGCCTTAGTTGGGACCTCAGCTTGTGAATCTAAATTTCTCATTTTATTGCAAACTCCCACTCTAGTCACTCGTCAAACTTACTCAAAGTGCCAAGGATTTCATTCCTCTTTTGAATTTTTTGTTATGGTGAAACTTACCTTTTTTTCAACTTTGTAGCTTGGGTGTGTGTGTCAATTGCTTATTCCTACTTTGATATTTGTTTCACAAACTTGCAAATTATTTATACCCTCTATTATCCCTAATTACCTTCTTTGATCCCTAATGCCCTAAGCCTTGAAAAAAACAAAGCTTTAGGGTCATGGCACCCCCAAAAGCAGGAATTTTATGAAATGGGGAGAGGAATATGTATCAAACGACAACGATAGCAGAGTGGTTCAAATGATCAAGCACTTGAACAGTGGAGGAATCGATAACTTTAGTTTATTCTCATTTTTCGAGAGATGTGACTTATTAGGCAACAATGTGGCCATCTGAATGACTTTGGGTATGTATTTATGCATAAATGATCACTGTAATTTGGCGCATTTGAGAGACTAATCTTGTAACACAATTTCATGATGATGTAGCCTGATCGTATGTTAATAATTCATATTGTAGTTTTAGCATATGTGAATTGTTGCAAAAATAGAAAGAAAAAAATCCACCATTTGAATAATATATTTCCAAATTGAGAATTCTTAACATTGTTGTAAGCTTTTACGGTTTTTGTTGGTGTTGTTGTGTGTGAATATTTTTGGAATGAGCTAGTATTGCAATTTTTTCTAATTTTTTTTCAAAGAGTAAGCAAGCTGTCTGCAATAAATCAATAGAAGATACCATGTTGAGTGAGGGAATGGGGAAGACAAGCAAGAGACTATTGCTCTATTTGTTATTGTTGCCATGGCCTTCCCTTGCAATGGTGGCATTATTGGTGGCATTCAACTACTATTGGTCCAGAACAAAGTCAATAAGATGTTTGACATTGAAAGTATGTTCCACATACTTTATTTGACTTTAGGAGCCCATCTTTGTGCATGAAGTTTATGGTATGTGTTGATTCTCTCAAGACTTCAAACAAACAAGGGAGGTGTTTTCTACAACTTGGGTGGGGCAGGGTGATTTATCAATTCTTTCTTTCCTGTCTTTGTGTATAATGGTGCATTGTATAAAAAATATTTGTGTGGAATTCTACATTGGTTTCTTTGAAAATTAGAATAAACTCTTGTATTTGTGAGTAATGGAGCACTGGCTTCCTTGATTATGTATTATGGACACTAGCATAGCGCATCAAATCTTATGTTATTCAATATGGAAATTAGTAGAGATTCATATAAACCGGGATAAAGGCTTTGTTTTGGTACATTGATGCATTAAATATATGCACTACCATAAACCCATCTAAACTTGAGTTTGATATTCACCCTCAGGGTTGCAAAGCTATGTCAAAGTCCATATAACAAATTAGGACAACTTCTCAAGATAAAACAATTGTCCACTTATTAAACATTGAAAATCCAGGTATGCAACCTCCAATAGTCAGCTTCTCAACCTGGAGTTGTATATGAGACCTAAGTTTACAAGGGTCTCCTAGGGGCATTGTTGTGTGAGATATTAAATTTTGGACAATTTTGTGAGTTTGTAGGACTCATTTCTGTGTATTTCAATGACCCATTTGGGATTTAGACATACCAACATATGTGATAAAAAACACATGAGGAATCCTACCTTATGGTGCTTGTTTGGTTTACTTTTATAAATTTAATTCATATTGTTTTTGTTATGTAGAATCCCTCCAACCTAGCAACGAATTTGTCCCTCCTATGATGAACTCGTCATATTGGACAAAATCACAAGCCTCACATTAAAGCAACTCCAAGCAACAATGAGTAACTTCAACTCAAACAATGTTACTGGAAATGGAGGATTTGGCTCAGTGTATAAAGGAGTCTTGCAAGATGGTAGTAAGGTTTCTATCAAGCAGCTTGACCAAGCAAGCAAACATGAAGAACAAGAATTTTGTGTTGAGGTTTGTTTATTTATCTCGTAATTTTCTAAGTCTCAACGAGCCTCTGAAACTTCGAACTTGTAGATGGTTCATTGTTTATTTAGATACTATGGTGATTGTGTGTGCATTTTTTACTCATAGGGTAATGGAAATGGTCATTTTTTGGATTATGCTATAAGGTGAAGACTTTACATGTTATTGCTACTTTGTTTGAATATATGTTATAGATGTCTGCATTCACAATACTTTCTTGCATTGATTGAGTAATGTGCATACCATGATTACATACTCTTAGCGTATGTGTTCGTGCCCAATGGAATCCTTCACTTAAACACATTTACTCGAATGGTGAGAAGCCACCTTTCCCAACTGTTGCTTTTAAGTTAGAATACATGAAAAGGTTTTATTTTTATTGTTTGAATTGGTGATGCTTAGACAATAACTTAATTTCATGCTAATTATCCAACCACATTCTTGTTGAGAGATCTTCTCTTGCCTCCTCAATTTTCAAGTATAACACATTCTCGTCAAGAGGTATTCTCTACTCCCTGCATTTAAATATTTGTCTTGATTGAAGATGACAATATCTCTACGCATGATGGAACATTATATATTTATTGAACAATGTTTTCAATGAAAATATAATAAGAAGTAAATGAAGAAGGTTAAACGTTTTAAGAATTTGAATTTCTAAAATCAAGTCATCCAATATATACAATTTCCTTTATTCAAAATAATTCTAGACAAATTTTAAGTTAAAATATCCAGTAACTCTTCATAGCCCCAAGGGTTAGCTCAATTGGTAAGACGTGCACACACATTCTCAGTTTGAGGGGAGGTCATGAGTTTAAGTCTTGAGTCCATCGGGGCAAGGCCTTCCACTAGGATGGCCAATGATTTATCACCCTTACCATCCATGAAATATGGGGAAGTATTGTTGGGTTTCCCGGACAAGTTTCCCTAAGAAAACTAATAACTCTTCATATATTTATATAGCTTTGGATTATTGCACAACAAATATCTTTGAAAGGAATACTACTTTATCTTGATTGCATTTGATGATACTTGTGCGCAAGCTACCCAAGATTATCTTGGATATTGATAATGAATACGTGACCCATATGTGATATATAATAGTAATAATAATTAAAAGTATAACTAATATATAATAATAATATATTATAATATTACTATACATCCTAAAAAGTTGGGTCCAATAACTTTTATGCATAATTTAAGCTTATGTGAGAACATGTGGCACCATAAGAAACTGTACTTATGCAAGCTTGTTACGTTGAATCCTTTGGCCCTTGCAACTAAAAATTAACTTGAAGCTCTATTTTTACTTGGATATTGTTGTGTTTAACTCATTATATCTGGGATGTCGAAACAATGGTAAACAAGACATAATAGAGAGGATTTGTTGGAATTGATTGGGAAATGAGAGGTAGACGATAGGAGGCAGCGTGGTGCTAATATGGTAATTTCTAAGTTGAGGGTCCTCGGTGGCAATAATGTGGGTCATGCATACATGGGAATTAGCATTGCCACACATGGTGGAGCCAAGAGTGGAGTAGATATGGGAGCCACAAATAAAGGACCCATCAGTAAGGCTCCATAGAAAACACTAGAGTTTGACATAGTCAGACAAAAAAGGCTATTTGAAGGATGTGATTGAGGTAATGTAGGGAGTTTTTCACTTCCACGACGTAATTTCTTTGGATGTAGGAAATAGACAACATTCCATATACTATGTATCTAAGTTGGTGCTCAATTCTACCAATGAATACAAGGGAAAATAATTCTAGGAATGTCTAAACGGTAAGCGATCTATGGCCAAGTTGAGGTGTCACTTAGACGGATAATAGGACCACCTATAGAGGCATAATATAGGCCCTTGCAAAGTGTCTAGAGAAAATTCTTGGGAAATTAATTATGCTTAAATGCATTGATTAGAGGATATGAAGATCAAGAATTTATGCTTAACCTAGTTTTGGACATTAACATCCTATTGAATAAATCATGGGAATTCATAGAACAATTAAGGTTGGTCTACTTATCAATCCAACTAAGATTGGTGAACTAGTAGTGTATTTTACCCATTGGTATATTGGAGCGAACAAAATTTTAACTCGATAATGTGAAGACTTATGTTGACTCTAAGGTCATCGAGATACTGGATGACAAAAATCCATACCTATAATTATTAGTGACCGAATGGGCATTTGATAATCATGTCAATCTCATATTGAAACAATGGTGTATATTGTTTGAAAGGGGTTGTACTTATTATGTCTACATGGAACACACAAAGAATACATAGCAGGATGAATGGTTAACATAATTATAGAGCCCTGAAAGATGACAGGTGGATCTTTTTTATTTTTAAACCTAAAGCTAATTTGGACCTGAAAAAATTCAGACTTTATTGGTATTGAAAAGGTTGTGTTTGTAAGGACTATATAATATTTTTATTTTTAAGTTGTTTTTGTATTTCTCTTACCTGCTTACAATATGCAGGTTGGAATTGAACTTATACATGGTTGGATGTGCTCTCTCTTATACACACAAACATTCTATCCATTGGCTACAGATAGATCTCAAGGATCCCCAATGCTTCTTGTGTTTTACACCTTTGTATATAGTTGAAGTTGAAACAATTTGGAGTCTCTTGTTTTACACCTCTATAGATAATTGAAGTTGAAAGAATTTGGAGTAAATTTTCAACATTAAAGCATGTAGTAAATATTTGAGATGCACATATGTTTCTTTAATTGACATTTCCAATCTGTGTTGCAACAATGACTGATAAGGTGCTAAAATGGGTACATTCAAAATGGTAAAAACCTAACGCATGTACACAAAGAAACATGTGAAAACACAAGCAGCTAATCCATTGGTAGGGTAGTCACTATGGCATCCATGGTTTCTTTTTCATGAGATCCCTAAACAAACTGAAACACATGTCTGATACAAAAACATTGGTTGTAGAGGTCATTTAGAACAATCTCACTATTATGTTCTTTTACTAAAAAACTTGATTACAAGAGTTTCCTAAATTATTGTTCAAATTAAAGAAGATTTATGCATTTCATTTTTAAAAAAAAACTAAATTGGTGACTCTTTGTGTCAACCACCAGATCACAATACGATTGATTTTGCATTTCATTATTTAAACAATTTATTACTTTGAGTTACTTATGTCATAAATGTTAAAAAGAAAACAAACAATAATATATTGAAATGCTTCAAAAGTATAATAAGGAGGGTCTCAATATATATAAGGCACTTTAGAACAATGTATATTAGGAAATTAAGTGGTGATGGGATAACTATGGAAGAATAAGGTATTCATGAAGAGAAAATTGTTTGTGGTTAGTATTGAAAAATAAGGGTTTTACCCGGGAGATGAGTTATGCAACTAAGTCCCATAAATAGCATAAAAAGGAGCAAAAATAGACAAGAAGAGAGTAATCCATGCCTTAATAATGGATAGCAAATATAATTAGCAATTCTCTTCGAGAGAGGAACCTCCTTACACAATGTACTGAGTACGCAAGACAAGATAAGATACAATGATGACTAAAATGAAAATATATCCTTCATATATATAGGAGACCAAGGTGTACAATAACAACTAATAGGCTCAATCAAACATGAATAATATGTAATACACCACAACATAGGGGGTAATGTCCCACCCTATAGGGGGAATGTGCCCAACATTTAGGGCTTAACCTGCTCCTCCCCTTCAGACAAGCATTTTCATCAACACTTGGAGCATATGTATGAAGGACTCATCTTCCCATGTCGAAGTCGCAGTTGATAAGTTCTTCCACTTGATGAGGTACTCAATAATAAAATGATTTCGTAGTTGTTTGGTCCTTGTTTCTAGTATTTGTTCAGGTTCCCATATCATTTGTGGGTCTTCAAAACTCCTTTGACAGTGATGTTGATATGCCTATAGTTTCATCTTGTTTTCTGACATCGTTTGGATTTGGAGAATTGCTTGATGGTGCTTTATGCGATATACCACTGCTTGAACAGTAGATTTTACTATCACTTCTTCAACCATCTGCTCCATTTCATTCTTCTGGCCATAGGGTCATTTGTAAGGTTTGATGATAGAAGGAACGCTTCCCATATTTAAGTTAATAACATTGTCCAAATATCGAATAGGTGGATGACTTATTGGAATATCTTCAAATGCCTTGGAAGGCTTTTTAAGGACCCTTTGGATATATGGCGAAACATGAACCTTACATGTTTGAACATCTAGTGAGTATAACTGTGTAATTACACATTGTTTTCCTTTCTTTAATAATGTTTCCATACCATTAGAGGTAATCACCTTGCTTGGTTTTTGTGTGATACCATTTAACACAAAAAAAAATTCCTTTCCAGGAAAATTTCATGAAAAGTTTCTGAAAATTAAAAGCCATTGTTCCTAAATATTGTAACGATTAAATTCCTAATACAACATCAACACCCCCCATTGGGATAGCAATCATGGGACTATTCAATACATATTCCCTCATAATACGATTGATATAAAGGCATTTCCCTGAACAATTATCGGTTCCTCCATTTGCAATCATTACTTGAAATTCTGGTGCTAGATATGCAAAGGAATTGAGATATTTGGCTATTTTATGATGAATCAAATTATGAGTACTACTAGAATCATTAAACATTGTTACCTTTTTATTTTTTATATATCCCTATACCTTGAGAGTTGAGGAGGGTAAATTCCAACCAAATCATGCCAAGATATGGTGGGAGTAATCACTTCTAGTTCATCCCCTTGTGGTGGTTCATGTTCTTTTTGTTCTTCCTCTTCACACTCTATATAGAAGAGTTTATTTTCTCCACACTTATGTCCCTTACTGTACTTGTTGTCACAATTAAAACATAGCCCTTTCACCCTTCTTTCCTCTAACTGTTGAGGTGTCAACCTCGGAGGCTAGTTATAAGGAACATCATTTTCTTTGTATGTGTTGGAAGTGGTATTTCTAGTAGTCATCGCCATATTTTTACTTTCAACCTTCCTTGTTATCACAAAAACCTTCTCTAGGGATGATGGTTCAAAGAGACGCATATTAGGTTGAATGTTATACTTCAAGGTTCCAATAAAGAGATCTAACAAATTATCTTCTAAAATATTCTTCACTCTAAGACTTAGTTGCTGAAATTACTTGATATGCTCTGTAACTAAACCTTTTCGCTTGAGATTTACCAACTGGATAAAGAAGGTGTTGTTATTTATATCCCCATAATGTGCAATCAATTCTTCTATGAATATAGACCAAGAGATAATAGACTCCTTTTTGTGGTCACAAAGCCATTGGTACCATACAAATTGACCAGGTTCTAAATATGAGGATGCAATAGTTACCTTTTGCAAAGTTGGCACCTAGTGTAGATCAAATAATTGCTCCATTTGAAAAATCCGTGTGATTGGATCCTTACCATCAAACCTTCTCATGTCAATCTTGGGGATAAAGTAGTTCCTTGGACCTGAGTTGAACCCATGATGCTGTAATGAATCATCAACTTTTGAGGACTCAAACTTCTTGTTAGGATTATTAATTAATCCTCCTTTGACCACATAATCTATTTGTCTTTTCCTAGCTTAGGAGGTCATTATCAATTCATCAGTGCATGGGGGACATGCCTAGGGGCCACCTAACACTCAATGCGTTTATCTGCATGAATTTAGAAGCTCCAGGAACCAATCCTTATAATTTCGGAACCCACTTTGAGTGCCACCAACAATGTCCAATAGTTGTGGAATGTCCTCTTCTACTTAAGCATAAAAAACACCCGCTAACCTATTTAATTCCCATAGGTTCGAGCGGGAACTATAGTAAAAGGGAATTGACTGGGGACATATAATACCAGGAGCATAGCAGAGTAATCATTCAGTATTAAGTCATTATTATGGTAAAGAAAGCCTTATTTCTTTAGGCTTAAAGTCAACGAGAAATTAGAATTGCATGCATGCAAAAAGTAAAGTGAAGCCCCTAAAAGTGACATGCAAACCCTAAAAGTACATGATAAAGCTATATAAGAAGGTTCATTGAACCAAAAGGATCGTCCATGATTATTATTATTAAGTTTTGTTTCTAGATCAGTAGAAACAGGTGCACCAGCAGCAAGTTGGGGTTGGAGACGAAGGTCTTCAACTAACAAGTGGTTTCAGCAGTGAAAGTTATCTACCCTAATCACTTCCAGATAGATCATCCAGGTCTATCATTGACTATTCATCATCTTCTTCATTCTTGATTCAACAATCCAGTAGGCAGAGAGAGAGTTTATTGCAAGTTCATGTTTTGTTGTTGGGAACCAGCTGGAAATCGAAGAACCATTTGCTAAATCTCAGAAACTTAGTAAATCTTCTGCATGCTTCCATAATTCTTCTCAACAGGGGAACACTACTATACGGGGTGATTTTCACTCCATTCCTAACACATTCGGAGCATTCACCAACAAAACAAGGATAAAAGAGGGCGTCACCCATCTAACACAGATCAATTCATTAGGGTACCTAGAGGATTCAAAACTTCTGCATGTGTCTCCTTATCTCTCTAGAGGACTTATACCATCATCTTTATTAAGTTTCAATAGCAACGGACCCTCCTTGCCTCAAAAACGTCAAGAACAACATAATAAGGACATTTTCTCAGTTGGATTTCAATTGTTGGAGAGGAGCACTATATCTTCTTTATCTTGCTTGCATGACTTGCATGCCTCCTATATATTGATGAACTATCAGCACTATTATTATTGGTATGTGTACCTTCTCTTACTAAAAGTCTTATTCCTATTATTTCTCCAAATCAGCTATATTTTAGGGGCTTTTGGCACGTCACTGTTTTGAATGCACATTTTATTTATCTTTCTAACACAACTGAAGCACCAAAACAACAAAATTATTATCAAAACATAATAGAATATCAGTTGGGATATTAGAGTGGTGTCAGAGAATGGCCCTTTCCAGCTGTGGGCTTGAACATGAACATTAAATGAATCCATAAGAAGCTACTTTTGTGACTTATAGAAGGAGGAAGGGTATGTACATAGAGGATCTAGAATTTGAAGATATTCCATTAGAAGATACAAATTCAGACATGGACCCAACGGGAATACATTTTGATAGAGGAAAAGGAACAAGGGAAGAGGAAGATAGGTTGGCATTTCATACTTTAGTTAGTGCATTAAATGACCTTGATAAAGGGCATAAAGAGGTATTGCATGTTATATAGAAGTTGGCTCTAAAACCATAATAGGTTCAGAACAATCTACCAATTTCACTAGGAGATAGAGGATACACCGGTAGAAGCAGGAAGCATGCACACACTAATATGCAGAACACTACTCACATATCCAATAACCTTCCAGACCTACTATGCCTCACTTTCTGGAGAATGTCGTTGTAGGACCATTCATGCCAGTAGAACCTAGTGAACCATTTGGGGATAATCTACAGTATTACAAGAATTTGGGAGATGAGTTCCATTTAGTTATGTCATTCTCAGATTTCTACAATATCAAAGGCCAGAACCGGCCAAGGAATTTTAATAAAGGGTTTACCCAGAACTATGAATTATAGAAAATTGTGGGCAGGTTGACCATTCCTAATTTTGAGGGCTCTCGTGGGTGTTCAACAAGAAAATGGGTCCATAAGTCTAATACTTATTTCCAACTAAACCCTATGATTCATAAAGACGCCATTAAGTTGGCTACCTTTCATCTGGACGGAGAGGCTCATGAGTGGTGGTGCCATGGGTTAGTGACGATGAGTCACAATACCATCAGCTCATACAATGATTTTACACAGAGGCTCATGGAGCGGTTTGATAAAAGGGACCCAGAGATACATTTCAAAGAGTTAGCACAACTCAAACATACTGTCAATGTTGAGGCCTTCGTATCAGAGTTTCAGATAATAGCAGTTATGGTCATGGATGTGTCTAAGAGCAGGTTGGGTATATTATTCATAGAATCTTTGACAAAACCTTTACATGGGTGGGTGAAATCCTACAAACCACCCACTCTGCAGCATTCAATTAGCAAATGCAGAGATCTACGAGATTAAGTTCCAAAGAATAGGTTTTCAGTTAAGACAAATTTCCCAATAAAAGATAAGGACAAGAAACCCTTCCAACAAGAATGGCCAAAGAAAAATTGGGTGGATGACAACACAAGGAAGGAACTCAAAAGGAAGAAATTCTTCTTCACTTGTTAGTAACCATGCATTACAGGTCATAGATGCAAAGGGAAAGGGAAAGCGCTATACATAGAAGTCTATTAAGATAGTGAAGAGGGTGAGTCAGAACAGGAGATAGGCGAGGAATTGAGGACAACAGAGGATGATTCACTTCAAGGAGAATCACCAGGTGGAGTTATTGCTACATTATCTAGAGTTCCCAGGTTTCATACTCTTAGAGCCAGCGAAGTAGTACAGGGCCATAGGGTCACGTGTGTTAATTGATGGGGAGGAACCCACAATTTCATTGATGCAGCATGGGTGGCTAAGTGGGGTATTCATACATAGAAATTTGAAGGATTCATGATAGCGGTAGCAAGAAATGACAACATGGAATGCAACCATTGGATTCCTGAACTAAATGTCACATCGGGGAACTACAATATGACCAACTCATTTTATGTGGTAAATGTAACAGATACTAATTTAGTATCAAGGGTTCAATGGGTCTACTCTATAGGGAAATATACTATGGATTATAGGGAAATGGAATGGAATTCCAAGGATAGGATGGAAAACGGGTAGTCTTGAGGGGCATGAACACTTGTCCCCCCAAGCCAGTATCCTTATAGAGGATGGAGGTCATACTCAGATAGGGAGATATAGAGTGGTTAGCCGAATGTTTTGTCACTTTTCAAAAACCTCCAAATAATAACAACTAACATTTGACAGATATACAGGCATTACTACATAAACATGAGAAAGTATTCAGATATATTCTAGCAGGTTGACCTCCAAAAATAGGATTCAAGCACATTATTGAGTTAGAGGAGGGAACACAGGCAATCATCACCACTTTGTACAGACATCTCAAGAGGTACAAAGATGAGATGGAGAAAACAACCAAGGAATTGTTGGAGTTAGGTTACATATGATCGAGTTCTATCCCATTTACATCGTCAGTGGTTTTGGTAAAGAAGAAATATGGCACCTTACAGATGTGTATCGATTACAGGGTCCTCAACAATAAAACCATAAAAATAGGTATCCCATTCCCAAAATTGATGAATCGATGGATGAGTTACAGGGGGGAATACTTCTCAAAGTTTGATCTCTGATCAGGGTATCATCAGATCCGAGTGAGGGATCAAGATATTTTAAAAATAGCTTTATGTTGCCACTATGTTCATTATGAGATATTAGTCATGCATTTTGGACTCACCAACGCCCCAACAACTATCCAATCTTGCATGAACCACACCTTCAAGGCTCAATTGTGAAAATGTTTACTTATGTTGTTTGATGACATTTTAATTTACAGTAAAACTTGGGAGGAGCATTTGAGACACCTGGATGAGGTACTTAGAATTCTGGAAGAACAATCTCTTTACCCAAAAATGTCTAAATGTGAGTTTGGTATGCAGGAGATGTTATATCTAGGGAATATAATTAGCACAGATTGAGTACAGGTTCACTAGGAAAAGATTAGAGCTATCTTGGATTGGCCTACACCAAAAAATGTAACAGAATTGAAGGGATTTTCGGGCCTTTTCACTTATTACGGGAGACATGTAAAAGGGTTTTCTCAATTGATCACACCACTCACATATCTTACAAATAAAGGGGCATTCAACTCGACAGAAGGGGCACAACAAAATTTTGAAAAAAATGAAAAAATTATGAATTCTTGTCCCATTTTGGTACTAGTTGATTTCTCGCAGCCGTTCATTGTCAAGTGTGATGCTTAAGGAGAGGGACTAGGGGAAATATTGATGCAAAACCATCACTCGATTAAATTTGAAATCCAGAAACTTAAATATTATGAACACCACCACTCTATATATGATAAGGAAATGCTAGCAATCTTATAGGCCTTAATAAAATTCAGGCAGTATATGGTGGGAAGCAGGTTTGAAATTAAGACAAATCACAATAGCCTCAAATACCTCTTAGATCAAAAAGAGTTGAATGACTGCCAAAAAAAATCAGTCAACAAGGTACATGCATCTGACTTTGAAATAGAATATGTTAAGGAAAAGAACAATATTGTAGTTGATGATTTATCAAGAAGACCGACCACATTATCACTCATGAGTATATCTACCGATTGGAGGTCTCATCTCTTGGTTGAATATTCAAAAAGTAAATTTTCTTGTGAGTTGTTCGACAGACAAATACAAGATGACAGGTACAGGGTAATAGGCGACATCATTTACTACAAGAATCAGATATACCTCATACCAGAATCAGCTTTGAAGGAAAAGATTTTACAGGCCTCGCACGATTCACCATTATCAGGGCATCAAGGGCTCTTAAAAACTTACAAACATATTAGAGAGAGGTTCTCATGGAAAGTCCTCAAGGAGGATATAATACAACATGTTCGGGAGTGTAGTATGTGCCAACAGAATAAAATCGAACATACTCATTCGGCAGGGTTACTTCAACCATTACCTATACCATATCAGAAATGGGAAAGCATCTCGATGGACTTCATTATGTGTTTACCCATGGTACAGGGACGAGATTGCTTATACAAGGTAGTAGATCCGTTGACAAAATTTGCCCACATCTTTGATATTTCTTCAGATTATTCGACATCACAGGTAGCATACTTGTTTTCCAGAGAAGTTTCCAGACTACATGGACTACCTAAAACCATTGTCAATGACCATGATAGTAAATTCACTAGTGCCTTATGGAAGGATCTCTTCATATTAGTGGGGACATAATTAGCTACTAGCACAAGTTATCACCCTCAAAGCGATGGGCAGATAGAGATAGTCAACAAATGGATTGAGGGATATTTGAGAAATTATGTAGCAGGGAAACAGAGGACATGTATTAATGGCTACACCTAGGGGATTAATGCTATAATACCACTCACCATATGTCTATTAGGATGATTCCTTTCAAAGCTTTATATGGCAATGAGGCACTAAAATTTGCATATTTAGTCTTCGAAGATAGCAAAGCACCTAAGGCAAAATATTGGATACATGGCAGTCATGATATTCTCAAAGTTCTAAAAGACAATCTACATGCAACTCAAAACTAGTAGAAGTTATATGTAGACAGACACAGAGTCGAGCGTATTTTTGAGGTAGGATATTTGGTATACTTACGGCTACAACCTTACAGGAAATCTTCACTCAAGAAAAAAGGGGCAGAGAAGCTGAAACCCCACTTCTATGGTCCTTACAAAGTAGTCAGAAAGGTTGGAGAGGTGGCCGCATGAACTATAGCTTCCATAAGAAATTAAACTTCATAATGTGTTTCATGTATCGAATCTCAAGAAAATAGTAAGGCAACACATTGCTCCATCCACCAAACTGCCTCCCTTAGATGATGAAGGGCTTCTAGTACTGATTCCAAAGAGAATTATATAGGTTCGAGAAAGGAAACTCTGAAACAGGGTAATTCGGGAATACTTGGTAAAATGGAAAGAATTACCTATTGAAGATGCCACATGGGAGGGAGAACATGTATTGCAGCATCCTAGTTTGAAATTGCTTGAGGACAAGCAAGTTCAAGTGGGGAGGACTGTAATGTCCTCTTCTACTTAAGCATCAAAAACACCCACTCACCCATTTAATTCCCATAGGTTCGAGCGGGTACAACAGGAAAAGGGAATTGACTGAGGATATATAATACCAAAAGTAGAGCGGAGCATTTATTCAGTATCAAGTCATCAGTATGGTAAAGAAAGCCTCATTTCTTTAGGCTTAAAGTCAACAAGAAATTAGAATTCCATGCATGCAAAAAGTAAAGTGCAAACCCTAAAAGTGACATGCAAACCCTAAGAGTACATGCTAAAGCTATATAAGAAGGGTCATTCAACTAGAAGGATCCTCCATGATTATTATTATTGAGTGTGGTTTCTAGAGCAGTAGCAGCAGGTGCAGCGGCAGTAAGTTGGTGTTGGAGATGAAGGTCTTCAGCTAACAAGTGGTTTCGACAGTAAAATTTATTTTCCCTAATCAGTTTCAGATAGATCATCCAGGCCTATCCTTAGTTATTCATCATCTTCTTCATTCTTGATTCAACAATCCAATAGGCAGAGAGAGAGTTTATTGCAGGTTCACATTTTGCTACTGGGAAACAGTTGGAAATCCCATAACCATTTGCTAGATCTTAGAAACTCAGTAAATCTTCTGCATGCTTCCATCATTCTTCTCAGCAGGGGACACTACTATACGAGGTGATTTTCATTCCATTCCTAGAACATCCAGAGCATTCACCAGCAAAACAAGGACAGAAGAGGGCGTCACCGATCTAGCATGGATCAATTTGCTAAGGTACCTAGAGGAGTCATAACTTTTTCATGTGTCTCCTTATATCTCCAAAGGACTTATGCCATCATCTCTAGTAAGTTTCAGCAGCAACGGACCCTCCTTGCCTCAAAAATGTCAAGAATATCAAAAGAAGGATGTTTTCTTAGTTGGTTGTCAACTACTGGAGAGGAGAACTATATATTATTTATCTTACTTGCATGACTTACATGATTCCTATATATTGACGGACTATCAGCACTATTATTATTGGTATGTGTACCTTATCTCACTAAAAGTATTTTTCCTATTATTTCTCCAGATCAGTTATATTTTAGGGCTTTTTGGCACAACACTGTTTTGAATGCAAATTTTATTTATCTTTCTAGCACAACTGAAGCACCAAAACAACAAACTTATTATCAAATCACAATAGAATATCAGTTGGGGTATTAAAAGTTGACCCTAGTAGGTATTCAAGTATGTTCAATTATGATCTAATTCCCATCAGTTACTTCACTCTCGGTCATCCTAGCACCAATTTGCATGATTTAAAGGAGGTAGACGCCTTTCCTTGCCTACCTACATTAGTTAACTGATTGGGAACTGATTTAGTTATCCGGAGTTGCACTAGTGAGCTCTAGTGGTGATTTTCCCACACTGAGTTAACACCGTAGTGAGTTTGAGTTGGTGAATTCGAATCCTCCCTAAGTAATTTGAATTCTTCCTATTGTATGATTATTGTATTATAGAGAGATCAATGACAATGAATGTAATTTTATACTTACCGTTCTTCATCTCATGTGTGTGTAATTTGTCATGAATCTGATGATCAGTTTACATTCAATTGTTCACTCTTTTACACCCTTCTCTTCACATTGCTTTCTTTCAGGCCTGAGGATCCTATGCTTCACTAAGTTTAACATGGAACCAGAGCAAGTATCCATGCCATCTTCAAACCTTAAAAACTTCCATTAATGCATTAGAAGCAATTAGGTTCCATATAAATCTTGGTATTCTTGCCTTACTTCCTCTCGATTATGTCCAGAGAAGTCTAGCCAAGTGTGATGCGCCTAGAGAAAGTGCACATGTCGAAGTGGAGAGTGTTGAATTGGTTTGATTGCAAATTGATATTTTTTGCAGTGTTTTTGTAGGTACATTCAAATATTTGATGAAGAATTAGTTGTTTTTGAAGCTCTAAGATGGATAATTCGGCAGCTTTGACACCCAAAATACTCACCCCCCTCAACTATATTGATTGGAGGGATGATATGCAGATTGTATTGTGCAACAAGGGTATGTACAGGGTCACAATGGACAAAAAGATCGAACCCCAACATCCTCTTGAAAAGTCAAAGCATCTGAACAGTTTGGATGAAGCATTTGGCTTCATGTGCATCCACATCTCGAGGGAGTTGTTCTTCCATCTTTATGGACTGAGAACTCCAAAAGAAGTATGGGATAAGCTAGAATCCTTGTTTGGAAAACAGGATGAGCTCACGGGCCGTATTCTAGTGAATGAGATGATAGCACTACAACCCAGCAACTTTGAAACTATACAACAGTTCTTCTCAAACTTCAAATCCCTTGCTATGCAATGCAAGCACTGGGGGATTGATAAGAAGGATGACCAGTTGGTGCTCTTAATTATGAGCGAATTTGGCCCAAAATTCTTAGTGTTCATATCCAAATTTCACTCTGGGAGACTGACAACTCCTAATTGGCCAATGTCATCCCTTTATGCCTTCACACAATCACTAATCTAGGAACAAGATAAGTTGATTTAGATAGGAGGTATCAAAGCCTCCAAGAATCAGTCTCTCTTACCTGGGGAGACTAAGAATACACAAGGAAAGGGAAGCATAAAGGAAAAGAGAATAAGAACTCTAAATCCAAGCCTAAGGATAAGCAAAATCCTTCAGAAGGAGCCTCAGGTTCCAAGAAGGACAAGCACAATAAGCTTGATAAGGCCAAGTGCTCTTAATGCAAGAGAGGAAATCATCTGGAGAATCTGTGCATGAAGAAAACCATAGACCAGATTTCTAGGATCCTTGAACAGAACCACATTGCTCTTCCTGAAGGAGAAAAGAAGTTTGATGTTGGAAATAAGACTGAAGATCATGAGAGGTGCCATGCTCTGAAGGTAGGTTTTTCTCAATCAAAGGATTTTCTCATTTATTAGGGAGCCTCCAACCACATGGTTGGCTCAAAAGAATCTTTCACTACTTTGGATCTCTCTGGAGGACCAAGCATCCATATGGGATATGACTCACAAATCCCAACCATCGAGAAAGGTTCCATTAAAATTGAGCATGGAGTGTTCCAGAATGTACTCTATGTCCCTTCCATGGCAGCAAACTTGTTGTATGTATACCAGATGACACATATTGGCTCACCCAAGCGAGTCACATTTGATCCTAACAGTGGAATTCTTAGAAGTCTCTACTGGAAATATGATAGCGAAAGGAGTTTCTAATCATGCCTTCAAGGCATATGAGTTTTCTCACTTTCTTCCTAATTCATATCTTAGTGCCTTATTGACTCATGTCAATAACACAAGCAAGTTTTGGAATGAAATATTTGGCCACCTAAACTTCAAGTATCCCAAACAAGTGCACAATGAAAATGTGGTTGAGGATTTGCCTCTCATCAAATCTTTTGAAGGTGTGTGCACTGGTTGCTTGGTAGGGAAACATCCAGAGAAAATGTATGATGTTGGGAAGGCAATAAGAGATACCTCCACGCTGGATTTAATTCACAATGATATCTCTCGACCAATGCCTACAACATCTATGAATGGATCCAGATACTTTCTGACCTTCATTGATGATTGTTCAAGCTATTGTTGGGTCTACTTTATGAAGCAGAAGTATGAGGTGTTTGATACCTTCAAAATTTACAAAGCCTTGGCTGAGAACACTCTCTGAAAGAAGATCAAAGCACTAAAATCTGATAATGGAGGTGATTATTTCAAAAGATAATTCTAGCAGCTTTATGCATAAGCAAGCATTCTAATGCAACACTCAGTCCCATACACACCATAGCATAATGGTGTAGCTGAGAGGAAGAACATATCCTTGAAAGAGATGGCTACATGCCTTCTAGAAGCAAGAAGTATTCCTCCATATCTATGGGTTGAGGCAGTAAATTGTTCTTCGTATATATAGAATAGAGTGACTCACAAGTCAGTGATTGGGGCTACTCCTTTCAAAGCATTGATGGGACATAATCCCAATGTCTCACATCTGAGAGTTTTTGGCTCCAAGGCATGGGCCAGAATTCCTACTGACAAAAGGAAATCCTTCCAAGCCCAAAGTAGTGAATGTATACTTCGGGGATATGCAGATGATGCAAATTCATACAAACTGATGGACATTGCAACCAAAAATTGCTTCATAGAGCACAGTGTGCAATTTGAAGAAGATCAGGTGCATGATTCACAGTCAGCCGAAGAAGAAGAAAGTATAATTTCTTATCCATTTGCATTTGCAGATGGTGATGTCTTGACTAATGTTTCAGATTCAAAAGATGAGGATCAATATGTTCAAGATCTTGATGTTGAGAATGAAGCTCAAGAAGATCTAAATCCAGATCCAACACCTGCTCCCAACCAGAGGCCTAAATGCGCCCAAAATCTCATTAAAGTGGTTGGGAATAATGTTGGGGATCCAGATGATAGAAGAAGGACAAGATATCAGTATCAAGATGATAGAATAAGGACAAGATATCAGTATCAGGTATGATCCACTTATCCCGGAGAGGTGATTCATGAAGATGGGGTCAGATCCTCAGTCATACAAGAAGGCTTTCCATTATCCAAGGTGGAAGGTAGCTATGGATTATGAGTTTGGTTCGCTACAAGACAAACAAAAAAACCTGGGAGCTTGTCACTTTGCCTCTTGGGAGGAAGTTAGTCCGGTGCAAATGGATCTTCAAGACCAAGCTAGCAGCTAATGGAACCACAACCAAGTATATGGCTCTATTAGTGGCAAAGAGGTACTCACAAGTACATGGGTTGGACCACAATGAGACATTCGCTCATGTTGCAAGAATGGACTCCATAAGACTAGTTTTTTCCATTGTAGCTTCAAAGAGGTGGGAGGTACATCACATGGATGTGAAGAGTTCCTTCCTCCATGGTGACCTAGAAGAGGAGATCTATATGAGATATACTGAGGGGTACATTGAATATCCCTCCTTAGTTTTCAAACTGAGGAAATCTCTCTATGGGATCAAGCAAGCTCCAAGGGCATGGTATGCCAAGATGGATGCTTTCCTTATGTCACGGTAATTTGAGAGATGTAATTCTGATTGCAATGTCTACATGTAGCAGAAAGTGGGATTCTTACCATTGATTGTTCTATATGTGGATGACTTACTCATTACTAGTGGCTCAACTTCTATATTGAGAGGCATCATGCCAGCCTTGAGTGAAGCATTCTCCATGACCGATCGAGGACTGTTAAGACAATTTATTGGTCTCAAAGTAAATTAAAGTGATTCGAGAATCATGATTACACAATCCAGATACATAGGAGACTTGCTCAAAATATTTCACATGATTGATTGTAAAGCAACACCCTTCCCCTTCTTGTCTGGCATTAGGTTGGAAGAATGTGGTTCCACACCACTGGTTGACAATACACTCTACAAAAAGTTGATTGGTATCCTATTGTACCTCACTCATTCGATGGCAACTTTATCTTTTGACGTGAGCACTACTTCCAAGTACATGCAGGAGCCACATGAGCTGCATTGGAAGGCATCATAACGCATCTTGCATTATCTGCAAGATACAAGGGAGTTTGGGATCCATTATTCTACTGGTGCATAGGTAGATATGATTGGTTTTACTGATTCAGACTGGGATGTTGATAGTACTGACATGAAATCTACATCAATATTTGTGTCACATGTTGGGATCTGGACCAATATGTTGGTCAAGCAAGAAGCAAGTAGCTCTTTCTCTCTCTTCAGTTGAAGCAGAGTATCAAGGGGTTGTGAATGCAATTATTCAGGTAGTTTGGTTGCATGGGATTCTGATACAGTTTCGCATTCGCACTTCTCCTTCAGTAGAGCTCTATTGTGACAATACGAGTACAATTAAGATATCCAATGATCCAGCTCATAAGTAGCAGACCAAGCACATTGAATTCCACATGCACTACATTCGGGAACTAGTGCATAGTACAGATATCACTCTACATTACTGCCCTATAGAGGAGCAGATTGCAGACATATTCACCAATTCCTTCACCGAAAAGAGATTTTTCTATCTCATATCTCGATTCTCTTCTTGGTGTAAAGGCTTGATTCAGTTATTGTTCTTGATTTTCCTGCTTATTTTAAGGGGGGGGTCCCAATAGGTTTTCCCCATTTACTTGTTTCTTAAGCATACATTTTAATTCTTTTAGATTGTATCCAAGTTGGGCTTAAGGGGGGGTGTTAGGATTACTAATTAATCTTCCTTTGACCACATAGTCTATTTGTATTTCCTAGCTTAGGAGGTCATTATCTCTTCACTGGTGCATGGGGGACACACCTATGGGCCACCTAACACTCACTACGCTAGTCTTCATGATTTTAGGATTTCTAGGGACCAATCCCTATAATTTAGGAACCCACTCTAAGTGCCATCGGCAATCTCCAGCAGTTGACCCTAGTAGGTATTTAGTTATCTTAAGTTACGCTTTGATTCCCATTAGTTAATTCACTCTCATCCATCCCAGTGCCAGTTTGCATGATTGTGAACTGATTTAGTTATCAAGAATTTCACTAGTGAGCTCTAGTGGTGATTTTCCCACACTGAGTTAGCACCAGAGTCAATTCAAGTTGGTGAATTCGAATCCTTCCTAAGGAATTCCAATTCTTCCTATTGTATGACTATTGTATTACAAAGAGATCAATTAAAATGGATGTAATGTTATACTGACCATTTTTCATCTCCAATTGTTTTTCAATTTTCTCAAGACGTGACTAGAATAAGTCCCCATTTTCCACCTTATCATGTTCTTGAGTAGATACATGAGGAATAAAGCTATGCTTTATATCCTTTATCAATTCCTTCAATTCTCGAGGATCTTCTTTTCTAGCCATACCTTTGAGATCCTCTTTGCTAGCCATCCTTTTGAGATCTTCTTTACTATTCATCCCTTGGAGATCCTCTTTATTAGCCATCTTATTTTCCAATTTAAATAACTCATCCGTTTTCACATTTCCTTTAACCATATCTTCCAACTTGGCAACTCTAAAAGATATGTCTTCCATTTCATTATATGTTGGGGATGAATCCTCTGGGGGTTTGAGTGGAGTGTGATTTTTTCCACTTCCTTTTGGTGTAATTTTGAACAATAAATATATATCACACCCTAGGGTTCACCAATAGATCCTTCTACTCAAAGTTATTCAAATTCCACATGATGTACCTTTTTCAAACCTTAATTAGAAGATTGCTTTATGGATGACTTGTAACTGAGGTAAAATTTGAATTTCAACTCCTATGGGTCTAAAACTTCAGCTTCTAACACCCTCATGTGCCCTTTTTCCAATGTCGCAAGTATAACCTAATTTTGATGTGCTAAAAACATTTTATTACAAATTTCCCAAAGCTTCTTATTTTTCGCCTATCCAAAAGAGAAAACTTGTACGGTATGCCACCTGTCCAATATTTCATTTCTGCAACTAAAAATTATACCGTAGATACCATGGTCTATCTTCTTTCAGATTCAACTGGTATTACTCAATTTGTATCTTGTATGTCTCAGATATGACCTTTTCCCCTAGAACACATGTTTTAGACTAGGTTTTGGACTAGTAAAAAAACCTATATTCCTCTCCAAATATCTCCAAAATTGTAATGGATGGATATAGAGATAGTTTGGCATGTTTTAGAAGTGCGTTTTTAACCTAGATATCTTAATCCTTGTAGAAAAAAGGTTGTAGCAAAAATTCCAAGATGACTCGTTTCGCAGAAGCCAATCCCGAGGAAACAACTCTGATACCAAATGCTATGCAATCAAGTCCTATAAATAGCATAAAAATAGCATAAATAGATAAGAAGAGAGTAATCCATGACTTAATAATGAATAAACGATATAACTAGCAATCCTCTTCAAGGGAGGAACCTCCTTACACAATGTACTGAGTACACAAGAAAAGATAAGATACAATGATGACTAAAATGAAAATATCTCCTTCATATATATAGGAGACCAAGGTGTACAATAACAACTAATAGACCTAATCGGGCATGAATAATATGTAATACACCAAAACATAGGGGGTAATGCGCCACCCTATAGTGAGGAATGTGCCCAACATTTAGGGCTTAACAAGATGCTTCAAAAGTATAATAAGAAGGTTCTTAGTATATGTATTTTGTGTAAGCAAGGAGCAAAAACTAATATGTTTTTATCAATAGTGTTTTTGGGCAATGGATATGGAAGGATTTGGGTCTTTCATGGGTCATAATGATGATTGGCTTGGGTCATGTGTTGGGGATTGTTTAAAGCCTTGCTATGATAGGCATAAATTGAAGAAAATTATATTTATACCTTTCTTGGTTTTGTGGGGTACTTCAATAACATTCAATGTCTTTTTATTTGATCATAAAAATATGGCTACATTCCAAGCCATTGCTTGGGCATGTGTTATCTATCAACAATGCAAACATCAGAATACATAGACAAGCTAGTGAGGTGTTGGTTGACAAGACCTCTCAAAGGATTAAATCTCTTCACAATAAGGATTACAACTTTAAAGTTATGAATGTTTTTATGGTTTTTGCACCATAAAAAAAGTAAGACCTCTATGGATTTGATCTTTCTCATTGCTTGAGAATTTGAGGATTATGATCAATCCATACTTCATAGATTCTAGGTTAACATTAATGTAAGTTGATTATAATGAACTACTATTAACTTAGTGAAAATGAATTTCTAATAAAAAATAAAAATATAAAATATAAAACAAATTGAATAAAACTAAGAGTTTATTGCAACCTAACTAATATCGTTTAACCTACTCATTCAACTCTTGACAACTAAGATAAGATGACAATAAAGTACTATAAACTTTCCACTAAATCACAAGGTAATGACTAATAATTAGCTTACTTAATAAACTCTTACCAACTTAGAATATAGTAAACTTATGAAAACTTATCACTACAACATATAATGTATAAATTTAGATAGACTTACCACTCAACCACGATGCAACTAACTCTTTGTATGGACATTGTTAGATTGTATCAGGTATAGAGGATTAAATTTTATTGTTCACTAGATACACTTCCTTAGATAAAATGTTATTTATTGTGTTATGGTTTCACATATATACATTTGCGCAATTAAAAGTCCATACAATAATGTACCTAGGATTTTATTGTCATAGTAAACAAATTTAGAGGTTATTTTATGGAGTATCCAATTTTGTTGTTCACATACTTACATTTACTTGGCCAATACATTATTTATGTAGTATCTGGCTTTATTCTTCTTATATATACATGTACCTAATAAAAAAACCCACACAAATATACAAACAAACAAAATGCATATGGACTTCACTACTAATCAAACATAATATTAATTGGCCACTATCACTATGAAATTGATATGATATATTGAGATATTTCTACTATTAATGATTTAATTTAAATAAAATAATTAAACATCAAATATTTAACATTTGTTACTTATATTATATTAATTGGCCACTATCACTATGAAATTGATATGATATATTGAGATATGTTTTAAAATAATGATTCAAATTTAAAGAAAATAATTAAACATCAAATATTTAACTTTTGTTACTTATATTATAAATAGAGTTTTGTTACTTATATTATAAATAGAGGATGCAAATAACAAAAATAGAGAAATATAACTATTGAGATACATACAAGTAAAGTTTGAGAGAAAACCCAAAGCAAAAATCTAAACTTTTTATATTATGTTAAGGAGCACTAACATAAAAATAAATTTTGAATAAAAAATTTAAAATAACTTCTTATTAATCTTGTCTATATGGGTCAGTTGGGAATGCAAAGAGATTAGACCATTTTTTTTTTATGGCAGAGGCCATTTGTGATAAGATGGGCAGATATTGTTCCTCAAGCTATTCCACTAGTTTCTCGGACCACACGGTTATTTTCCTACAACTAGAATTGGATACCAATATGGCTCCCTGTCCTTTCAAATTCAACTTGGTGTGGTTGGGGGATCCGATATTTGATAGTTCAATTGTGGTTGAATTGGAAACAACTTTCTGACCACTCAGCTGCGCGTGTGACCCCTATGATTCGTTTGGTTAACAAACTTAAGCTTCTCAAGGATGTGGTGAAAAAGTGGGAGAAACGGAAAAAGCTAGAAAATGATCAGGTAATGGCGAAGATTGACGAAGATATTCAGTAGGTAGATGAGTTGATACTTGTGAGCAATTTCAGTGATGACTCCATTGCTAAATATCACTTCTTTGTCCTGTAGAAAACAACATCTTCTCCTACATAAGGAAGAAACACTACGACAGAAGAGTCATGCTACTTGGATTAAGGCATGGGATGGGAATAACAAGATCTTTCACAATTTTGCGAATAATCACGGAATTCATAATGCTATATGGGAATCAGAGGTTGAACGCGATGAGGCTATTTGTGATAACATATCTCTCAAGAAGGCGGCTAGGAATTTCTTTCATAAAGTGTATTCTAATGAACACAACACCAATATTATCGATCAATTAATATGCATTAAGCTATTCCCTCAATTTTTCAATGAAAAATATTGTGAGGAAATTGGCAGAATGGATATATCGTTAAAGGACACCCACATAACACTTAAGGGCGTTGCAGTGGACAAAATTCTGGGCCCTGATGGTTGGACACTGGAATTCTTCCTGCATTGTTATGACTTGTTAGGTGAAGAACTCACAGAGGCTATGGACCACACCCGTCACCAGGCTAAGGTTTATGAGTGCCTAAATACCACATTTATCACTCTGATATCTAAGAAGGACAAACATGTATCATTTAATGATTACGGATCGATCTCTCTATGTAATTTACTTTATAATATTATCACCAAGATAATAGATGACAGGATCAAGCCTCAGCTGGGTTTGCACATATCGCATGAACAATATGAATTCCTCCCTAACAGGTAGATTCTTGATGTTGTGGGTATAACACAAGAATGTCTACATTCGATCAAGCATAAAAAAGCTCATTGTTTTTATATTAAAACTAGATATGGAGAAGGATTACGATCAATTGGATTGGTCTTTTCTTCGGATAATTCTCTTGCAAATTGGACTCACTGTTGAACTAACCAAGTGGATAATGTCCTGCATCTCCTAGGTCAACTTCTTTATTTTAATCAATGGGACACCTTCTACTATTTTCAAAGTCAATACAGGCATTAGGCAAGGGTGCCCTCTATCACCCTACCTTTTCATTATGCCAATTGAAGGGATGAGTCGGTTGATCCTTGATGCCAAGGGAAAATGTAATTTCTTAGGGATCAAGGTGTCTAGAACTCTATTTATTACGCACCTTATCTATGTTGATGATACAGTAATCTTTGGTGGCGGCAAACTAGAGGATTGGCAGCATGTGAAAGTTATCATTAACACTTTTTGAGGGGGATCAAGTATGAAACTCAACTTGCTTAAATCTAGTTTCTATTTTACTTGTCAAGACCATTTGATTATAGACTCTATCACTCATATGTTTCCATATAACTTGGTATCCTTGGACTCGGATATCAAATACCTATGCTTCTATTTGAATCGTAATGATTATAAAAAAGGGGACTAGGCCCGGATCTTAAAAAAAACTTAGTTGGAAGGTGGTTAAGTGGACATATCGTTGGTTGTCTCTTGGGGGTAGACTACTCCTCATTACTACGGTCCTACAAGGCATTCATGTTTATTGGTTTTCCCTCTTCAAAGTCCCAAAAGGTATTATTGATGTTATGCGAAAGATGATCTTTCATTTCCTCTGGGCAGGAAAACATAAAACTTTCAAATTCCATCTAACAGATTAGGAGTCTATCTCTAGACCTAAATCACTTAGTGGATGGGGGATCAAAAACATTTGTTTATTTAACTTAGCCCTTTGTGCCAAAATATTATGGCGCAGTCTCTATGACAATGAACTATGGGGAAAAGTTATCAGGAGTAAAAATTTTAAAAATGTTCCGTTACCAACCTGGCTAAGAGGGAGGATACGTTCTTCACCTGCAAGATCTGATATTTGGAGAAGTATTTCACATACTCTTCCATTCATTGCTCGCGATCTTGGATGGATAGTTGGTATGGGTATACAGGTATTCATTGGGATTGACCCCATTGCTGCCATGCTAGGAGATGTTGCTCTGTCTGTGGGTTTGGTTAGACAACTACATAATAAAAACCTTTTCGTCATTAAGTAGGTGACCAAGCAAAATGAACCCTCATACATTCGGTGGCTCTCTGCACAAGAGTTACACTTTTCTTACAACTGGGCGTTAGAGTGGGAGAACTATATTTCAAACCTTATGATGGCTGGCATCAATCTGTTGGATAGTAGTGATCGTATTTTCTGGTGTAGCAATAAACAATTGGGTGATGTCACTGCATCATTGGCTTATGCAGTTCTTGCTGAACAACTAGCACCCCAGTCTCAACCCTGGTGGCGCAATTGGTTGTGGAAGGGTAAGCTACATGTTAAGATTTAGTGTTTTAGTTGGCTTACACTAAACAAAAATATTTTGAATTAGGATATGCTACAGGAAAGGGGATTTTTTGGACCTGGCAGATGTTTCCTTTGTTGTACTAGTGTTGAAACTGTGGATCATTTTTTGGGGGACTGTTTATTTTTCTCCAATGTCTAGCGTATGCTCATGGACGCTCTACACTTATCATTCAATTGGGAGCTGACTGATTTTATGGATAACCTCCATAGATGGAAGGACTCTTTACCATCACTAATGGACACTCCTTTGGCCACTATTTGGTAGATTTGGCATGCCCAAAATCTAGTTATCTTCCAAGACTACTTTTTAGGGAAGATTTGGTCTGCATTAATATATTGACCAAAATCAAAGACTTTGGATGTGGATCCTCTCCATCCACTATCATATCAACCCAACCTCTAATATGTGACAGGCCTTTGGTGACATGTTTCTTTGATGGGGCATAACAGAAAGGTTTTTGCAGAGTTGGGATGGTAATTAAACTAAATAAGAATAATCTCTTTAATCTAAGAATGGTTGTGGCAACTGAGATTAATACTAAGGCTGAATCGATGGCTTTGTGGGGTCTCCTTCGGTTTGCTCTCCTTAAACAAATGAGACTTGGACTAGTCCTGGGAGATTCCAAAACCATTGTGGATTGGGTAAACATGAAACACCATATACACTCTTTGAATCTCCCTCACTTGATGATCAAGGTCAGAAGCATTAGTGTACATTTTTCGGAGACTGCCTTCAACAACATCTTCAGAGAATATAATTGCGAAGCCGATGCTTTGTCGAAGAAGTTAATCCATGATCATCCTACTTACCTCTTTTATGAGGAATTACTCAATGGGAATGTGTTGGTATCGGGTAGGATAAGAATATAAATCTCCCATAAAATTGTTAATTGATGATGAATACTTGGTTTATCGGGTGATTTGTTTTTGTTACCTTAGAGATGGAACACAAGTTCAAGTTTCTATTTGTTTCAAAAAATCCTTCTTTTGTATGGTTGGGATGATTATAACCTTTTTTTGTCCTATTTTTGTTATGTCAAAAAAGGTCACATGACAACTATGAACATGTAGGGTACTAAGATATTTGATGTAACCTGTTAGAGAATCTCATTCTACGGTTCCTATGTAAGTATGTAACAATTTTAATATAAAGACTGTTTTTTCCTTATGAAAAAAAATTCTATAAACTTAAAACATATTAGCACTAAACTTACGTTTAAATAATAGTCCTTGAAGTAGCTACAAACAACAATAGTACAAAACTATAACAAAAGAGTAATAATGGATAGTTTGGAGCCTGTGTGGAGTTTTTCATCTCGACGTGTTTCGGACTTCAGAGTTGAGTCCGTCTTCAGGAGAAGGATGTCTCTCAAAGGAACATTTGCAGTTTATTAAGTGTCATACATATTTGTTTTTTATGTACAAAAACATCAATGTTCCAATTAATATGTAAGGAATTTCTAAACCTTGATAATTATTAATATAAAGTTATCAACCTTTCATTTGTAATTCAAATTAAAATCTTAAGGAGATAAGAGAGTCCATATAATAATTTTGGGAATCAATGTCTCTTATATTAATCATCTCCTCAAATATTACTTCCAAGCATAGTCTAGCATGCATTTTTCTCTCATTGCTTTCCAAAGCCATTAATGTTCTCTCAAAACCCATTCATAAGAAATAAAATGACAGTGTAATATTTTCTTCATCAGAAATAAAAATAAAAATTTGGAAATTTTCATGTCTTCAAGGTGTGAAACATTTCGTTGCCAAGAATGTTAAGAGGGGCTAAAACATCAAATTATATGTACGACAAATATAAAATCTCTATGCTAAAACTTTTCTGCAATCTCTTTCCTTTCCTCACCTCTGAGAACAATTGTTTTGTTGCTCCAGTGCAACTTTGTTTGTGTTTACCTATGTCTACAATTATGCAACCAAGTCCCATAAATAGCATAAAAAAACTGGATGGACTCGTGAAGATGCAGGTAGTTCCAATTCGTAGGCCATACTACCAATATTTTGTAACACCTTGTAGGGACCGTAGTATTTTGGTGATAATTTATTATCTTTCTTGGTGTTCTTCAGGGACCTCTGTTTCTATGATTATAGCCTTAAAAACACCCAATCCCCCACATTAAAGATTTGTTCACTGCGGTGTTGATCTGCTTGTTGTTTCATTTGATTTTGTGCTAGATTTAGGCTGTCCTTTAAGAGTTGACAAACTTGTTGTTGATGCTTCATGTGGTCTTCCACTGCTTGAACCTTAAAGGAGTCTCTTAGTGAAGATGTGATGGATGGTGGATGATAGACATAAAGTGCCATAAATGGGGTCATTTTTGTTGATGTATGAAAGGAAGTGTTATACCACCATTATGCCAAGGGTAACCACTTGACCCATTGTGTTTGCTTATCAGCTGCAAAACATCGAAGATACCCTTCCAAATATTTGTTTATGATATTTGTTTGTCCACTAGATTGAGGATGATAATATGAGCTATGAGCCAGTTGAGTACCCAAACAAGAAAATAATTCAGTCCAAAAATTTTCTGTGAAAATGGGATCCCTATCACTTATTATAATATTTGGAGTA
The DNA here is from genome assembly GCA_001517045.1 of Pseudotsuga menziesii. Classification (NCBI taxonomy): domain Eukaryota; kingdom Viridiplantae; phylum Streptophyta; class Pinopsida; order Pinales; family Pinaceae; genus Pseudotsuga; species Pseudotsuga menziesii. The sequence goes on from LPNX010585913.1 coordinate 257,429, forward strand.
CCATGTAGTTTTTGGACTATCTCCATAAAAGAGTTGGCGATCGTGCTTGCTTTGAAGGGGTGATATAGTGCACAAAAGTGTGCATATTTAGTAAGTCTACCAACAACCACCATGATGACACTCTTTCCTTCAGACTTTGGAAAACCTGTGATAAAATCCATTGAGACCTCTATCCACCTTTGGCTTGGAATGGAAAGTGGTTGTAGGAGACTAGGGGTCTTAATTGTTTCCACTCTATTTTGTTGGCAAACCAAACATTCTATCACAAATCTTTGAAAATTTGTTTTAAGACCATCCCAAAAAAAAATTCTTTACCCTGTGGTAGGTTTTTAAGAAACATAAGTGCCCTCCTATCGATGAGGAGTGGAATTCAAAAAGTACCTTTTGTTTGAGCTGGGAACTCTTACCAATATATAAGCGACCCTTGTACCACAGCAAGTCGTATTTCCACCTAAATGTATTAGAGGCACCTGGTGAAGATCAAATAGTTGTTCTATCTAAAAATCCATGTGATTGGACCCTTGCCATCGAACTTTCTCATGTCAATATTGGGGATAAAGTAGATCCTTGGACCTGAATTGAACCCTTGATGTTGTAGTGAATCATCAACTTTTGAGGACTCCAACTTCCTGCTCTCCAATTGTTTTTCAATTTTCTCCAAACATGATTGGAATATGTCCTCTTTTTCCTCCTTATCCTCTACATGAGGAATAAAGCTATGCTTAATATCCTTCATTAGTTCCTTCAAGTCACAGAAATGGCATAAAAGAGCAGAAATAAAAAATAAGAGAGTAATCCACGCCTTCACAATGAAGAATAAAGAAAAATATCAATCCTCTTCGAGGGAGGAACCGCCTTACACAATGTACTAAGTACACAAGACACGATAAGATACCTTGATGACTTAAATGAGAATATATCCTTCCTATATATAGGAGACAAATGTGTACAATAACAACTAATAGACCCACTAATAGATCCAAGCTGACCTAAATAATATGTAATGCACCACACTATATGGGGTAATGCGCCATCATGAAGGGCTTAACATCTACACACCACTTATATATAGTTGTTGAAAATGGCTCTTAAGGTCTTCAATTCTCGACAATTTCACATGAATCAAGGACACTCAGGTCACACCTTAGTGTTGCAATGCACTGATTTAAATAACTAATGCTCATGTTGATCCTTCCATGATTGTAATCTAGACAACTATTTCTTCTACACAACTCTCTGTTTCAACTTTTTAGCATATTCTTTTTCTTCCTCTTCTTCTTATTCCTCTGCCATTAATAGTTTATCTTTGGCTTTCCTTGTCTTCTTTTTAAACATGAAATTAAATATAAATACAACCATTCTCAAATCCGCCACATCTTTTTCACTACTCCGCATAATTCCCCCCCACCCTTACAAACACTAATTTAGTTTTAGTTTCCCCTTTCCAACTAGTTCACCCTCCAATATTGACCTATCGACGTATCATTGCACCTTCTTGGGGCAATTGCTAGCATTTAATCTTTATGTAAACAGGGTAGTTTAAGAGATGTGTTTATCCTTCTTTTCTTTAGTATTACAAAAATTACATATTTTGTCCTCCTACTATGTTTATCTATTTCAACGTTTTTTCCCAAAAAACCATATATTTGATATTAAATATGAATCGAAGTATACGTTAGCTTTCATTATTCCTTCAGAACATATTCTACTTACATTAAAAAAAAAGTTATCTCAAAATCACTAAAAATTACATTAAACTACCGATATCATCCCTTTATATCAACATAATAACATATCATGTCCATTCACCAACTAAGAGACCATAACAAAACAAAGACCTAAAAAATCCGCCATCAAGCCTAAGAGAACCACATATTAATAAACCAACCAAGACCTTTTAGAAATTCAATGCTTTGTGTTACTTCAATGTCCAGCTATTTCAACGCTTTTCGTCACTTTGAAGTTCATGAAATTTGTTAAGTATTATTGTACCTGCCAAGGCAGGTATATAGCTATCGTTGAGTCAAACAATAGTTTTGACTTTAATTAATTTATACACTTTTTCAAAAGTTTTACATAAGTTTTATATAATTCATATATTAAATGAATATTTTAAAAATAAAATTATATTTTTTTTATTTTTTAAAATCTACCTTTTCATTTTATGATTTATTCATTTTAATGATTTGACTAATTTCCTCTAGTGTGCAAATGAAATTGTTAGATATAAAAATATATTTAAAAATGTAAAAAATTAAAAATATATAACAATGCCAAGTGCCTTGTGTATTAAAATAGTCATAATAACTAATCTTAATAGATGTGACAACCACATCATAATGATTGACTATACCTATATCACTAAATACAACTTTTATTTAAATATAATATTTTTTTAAATATATATTTATATATAAACATCAATATATTATAATTTTTTTCTATAAAAATTTAGAAATAAAATCTAATAATGCCAAGTGTCATGTTTATTAAAATAGTTATAATAATTAATATTGATGTATGTGACAATCACATCACAATAATTAACTATATCTATTTCATTCTATAGAACTTTTATTTAGATATGATTTTTTCTTAATATATCTTTTTATATAAATTCAATCAATAAAAATTTTAAAATAAAATTTTCAAATTTTATTTTGATATTCAATTATTTTATTTTTCATATTTGATAAACTAACATATTAATGAAACTAAAGATTGATGTTTTTTTTTATTTTCTAAAATATATTTATTGGTTTATTCAAACAAATATGATGATTAATATTTTAATTAGTTAAATATGATAATTAATATTTTATTTATTGGTTTATTTAAATAAATATGATATTATATTATAGATTTACCAAAGTTTGATAATTTATTTAGACTTTTTATTGTTAATAGCAAAAATAAAAATGGTAAAATTTTGTTATTAAATAAATATAAATTTTATAAAATCCCTATAAATTATTACACAATTAATATCTTCAATATTAAGTATTTAATATAATTTTGATTTTTTTAAATGACACTCACATTTTTTTATGACTTCTTATTTATTATTCAATTATTTTTATGTCAAACTTTAACTTTAACTTTGGTATATATAACTATTAAATAAAAACATTTTTAAATTATGAAATTAAATTTTGGTTATAAATAACTATTAAATTTTAAAAAATAAATTATTAAAGTAAATTTAGGTATGTAAAACTATTAAATTAAAACATTTTTAAATTATTAAACTAAGCCATTTCTTAAGGCAGGTTTAAGCAACTTTGCTGCTAATTTCACTTGTTTATCATTGTTTAACACACGTAAACCACGCCTTTCACAATACACTGATTTATGACAATATAGAACCTAAATCTCACAATTCAGATAACTAATAATTTTAAAATATCGAGTTTTAATTTTTATGAAAAAATAAGTTTATTTTTGATACATTTGTAATACCAATGATTTATATGATTGTTGAGTTTGCCATTGTGGTATTTCTAGGGAGACTTTTAGGAAAATCAAGGGCATCCATAAGTGTTTTATAATAAATAATATTAAATTAAATGCAATACACATGCCTTATCCTTCTTTTATATGCTAGTCTTCCACATGTATAGAGTAAGACTATGATAAGGCACTTATTTTAGAAGTATAAATTGGCTAATTTAAAACAAGAGAGGCTTGCCATCACAACTTCAAACATTAAAGTCACTCAAGGAAAAAGAGAGAGGACTAAAGATGTTATTTTATGTTATCTATAATATTAATATCATTAACAATATTATTTTAACTAAATTTAAGAAAAACTATGATGCTACAAAGAGATTGAGAAAAAAGTTGTTTACGGTAAAGAGACAATTAATCTTGAGAAGATCAAGATTATTTCTCTATTATTGCTAGTGTTAATAAGAAAATAACTTATGTAGAAAACAAAAAACAACTCACATGTGCTTCATAGTGAAACTAAGAGGTGGACAATACCTAGAACACTAATGAAAGAAAGAATTTGTGAAAAAACTGCAATTCTACAAGGTATAAAATGGATGACAAAAGGAGGAGCTTCCATGATTATGTTTTATTCTTTGCACTTAGTGTCTCTTGTAATTTTTGTTGGTCACCCCTATTGCATGGTGAGGCGCCATGTCCTCCATGACTGAGGAGGCTGCTCCCTATCACCCTTCAACGATGTTCTTAGTAATTCCCATGCTACCACAAGTCACGATTTTGCTAAACTATGAAATACAATATCCATGTAGCCTCTACTAAGGTGCTAGTAAGTAAGGAGCCTGCCCAACTACAATAGTCAAGCTTGGAATTCAAGAAAAGCATGGCATCTAAATCATTCATGTGACACTCCATGCTATGTAGTCACCTTGGGAAGTGTTAGAGGTAGAATCTAATACACAATGGACCATGAGATCATTTGCAAGTTTTTAAGCATGTAGCTCTCTGAAACAGTGCTAAAATTGTGGGTTAGAACCCATTGGAATCTCATGGGAACCATTTGCCTCAAACAAGGCATAAAATGGTTTTTCATTATTGTTTTTTCTTGTATAGAAGATTAAGAGCCCATTATTTAAGCAAGGCCATCCTTTTCAACCCTGTTTAGTGTACATGTGATACTAGGTGGAGAGATTTGATCCACACAAGGAAGGATTCTTAAAATCCCCTATCTAGATAAGACTTTACTCCCAGCTACTAGAGTTATAGGAGGAGGAAACTTTAACAAGCATATGCAACACCTTGGGGTCCCATGTCAAATGTTCATAGGGTACCAAGCCTGGTAAGTACACTTCTTTTGTTTGCATTTGTGTTTAAATCATTGTATCCTAAGTGCTCCCAAGTTCCATGGTAATCTCCTTCAAAGACAACGCATTTCAATAAAACCCTAGACTATGAATAGTAAACCCCTTTCAGATGTTGTGAAATCCATGAGCATGGCCACTTGTTTTGAGATTGTCCCCTTGACTAGTAATCCAAAAAGAAGCCCAAAAGAGAGGGTAAATATGTAAAAGGTTTTGCCATTGTTCAAAGCAAGAGGAAACGTAATAGGTGCTTGATCATATCCACTCAAGAACCAAAGCAAGAAAATAATCAATAAGGGAAAAATAAATAGCTTGATATGTCATTAGAGCAATCCCACTCAGATGTTATCCAGCTGCAACCCATCTCTACTCCAACCTAAAATGTCAATGATAGAAAGAAACATGACTTAGTTGACAAAAAGGAACATGAATCGTATATAAAGCAGAACAAACTTGAGGCACTAGAAAAAGAGGACATGGCATGGAGCAAGATCAAAAACTATAATTCACTCCCCCAACAATAGACATGAAAGATCAAGAAAAATCAACAGAAGGAGAGGATGAAAGCATAGAGGTAATCTCATTAATGAGTAAAGCAACCACATATATGGACATGGAAGATATAAATCTCTCTATTTTGGCCTCACAATTTAATGGAGATTACATCAAATCCTTATCAACATAAAAGCTAGCCAAACTTTACATGTCAACCTTCAAATTTGCTCCAAAGGTGGAAATAATAAGACCACTTGCCAAGAAGGTCTTAGGTAAGCTAAAGGATAGAAAGAAAGAAAAAAATGCAACTTGCAAGAGGTAAGAGAGAATATCATCAACTCCAAGCAAGCAAAAGATCCTAAGGAGAAATATCTCCTTCACCCCAACCATGTTTAACTACGTAAATTATGTCATTGAATAAAGGGACTCGACTTTCCTAGGAAACAAAACATATCAAAGTGGAAATAAAGAAGGAAAACCTTGGCATCCTTTTCATTAAAGAAAAAAAGTGTATGGATACTTACATTTAGTCACTTTCTAAGAGAATTTGGCGTGGCAACAAGGCAATTGGCCTAAAAGTGCAAGGCTTCATAGGGGGGTTGGCAATTCTACATAATCCAAATGCTACTCATATTATTGAAGGAACAGATCTGCGTTTAGATTTATGTCAACTCAACGTTTCAATCCCTAATTGCTATATTCATATTAGCAATTTAGCAGCTTCTAGATGGTGGTTACCGACCATTTCATGGTTATTGGGTCCTCTTCCTTTGGATCCCTCACCAATGTTTATGGATTGACCAACTCCTAAAACAAGGAATCTTTATGTTGTTGAAGGCTTTCACAGTGTGTGTGTGATTGTTAGAAGGGGATTTCCAGATTCACTGTGTTAGAAGTTTTAAAGTTGATGTTTTCGACCAGGGATACACGATCCATCGTGAGGACAGAGCAGACATTTGAGCAATGAAAGCTCAAAGGAAGTTGTATATATTTTGATCTATTCAAATTCCTTTGAGCTTTCACTATTCAAACCTCTCCTTTGTCCTAATGATGGGTCGTGTACCGTTGGTACAAAACATTCACTTTATAACTTCTACCATAGTGAATCAAAAAGCCCCTTATTACAAAACATTCACTCTAAAGACCCTAAGAGAGCTAGGACTAAGAAACCTAAAAATTCATAATGTTGCTTTAGGAGGCAAATTCTTTGGAGATGGTTGCTTTCCCTACAAGCATTGCACGGGAAATATGGCTGGCCAAATATGCTTAAAGAATTGATGAGTGGGAACTGTTATGCTTGGATAACCTCCTAGATGGATCCTTCACTTAGAACCACATTGAAGTTCACTTGGATATGATTCATCATAACAATTTCTAGAAAATTAAAGATGAGAAAAATACAAACTTTTGGGAAGACTCTTGGTATCGGATGCCCCCCTTACTCCTTACCAAAGAACCATGCTATCAAATTTTGAGCCATGACTTCCATTAAGTAGGCTAAACAAAAGTTCACCACTTTTGGCAATGTCTTAATCGAAAGCATCCATCCTCTATATAGAGAGTGGAACAAGAAAGATTCATGGCCAAAGACTATTTACACTCAAGCTGAAGATGAACTATGGGTAATCCCTTTAAACAATAGTTGTTAATTGGAGAAAAGGACTAGATACTTCAAGATGGGGTCACAAGGGACGTGGCTGTTACATGGTTTGAGAAGCTTACATTATAATAGGATTTGAATGGCAATTAACCCATAATGCTGTGTAATCACGTAGGGCAAGGCTCTCTTTGTCCTAAATTAGCCTCCTTGTTATGGTTGGTAGCAAAGAGAAAAATTATGACTTGGGAAAGCCTTCAAAAAAGAGGGTGCTTTGGCCCATCCAAATGATGCCCATGTGAAGAAAATGAAGACCAACATAACACATCTTAAATCGATTTAGCTTCTCTTGCTCTCTCTGGGATTTGGGCACCACCTTTTTCAAAACCATATACAAAAGGCGACTCTATATTATTTTCACCTTGCCTAATTGGCACTAAGAGCCTTGCACAAAAAGACTAACCCCTTTCCTGGTTAAATCAATGAATGATGCTAGAAGGGAGCATAAGAGACTCCTTTATGCTAAGAATTGGTTTTCAAAGGATCTTGATTGGGACCCCATTGTAGTGAGATCATGGTTGCTCGGGGCCTAGAAAAATCAAAGTTTAATCTCAAACAAAAATTCCCCATGGTTAGAGTCCCCTCCCATGGTTCTTGGTTCCCACCCTTGATAAGCATAATCAAGCTAAACTTTGATGGTGCTTCTAAGAGAAATCTCGAGCTAGTAGGCATCAAAGGAGTGTTCAAAGACTTACAAATAAAAACTATTATCCTTTACATTGTTTTTTTTTAATTGACAACAAAAACTTTGTTGAGATGCAAGCTCTTGAAGCAGGTCTTGTTCTTACCAAAAAACATAATCGGTCCAATCTTCCCATCGAAGGAGACTCCCTAGTTGTCATTGAATATATGAGCAAGCTTTTAATAGGTGTAAATTTGGAAGATGTCTCAATGCATTAGAAATTCACCAGTGCCTTGACAAACATTATTCATTTGATCAATTATCTCAAGTTCAACCCTTTAAAGCATATGTGTCAAGAAGCAAACAAGCTTGTTGACCGAATGGGCAATGAACTCTCAGGACCCTCCAACGAGGAGGTTGAGCTCACCTAATCCAGCATAATCAATAGATATCTGCTTCATAATTGCATCCTCATAAATTTAGGGGACATGGATTCTTTTCTAACAGCAAGCTCAAAGATTATAACCCAAGATGCAGTGACATGAAAAGATGACAACATATGGAATGCATGTGAGTGGGACCATGGTACATTATATATGATAAACTATGAACTATAAATTCGATACTTTACATGAATTCTAACACTTCTCTCAATCATGGGGGCTGGACCAAATTGACATAAAAACACCACCAACACAAAAATTAAATCTCATTTTCAAAACATTGTAATAATAATAATAATATATTTTTAAGGTCACCGCCAAGCGAGACACCAATTGGTGTATGAGACCCCCTTATTTGTGGGACAAGGGACCGCCCTCTGCGCAGTGATTTAATTGCTAAAGTCTACAAATGTGTACATACCCTACCCCCTTTGGATTTGAACCTGTGACCTCCTAGGAGGAAACACATGCTCTTAACCATTAAGCCCACTCAAGCTGTACCTCTTAGCCATTAGGCCCACTCACGCTGTAATATATTGATAATGTGTTAACCCAAAAAAAAAATGAGCTTAATAATCTTATTTGCACACTCTTTAACCTTAGAAACAAATAATAAATTATTCTTAATTAAATCCCATAAACCAATATTAATCTTAACAAAGTAATTAACTTTTCTTAATTACCAATATTGATTTCAACAAACTGTTAATCATCAATCTGATCATCGAAACAGTGCAAATTATAAAAAATAAAAAAAAACCCATCTTTCTCGTCACCAAAACAGCACATAAAACATGACAGTAACAAAACTGGAATAAAACACATCAATACATCCACGTAAATTAAACAATATAAACAATGTTCATCTCATTCAACTTAAACTTGTAAACTTGCACTTACCAAATGAACCGACTAATCATACTTAACGTGTCTGTTGGGCCACCGCGTGTTCCTGCCATAGAACCCAACACAAATTAGAAAGACTCCTAAATTTTTCCATTGAAATCTCATACAAAATTGGGTGGCGTTATGTAGCATTTCAAGGTTTTCGTTCATTGAAGGAATGATTGTCGGGCCAGGGTTTCAACGCACTTTCGCTTATATGTAGGATGTATTGCGAGGACAAGGTAAGATTCGATCCCTGATCCAAGTTTGCGTCATAGCTCTGTCTAAATTTAACATGCGCGTGCTTTCGGGATTTGGTGATGAAATCATGCCCAGATCGATATACGGTCATATGTTTCAGCAGCTTTTGTCCCATAATAATTTGACAGTTCAAGATTTAATACTTTGGTCCAAATCCTTTCGAAAATTTACGGTATAAAGGCATACACAATCTTGTGTTTTCCTTAAGTTGCAGGTATGTTTGAAATTTGAAGCAATTTGCTCCATTTGTTAAAAGAAATTTGAATGGATAATATTCAGACGTAGTCTAATCGGTTTACGAAGTGGTCATTTCCCTGTAGTTTAAGATAGCGGGAAGGAAAACCCACTTTTTAACTTGAAATCGAACTAGAATCATTTGGATGGATGAAATTGCATACACAATCTGGTTGCAGGAAGGGTATTCAAAGTTGGCAAATCTATTTCATCCATCCAAAAATTGCAATCCCGGGAAAGATTGCCTCACCAGATTTAAGTTTAACCTTCTGCTTCATTTATTTAGATTTCTTTTGGTTTTAAATTTTGAAGGATAAGAAAAGATAATTTTTTGGTTCATTAATCTGGAAATATTTTGAATTTCTCCAGGATTGCATATCCGGGGCTCTCACAGCCTAGCGATGCCAATAAAACAGATTAGCTATAGTAAATCGTATGTGCAAAAAAATATAGTTTATGCGCAGCTAAATTTTTTGAATTGGATCGTAAGATACTTCAGGGACTGCTAATTTAGGGAAATTTATTTGCTCTTAGACTTAAAAGATTGTTTAAAGATACTGCTATTGTACGGGAGTTTTATTGACTTCAGTCTTTCAAGATTTGTCACGGGCTAAAGTGTCTGCTAATTTAGGGAAATTTACTGGACTTTAGTTTTAAAAGATATGTCACGGGGTAACGAGTCTTTTAATTTCGGGAACTTATTTGACTCTTAGAATCTGGTATCCTCTGATAGAGAGAGCTACAATTAAAACTTATATATAGATGCATGTTAATTTCAGATTTATCAAGTATCAAGAGTTTAAATATCTTGAGATATAATTTTTTTAATTATTTAAAATGGATATAGGGCTTAGGCTAGTTGTAATTTTACTCAACACAATAAATTATAAAACTTATAACTTAAAAACTCATTCAAATATAGATACGTAAAAATTACAGTTTTGAATCTTGATTATTAGCCAAATATTTATATTTACATTGAAACAATACTGAAAGGCCTGTTATATTTTATCTTACTATCATTACATTCTACAATGTATTTTTCTGGTTAGTGAGATTGGTCCTTGTGGCTAAAAGGTCCACGTTTGAGTCCAGAACAGAGAATAGAGTACTGTTAGTAGTTCAGGAGGTAGTGTAGTTTTGTGGAAGAACTTTATGTTCAGAACTGGAGATTGTTATCTTGATTCATTTTATGAATATCAAGCATCAAACTTTTTTTCTTTTTTGGAAAAAAAACAACATTTATATGGAAATATCATATATATATAATATTTCTACTTATGCCTAATTGGTATCTCTTTATCTCTCTACATAGTAGCTTTTATATATTAAGTGTATCTATTGAATCTGTCTCTTCCTTTTTTTTCTATGGAAATCCGTCTATTTCATGTATATAAACAGAGATATTTTTATTTCAATTTGTATTTATAATATTTGTTATAAGTATTATATTTTTTTAAAAGTTGATACATGATGATCTAAGCGTTGCCTATGATATTTTTTGGATTTTCTACTGTGCTGGGCCCATTTTCTCGGATTCAAATGCCCAACTCAGTGAAAATCCAAAAAAGATCATGGACAATGAAGACAACTACGAAAGCCTAAATCATCTGGCATAAGTATTATCCACATGATAAAATCTCCAACATAGTGGGAAGTAGAATTAGCGCCTTTAGACGCAATTAGCTTAAGCACAATTTTTTTTTTCAAAGCAGATCAACATTTAAGAGATTGCAAACTTATTGACACACATGATAAAATCTCTAATATACTGGGCAGTAGACCTGGCGCCTTTAGACACAATTAGCTTAAGCACAAATAATTTTTTGAAAGCAGATCAATATTTAAGATCTTGCAAACTTCTTGCAAGAGTTTTAACTCATTTTACTTTAAGCTGAACAGAATCTTTTATGTAATGTTCTGAGCTGGGCAGACGGCTCAGTAAGATTCAGAGTGTGAGGGTTCGATTTGGACTGTGCAGAAACTTGAAGAAAATAGCAGAAATAATGGTTCTTTTTGGGCTGTTTTTCTTTTAATTTATTGCCAGCGGTGTTATCCAGTCAGGTTTGTGAGATAAACTTGTCAAAGTTTGAGCCATGAGTACTTGTGAGTTGACTTGTTGCCAGCAAGTTTGACTTGTTTCTATCTAGTCAAATCTGGATCTGTTCCAGAACTGCTTGGTCTGGGCAGCAAGCCGAGTCTAACTTGCAAGTATGGATCTAACTTGCGATTTTTTTTAGGATTTGATCTTAGATCTTGAATTATTAAAGCAGTACTTTTTGATTTTTCCATAGATATTAATTAGAAATTATTTTAAGGACAATTTTCTTTAAGATGAAGGGTGAATTCATATTACCAATTTTTTTGTTAGATGAACGTGTAAGAGGACTAGTTGAATTCCATTACCAGTGCACTTACTACGTGTTACCCCTAAATATGTCTTGGCATTTGAGAATTAGCTGAAGCATGGCGCTGCAGCATGGATCCAATTTGTGTTGCATATATGATGGCAGAGAAGGCAGGGTTATATTGGGGCATTTGTTATCTCGCATGCCTTGTTGCAGCAATAGAGCTCATCGTTGATAGAGGATGCAGATCTTTGGTCCATTCTCCTTGATAGCAAAGTTTTCAATAGAGGAGAAAAGATTGCAAAAAAACCCAGTTTTGTGTATTGGGGAAAATATAGCAGAATTCGGAAACAGGTCGAAAGAAAATGAATCAGGATTATAGCCTGGATCTCGTACTGCTGACTTTTTGTTACTACAAAAATTCACTGGGTTGCAATGGGAGCCGGAGTCTGTTTGTTCAATAGCAAAACTTGTCATTAGACGAGAAAGGATCAAAGTTGGGTTGTTTTCATATTTTCAAGAAGTTGAAGAGCTAAACTTTATGCCTTGTGGAAAACAGTTTCAAGTATTTGCAATGTTGAATTTTTGTACCCAGCGAAGTGTTCCCCTAGTGACTTTGTGTCTTAGTCACTAAAAGAGGACAAAAGACATGACCCTTGTATTATTACTTGAGATTGCTAATTAATTCACTTTAGAGAATGAAGTGACTTTTTAAATAAATTTAAGTGGGAGTCGAGAGAGAAAATATTTAATGGAGAGAAAAGTGATTTTTCTCATCCATTGATGAGAAAACACTAGATTAAATGTGGGCCTTTGATCTAGTATCCTTTCAGCTACCCTAGAAAGAGGAAGTGAAAAGACAAGGGAAAAATATTAAAAGGCACTTCAGTCCTCATTTGCACTCACACCAAGAGAGTTGGAAAGGAGTCGACCTTCATGAGAAGTGAAAAAGCTGAGTCCGAGAGAAATAGCTGGCACGAATTCCAAGAAGCTGAGATAGCTTGAATTCCAATGCAGATCGTACAGCAGGCTGTCCATACAGTGATTTTTCTGTAAGATTGAACACAAAATTTGAGGTAGAGGCTGCACAGAAACCGAGGAAGATTCTGGGCACAAATTTCAAGAAAAAACAACACGAATTTCAAGAGTATGATATGCATTAAATGCGTCTACAGGCAGGCTGTTCTCAGATGTTGACAGTCCGTACACAGCAGCAGTGACACGATTTTTGAGATAGCATTTAACTGATTTTTCCATCCTGGCACGAAAAACAAGGAGCTGAAAAGAAGCTGTTACATCCGTACTGTTCTGTACAGTACAGGAGAAATTCTGCAAGTAATTTCTGTGTATTTTGGGCACGTCTTTTCTAGGTGGACAAATTGTATCAGCACTTGAGATAAGTCTGAGTTTTATGCTGAGTTTAATTCTGTTGTTCTACTGTCAATAACTTTTGAAGAAGAAATAAGTACTCTTTCTCTCTCACAGGTTTTTCCCATGTTCGGGTTTTGCCTAGGCCAAATTGGCTAAAAATCAGAGTCTGAAATTTTTATGTGTGGCTGTCATTTTTAATTCTGCTCTTAGTATATTGGTAGAATTCTCATGTGCTTCTAGTTCAGACATGTTTATGAATTAATTTCATTTGCAGCTGAATGTTGAATGAGATAGTTTATTAAACAGTAATCTAAGTTTAACTAGAAGCCTGTTTGAGAAGAAAAACTCTTCATGCAACATATGCATTCATACTGGAACCTTGGAGGATAATCGTTATTGGAAGTTTGGTGTAGATATGGACCTAAAAGAAATCCACAAGAAATAAGGTAAGTTGAATAAAAGGAAGATTTGCAGCTCATAATTAATTCATGTATAGGACCGCCAGCATTATAACCTAGACTTGAGGCATATATCCTAGACCATGTTAAGGAGGAGAAGAGATCAGATGTTCCTATAGCATGTAAACCAGCAAGCTAGACATAGTAGTAAAAGGTTAAACGACCAATGATGACCTATTCCAGTATGTAGAAAAAGGTGAAATTTCAGCGTGGTGTTAAACCCAGTGCTGTCATGAGGGGCATTATCAGCAGGCATGAAGGCATAATATGAGGACGCTCCACATATAATGGCTTATGACAGCTGCATAGAGCACATTATCAAGAGCGCACAGTTTGCAAGGAAATTTCAAATATACCCAGCAGTGAGGGCGTTTTGGGTTAACACCTTGAAGACTTGGCCAAACATCAAATAATAAGATGTCCACCTTGGAAGAACGCACGTGGTGTTGAAAAGTTACCTAGGAAGTGTTTGTCCACCTAGAGTAGAGTTGCCTTGGGGTGGACAATGACACTTAAATGTGACTCCTAGTCATTTTGTGCATTTAATGAAGTGAAATGCACTTTATATTTTTAAAGTGACTTCTTTAAAAAGTTAAGTGGGTATTTTCCTAAGTTCACATTTAAAAGTTAAGTGACTGATTAAATAGAAAAGGGGGTTGCTCAACTTTATTAAATGGCATAAGTGTACTTAATGTCATTTAATTTTGTTAGGTAAAATAACTCCCGATTCATTTATTCTATTGCAATATCATTTATTTATACATTACATATGCTGGTTGAGTTTCATCTTCCGACCAGCCTTTTCAGTTTCCTACATAACTATTCATTTTCCTTTATTTATTTGCAAAATATAATCCCGACGGATTATATTCCAACAATCCCCCCCTTAATCCGAAGGGGTGTTAGTAAGTCCGAGCATGTTTCTGAATCTTTCAAACTTTTCTCGTCCAAGCGCTTTGGTGAAGATGTCTGCAACTTGATCATTTGTGGAACAATGTCGAAGATGGACTGTCTTGGCCTCTACATGATGTCGAATCAAATGATACTTTGTGTTGATGTGTTTGGTTCGATCATGGAATCTGGGATTCTTAGCCAGCTTGATTGCAGAAGTATTGTCGATCAATAATGGAGTGGAGTTCTCTTGTTTTTCTTGCAAATCTTCAAGTATCTTTCTGAGCCATACTGTTTCTTTCGTTGCTTTAGCTGCAGCCACATATTCTGCTTCTGTTGTTGAATCTGCCGGAACTGACTGTTTGCGTGATCTCCATGAGACAGCTGCTGATCCAAGACTTATAGTGTATCCAGAAGTTGATACTCCTGTCTCCTTATCGCCATCAAAATCTGAGTCTGAGTACCCAATAAGTTTGAAGTCATCCACCTTAGAGTACTTGAGTCCAATGTTTTGAGTCCCCTTCAAGTGTCTCAGAACTCTTTTTGCAGCTGACCAGTGTCCTTCACAAGGTTTATGCATGAACCTTGAAAGTATGCCAACAACATAAGAAATATCTAGTCTAGTTGTTGTAAG
>LPNX010585913.1:274445-299848 GCA_001517045.1 Pseudotsuga menziesii
TACTCTTCTCTTTGGGAATGGTGGGGAAACCAAATACACCATTCTTTCTCAACAAACGAAGACTGTTATAATTCAGATGACCAAATCTTGCATGCCACAATAAACTTGATGACAAATTACCTTCTCCATGCTGAGAGAGGTAGGCATAGTTCTGAACCCTTGCAGATGAACCCTTTAGCTTCAACAGCTTCCCATCTTCGTATCCAGTCATGATGACTTGGTTATCAGAGGACTTTATTATTTCTACGATTCCATCAAACATGTGGATGGAATGGCCTTGCTGTCGAATCTGCACCAAGGACAGTAGGCTTCTCTGCAACTCTGGAAGATAAAGAGCATTCTTCAACAAGAAATCAGGGAATCCAGGCATCTTCAGCCGAATGGTGCCCATTCCCTTTGGTTTAATACTTGACTTATCTGCAAAGTAAACTATGCCATTTATTGTTTCATTAAGTTCTTCAAAACAGTTTTTTCTAAAAGTCATGTGTGATGTTGCATCAGTATCAAGTAGCCAACAATCTGTGTAAGATGAAAGTGAAGTCATTTCATTAATACCAAGATTACAATGTGCAACAATACAATGAGCAGAATTTGAAGATTTACTAGCATCTTGGTTCTTATTGTCATCTTTCTTCTGGTTATGTCTGTCTTTGATGGAGTCCCACGAAGCCCAACACTGATCTGTTGTGTGTCCAATCTTTCCACAACGCTTGCACTTCAAATCTGATCTTTTGCTGTAGTTGTTTCTGCCTCCTCTACCTCTGAAGTTTCTTCTTCCTCTGCCTCTCTTGCTGCTTTCTCCTTTGGGATGATCTTTGGATTGGTCTTTGGTGTGGTTCTTTGCTTTTTGAGCAAAGCAAAGTGATTCTCCAGAATGCTCGGTTGTCTTCTTACCAAAAGCTTTCTCTCTGTTAGCTATCTTCTCTACCAGGGTGTCAAATGTCAGTGATTTGAACTTGTCACTTGCTTGCAACGACTCAAGATAGTTGGAGTGAGAAGGATACAAAGATTTTACAAATGCTGCAAGGGGAAGATCTGGTTTCATACCAGAGGCATGAATCTTGTGCATGATAGCTTTGATTTTAGAGACAACTAACATGGGATCATTATCTTTTACTTATAAACTGAATAGTTTTAGCATTAGTTGAATAACTTCCATTTCAGAGTGTGAATCATACAGATCTTTTAACGTTTTTAGTGCTTCAAAACATGATTTTGCAGGCAATATGTGCTGGCTCACCTCTTCACTGACTGTGGCAGTGATTACCGCTAAAGCTTTCTTGTCTTTTGTTTTCCAAATGGCCTTCTCTTTCTCGGATTCTGGAGGTCCTGGGTCTCTGGTTATGGGCTTTCCAGCTTCTGTCTCTATTGTGGTGCCTTCGCAAATACCGTCCCAAAGGTCATTGTAGATGAAGGCAGATTTGATCTTCCTCCACCATTCTGGATAAGTGTCTTTGCCAGTGAGAGTGGCACCAACTACATATGCTATAGATTGCATCTTCTGTGATTGAATCTTGCAACAAAAACAATAGGAGAAAAAGAAGAAAGAGTAAAGGTGCAGGTCTAAGTCTCTGCCACCTTCCTCAAGCTTCACAACAAAAATAATTCTGCAGCCTTGTGTTAATAATTCTAGAGTGTTGTTTACAAGTACAATTCAAATTCTTTTATGAAAAATCACAATAATACATCTATACAAAATATTGCATCAGACTTGTAGAATACTCAAACAATTGAGTTCGCTGCACTTATAGTAGTTCACACTCTTCAAATAGTCTTCAGTTTGGTCTTCAGTCGCAGCAATGGTCTTCACATTCAGAAGAAACAGCTCGTAGCTCCACACAAAATATAGGGTTTTGAACAGCACCAGTCTACAGTTTCGAGCTTATATTATTTAAGTTCACGATTCCAATACACTCCACACATTTGAATGAGGGCACAAACACCAACAATATTCACATGTAATGGTCACGGTTTCAACTTCAACACACAACAAACACCAACAATATTCTCATGTAATGGTCACGGTTTCAACACACAGCTTCAAATCGAAAGGAGGAAACCCAATACTCCCATACGTATACATCCAAACTAAAAGCTTTAATACAGCAGTCACGGGCCTCTTCAATACGCAACATCCATATGGTACATATGAAAATATCTGCATAATTTACCAGAAAACTCCACGCACAGGAATTAGGGCATAAATTAGGTTTTATGCACTTCCAACGGTTATAAGTAAATACAACACCAAGACTTTACCTCCACGCTCTTGAAAAAGGCTCTATCGTAATCTTTACCACTGTCAGTCTTCAAGCTCATCAAATACACAGCAAAGAAATCGCAGCACTCTCCAGCTTCATGATACTGCACAGGAGCAGGTCGTAGGCATGATACTCCACGAGCTTACACGATCAACAACGATCTTCAGTCACCGAAGCGTGGTGGGCAGTCTCAGCAATCTCCTTTCACGTAGAATGTGGTCACAACTTCAAAGAACTCGCAGCAGTATATCACAGGCTTCAATAATATGAACTCGCAGCAGAAATAATATGAAATCGCAGCTCACACAACAGATTAGGGTTAGGCAGGTCTGAGCAGCAAGAAAGAACAGCTACGTAAATAGATTTAGGGTTAGGCAGGTCATGTTTGAATTTTCCAGCAGAGGGCAGTCGAGAGTGTCTAGCTAATTGAGGGAGTAATTAACCAATGGACTATTTCATACATCATTCCTCAATGCAGGTCTAGAAGAGAATAACGCATACAATGAATGCGCACAGGCTAGCAAAGAGAATGCATGTGACTGGCAGACTGACGGAGCAGGCAACCTGAAACGAATTTGGCAGAACGAAGGTCTGGCAGACAGAATGCCAGGACTGAAATGCAACCAGGAGTTATGGCAGGTGGTGCTCTGATACCACTGTTAGGTAAAATAACTCCCGATTCATTTATTCTATTGCAATATCATTTATTTATACATTACATATGCTGGTTGAGTTTCATCTTCCGACCAGCCTTTTCAGCTTCCTACATAACTATTCATTTTCCTTTATTTATTTACAAAATATAATCCCGACGGATTATATTCCAACAAATTTTTATTTAATGGAGCATCTAATGGGAACCCCAGATCTAATCTAATCTTGATACTCGTCTTCATTTGTAGCCATGATAAAAAAAGCTTGATACTCGTCTTCATTCGTAGCCATGATAAAAAAAACTAGGGCAAGGCAAAAGTTCATTCATTGTGATCATTCCAAAAGAGATTATTGGGAGAGAAGAAGAAAAAGGAGAGAGTGAGGGTTTGAAGAGATTTTGAACCAGGAGAGAGAAAATTCCAGAATTCTGAAGTGGGCACATTTCCCAATAATTCTGAATTTTTCCAGACAAAGCTAGCACAGAAATCGAGGAAGGCTGAGTTATTTATTGGCACGAAAATCGAGAAGAACCGTACTGTACAGTACAGCACCAGTCCATACAAGTTGCACAGAAACTGAGAAGATTCTGTACTGTATTTAAAGCACTCCGTACAGGGCACGAATTTCGAGGATATTTAATGCTGCAGGCCGTACGCTGTCAGACCATACCAGTCCATACAGTCCCACATGTGTGCACAGATTTTGAGGCTATTTAATGAGCAGTCCATACAGTTCTGTCAGAGAGTTATTTGGCACAAATTTCGAGAAAGAAAGATAAGTACTGCTGTTCTGGGGTTGTAAATTTTTGTCTGATAAATTAATAAAATTCTCACTCTGAAAACAGGTTTTCCCTTAGGGGTTTTGTCCTGGACCATTGGTCAAAAACAAGTGTCTAAATTTTCATGTGTGTAAATGTCTGAAAATTTCTGAGTTTTATTTTTCCAGTTTGAAAAGAAAATTTCTGAGTTTGTTTAAAATTGAGAAAAAGTTTTCACATGTGTTTCAGTCTGGTTAATTTGTGAAAAATTATGCATTGAAAGGGTTGGGCATTAAACAATGCAGAGAAGCCTAAAGGCTTGAAACCGGGTTGGGGAAACTTTAAAAAACTTTCACGTGGTACAAGAGAATTCTAGAAGACGACCCTCTTTGTTTAAGGATATGAAATCTTTTGTTGTTTAATAGTAATTCTTGGAGGAAATTAGCTGTCCTAGGACTCTCTAGACTTGATAATATTTTATTATCAAATTAGTTTGAGAAGGCGCTGTCTCACTTTGCAAATCTTTAAGTGTAGAGAGATCCTCCTAGAAGGCCAAAGAAAATTGCCCCTTCCAGGTACAAGGGAGGAACTGGTGAAAGAATGTTCATTTTGCTGGGCTATTAATCACATTTATGCTAGGGCTGCCACATCATTTTCTGCTGGTATTTCTGTTGTTTGAGGGCTGTTACACCACTTTTGTGGGATGTCTTGGGATATTAGAGAAGGTTTTATGAGAGGCTTTCATTTCTTGAATCCCTTGATGTAACCAGAATTGCTAATGAATATAAAGGCTGCTGTTCACTCATATTTTTGATGAATGTTTACTGCTCTCTTTACATTAATGGTTATATCATATGCTGGTTGGATACGAATATGCTGGTTTATTTCTGGTTGGATACGAAATGGCATAGTTAAGAGCTTTTCATTGGTTCGATGCATCAATGTGGTTGATTGGAGAGGCAATATTTATAACTTGTGGATTTTTATGTTGCATTTCAAGCTTCTTCATCAAATTTGGTTTTGACTCCATTTGCCCAAAGGACAAGGCACTCAGTCTTGCTTGTATTCTCACCCATTTATTTTAAAGATCATTAGACACAAATCACTCATCTAATTTTCAGATCTTTCCTAATATATCGATTAGTGATTTGATCTTAGGGAAATCCCCCTTGTGTTGGAGGAGAGTCAGCCCTAACTGAAGGGAGGTTCTTTTGAGGTGACATTGGATAGAACTTCCAGGAGTTCCCCTATGGTTTGTACTTGGAGGATTGGACTTATCTTGTGTGCAAATCTAGGAGGTAACAAATTGGTGTCATTGTTAGGGATAAATTTCCTTTCCTCGATTTAGTAGACATTGCTACAATGATGTGATGAGATGGACTTGGTTGAAAATCTAATTTTCTCATTTGGCGTTTCCATTGGTATGAAGAGGTATGCTTGTAATATACTTTATAGATACCATAACAGTGTTTTTTTTGTGAAAATTTGAAAGGAGAACGATATGGTATCATTCCAAGAGAGATTGTATTCTAGTGTGTACCCTACTTTAAATTTCTTGGGTATTTTTGGACACGCACAATAAGGCTCCTCCAGGAAGGGCCAATCATGTTCCAAAGTTTCATGGTGACACTTATTTAGCTGCACGACATGTTGAATTAGTTAGGAATTACATTTCAAAGTTGGATGTGTGTTATGAACATAAATAACAATAAAATATATGTTGAAATTTAACATGTGTATGATATTTTTAAAATTTGCAGACTGTAATTGAGATAGTACTTAAGATTTTAACAGCAGTAGAACATATGCAGCAGTAAAACAAACATCCACACAATTGAACACAAGATTTTTCACGGGGAAACCTTTTAAGGACAGAAACCCCAAAGCATTAATAATTCATCCTCTAAATGAGATGACTGAGTTTGTACATGAGCAGAGAATTTGATCACAGAACTCTGAGATGAATGTAGATAAAGTTTACCCAACAGATTGTGGTCTTCCAGTCTATACAAAAATTGGATCTGTGGAAGCCCTAGTAGGCTTACTGCTGCTACCAATGACTGCTGCTGCCACGTGGACTGTACCTGCTTCTGCCACCTCACGAAGGTCTGTTGGTGGACTTCAGTTGCTGTAGGACAGCCCTAATAGGGATTGGATGCTAAAGGAGAGCCCTAGTAGGCTTACTGCTGCTACCAATGACTGCTGCTGCCACGTGGACTGTACCTGCTGCTGCCAAGTGGACTGTACCTGCTGCCACCTAACGAAGGTCTGTTGGTGGACTTCAGTTGCTGTAGGACAGCCCTAATAGGGCAGCCGTGACTGTTCCTCACCACGGTGACTGTGTGCAGCCTCTTGCTGCTACCCTCGTGACTGTTCCTCACCACCAAGACTGCTCCTCACCACCACCGTGACTGCTCCTCCTTCCACTGTGACTGTTAGTGCATGTTGGGCAGCCCTAACAGGGCTCGGTGTTAGTAAAAGACCATAGAAAGTGCTGTAGCAAGAACCCTGGGTGATTAGGGTCACATGGAGTGAACATCAAAGGAGAAGAGAGAGAAGGTACAAGGTGCGATCTTCACACCAGCAGAGATAGGATTATGAATTTTACTTGGAGTAGTGATGATCTTCAATGATGATAAAATGAATTGAGGTGCTTCTTTATTTATATTCCATCAAACATAACATGTTTCCATATAATTAGGAAGTTGACATTAGGACTTTCATTCTTTTTTTTAGTCTTTTTTGGTTCAATGGTGTTTTGGTACTTGTCTTTGAGCTACTTGGTCCTTCATTTGATGGTCACTTGGACCAATACAAGTTGTGCTTGGGTTTCTTGGACCTTCAAGTGATTTTTTGACCACAACAAGTCACCTCAAGAGTTCTACAAGGTCCCCATGGTCCATTCATGCCCACTCAAAGTGCATCTTTATAAATAAGGAGGATGATTAAATGCTTTATCTTGATCTCCTTGTTGCCACCAAGATCAAGTGCTAGGTCTCTCAACCAGGGGTAGCTAGTCTCTGGAGAAGGTCTCATAGCCAATAGATCAAGGAGAGGAGTGCATCACTTGCCCAGACCCAGTCTAGGGCTTATGGTGATGACTTGGTAACTGACCAGGTGCCTTAGTCCCAGGTTGCATCAGATAAATCAATGTCGATTACTTGGTAACAGACCATGCGCCTCCATTCTCCCAGAGAATGGCCCTTAGCCCTAGGCTAAGGTCCCAGTCCCAGATTGGGTTAATTTCTTGGTAACTGACCAGGTGCCCAAAGAATGGCCCTCGGCCCTAGGATGAGCTCCTAGTCCTAGACTGGGTTGAATTCTTGGTAACTGACCAGGTGCCTCCATTCTCCTAGAGAATGGCCCTCAGCTCTAGGCTGAGGTCCTAGTCTCAGACTGGGTTGAATTCTTGGTAATTGACTAAGTGCCTCCATTCGCCCAGAGAATGGCTCTCGATGTTGCTTAGGAAAAATCAACAATATATATAATAAATAATAAATAGTAGATAATAATAATTATTAATAGGTTGCAACTCTTTATCAAGAGTCACTATATTCCCTTTAATGATTTTATATATATGGGCTTCTTTATAATTGTCATCATCATATTCATATTTACTCTTATATATTTTCATCCATTATGGATTTTTCTTTATTGACCTATTCTTTTGGATAGTTCTCGTGTGTGAATTGTGGGTTGTTTCACAACAATGTGGTGCATGAAGATGTTATTTGTAAAGTATTTGCAAAATCTTTGGTAGAGGATGCACAATATTGGCTTAAAAATCTTTGTAATCTATAGGAAATATCTTCATTGGAAGGGCTCATCAAAGCATTTCGCAAGTATTAGGATAGTAGTTATCAAGAAGGATTGACGACCTTGTTGAAGCTTTTGCCAAGATAAGGAAAAATCATCTGATACCTAATGCCTGAATATGAAAGAAATCCTTTGGGTGTTCTCTTGGTTGAAATCAAAGACAAGAATGAAGATTTGTTGTCCTTGGTCGGTTGTATCCAAGAAATATATCATGGGCTTGATCATGGAAAGCTCGAATGTGATTCTTATGAGGATAACCAACATGGTGGTTCATTGCCAAAACCATTGATGCATGATGTTTTAGGGAATAATGACGAAGACCAAACCATGTTGTAGCATCTCATGATTCCATTGAAGATCAGGCATATTATGATGATGAAGGTAAGGGTTTGGTAAGTCATTTGCAATGTTCCACAGGGACGCGTTCCGCAGGGTCGGGGACGCGTTTTCCGCGTTTCCTGCGTCTCAGGGACTTGGGGACTCTTGGCGAAACGTTTCTCCCCCATGCCCCCGATAATATTTTATTTTAATGTTTTCCCATTATTTTCACTTTTTACAATCCCTACTTGGTAATACTTAGAAAATAAATAAATATATGCAGTATTTACATTCCACAATCATGAATATACATCAAATGAATTATTATTTTGATATTTTATTTTATTTTTATAATATTAGAGACATCCCTTTGCCCCCTTGAATTTCCCTAAAACTTGGGGGAAAATTTGTCATTTGTCTTTCAAATTTCTGAATTTAATGATGAAATTATTGATGATTTGAAGAGCATAGATATGGTAGAGAAACCTTTGGAAGATGAAGACATATTAGGTCCTCCCATTTCCTTGTGCGAAGAAGAGTATGGTAGCCAAGAGTATGAAGACATTGATTCTCTTTTCCGTATTGGAAGGTGTTATAGCTTGTTTTAGCACTTCAGTGGTAAAGTCTTGTTATCACATCCATGTTAGTTGGAGCCACCATGAGCCACTATCTAAGCATAAAAGTAACCTCCCCTAATCATATCAACATAAAAGGTAAACAATGTCTGTGAATCACAAACCAAAACTGATCAACATGTCACCCCTGTTGATCTAGGGGTAACAGAGAGCATAGATGGGATTCTGATCGTTAGTTTCTTCATGAAGATACTATCTATGACACGGATAGTGGAAGCATGATGGTGGAAAATTGGATTAGGTATTCTCCACTTAGATTCAACTTTGAAGACCATGTCATAAGGCATAAATAAGTTATTCCAAACCCTATTTTGATGATTTTGAACAGCCATATTTTTCAATAATGGAGCTGACTTGGGACAGCATAAAGGGCACTGTTTTGTAAAAAAAATACAGAAATTTTCTAGCCATTGATACCTTTAGTTCTTGTCCAAGTTATGTCTAAAGTTCCAGTTGGAAATGATATTTTTAGGTCTGTCGTACATTCTGGACAGCAGCATGCTCAAGCTTTGCATTTATTGGAGGGATCTTAAGCCTCATATGCAACAAGGCCCTAGGTCATGGATTTTTACTCTTTCAAATCTGATCTGTATTCTCTTGTTTCATCTATATTTCTGATTGAAGATAGCCAAGAGGGGTCACAATCTTCTTGTAGATTTCTAGTGGAGTTGCCTTCAATGACCCTTTTGCTTGAGGGCATGATAAATGATGTTGAATGGCTGCCCTATGATTGTATCAAGGAGGATGATTGCATCAGCCCCATCAATCGTTGGATAGAAAAAGCTTGCAGCAATGACACATGCTACCCTTACGAGCTTATTCTAGATTATAACTTTGAAACAATGAACATTCTACCCTAAGTTTCATTGATGAAGGATGTGTCGTTTTGGTTAGTGACCAAGCACAAGGGAAAGATTCATGGTTTTGATGAGCTCATCAAATGGTTGCATTGGATGTTTAAATTCAACTAGCATGCTGATTTTCCTATGTTAGGGTAGGATAGGACGATTAAGCTCTTGAAGAGCATTAGAATAGGAGAATAAGATCAGCATCTATCAGCATTAGTTTTCAATTTATTGTCATTTTGGCATCTTGGCTTATGTCCTTATCCTATGTAAACTTTAAAGCTAATACTCGTATGGTATTTATTCTCTTGGGCTACTGTGTGAAATTGGGTTGAAGAGAAGTGATATATTATTGCTGTAATTTAATATTTCAGATCAGTGACGCTGAAAGTTCACAGGGAATAGATCTGGAAAACCTCAAGATGGAGGTGAAATTTCTGTAAATGGCATTTCACAAAATTTTTACACAACTTGTGCTTTCATAGAAATTTTGAGAACTGGGTTGTTAGATTTTACCTTGTTTAGCTCAGATAGGCTTCTCCATGGCACCCTAGTCCTTAGGGCATACACAGTCAGCAAGTTCAGCAGTAGGTCCAACCGTCCAAGCAGCAGCAGTGGAAAGGGCGCACACAATCAGTAGGTTCAATAGTAGGTCTAAATAGCAGCAGCAGAAAGGGAAAATTCAATGCAGGTCCATACAGCAGCAGTTATGGCAGTAGTTTGGCTACATTCAGTTAAATTCAGTTTGCTTCTGTTCCCGATTTAGCAAGTTCCAGTTTCTAGTTCAGCTTTCAATTCAGTTCTGTTTATAACACATGCATGATCTATTCTTAGATAGGGTGCAGATACCTAAGTTGCCTTGATACTTATATGGATACAAATGCCAGTTTAGGTAGAGGGTGCAGTTCTCAAGGAAGAGGATGCATGCTTGCATGTTCAGTTATTCTTCCGGTTGAGGCACACTTATCTGTAGCTAGGGTGCACTATGTAATTAGACTAGTGTCAGGGTTTGACTGAGTCACCTTGAGAGCTTCATGCATCTGATCAGATACATTGCATATTCCGGTGTCTTATTTTATAAAAATGTTGTAGGACGCACCACTGTGTCGGTTGGTGAGTTTATTTTATAAGATTCGAGAGCTTTGCTTTTCCAAGGATTTTATGTTGGTGTTTCCAGCAGCATGTGTTTGTAGATTAGCATATTTGAAGATCACTGTTTTGATAGGGTTTCAGTGCCAAAGTTACCTAGGGTTCAGTTCTGTTTAGAACACATGCATGATCTATTCTTAGATAGGGTGCAGATACCTAAGTTGCCTTGATACTTATATGGATACAATGCCAGTTTAGGTAGAGGGTGCAGTTCTCAAGGAAGAGGATGCATGCTTGCATGTTCAGTTATTCTTCCGGTTGAAGCACACTTATCTGTGCAGCTAGGGTGCACTATGTAATTAGACTAGTGTCAGGGTTTGACTGAGTCACCTTGAGAACTTCATGCATCTGATCAGATACATTGCATATTCCGGTGTCTTATTTTATAAAAATGTTGTAGGACGCACCACTGTGTCAGTTGGTGAGTTTATTTTTTAAGATTCGAGAGCTTTGCTTTTCCAAGGATTTTATGTTGGTGTTTCCAGCAGCATGTGTTTGTAGATTAGCATATTTGAAGATCACTGTTTTGATAGGGTTCAGTGCTAAAGTTACCTAGGGTTTAGTTTTTTTATAGTGCAGAATCTGCTTACTATGGTTTGAGAAATTTCAACGGTTGTGTATGGGGAGCAAAAAGTGTATATATATTACTGCCCCTGCTGTTAAGATCTGTAGGAATAAGAGGCTACGACATGGGGCTTGGGTGACCATCACTTCTGCTTTGAGGACTGGTTGGAATTTGAGATTCTACAGGGGGGTGACAAATGGTGTATTTGAAGATGCTTGCCCTAATGATGAAATTTCAGCATTTATTTTTACCTTCTTGGCTTTAGCCTCATTGAAGGCATCTATGACCAAACCAAGTTTTCCTGGTGTCTAACATCTCGTTTTACTTAAGCTCAAAGAGTAACTTCATGGCCGATAATTCCAGCGATGTTGTTTCAAATCTATTTATGCCCCCACTTCTAGATGTCAGTATTTATATTTTACTCTATTTGTAGAACCTAGTGCTTTCTCACAATATTGAATAATTCATGCAAAATTTCAAATCTCTCCCATAGCGTTTTGCCAGTCGTGTGCTTTTCTGGAAAAACCCTGTTAGGGTTTAGGGCATTATGGTAAATGTTTTTTGCTAAAAATGTAGGAAAAAACACCAAATTTTAAAATTCTTTTATATAGTATTATTTAAAAAAAACCCAACTTCAAGATCTAATGGAGAAAACCCTTACAAAAACAAAATAATGAAGTATGGAACTTGGTTCTTCTTCCAGAAATGATTCGAACGCTGAGAAATTACTGACTGCTGTGAAAACTCAAAGGTCTGTCTGGAACAATACTCTGTAGATGCCTTGTTGCTGCTGGAACTGTGATTGTGAAGCTCTTGTTGCTGTTTTTTGTTGGGTAAAAATTTGTTGTTCTGGATGCCCTGGATATCTCACTGTGTCTTTGTTTTAGTTATTTCAGGTTTGTGAGAGTTGTGGTTGAAAATACGCAGAATTATTATTGCCTATTTCTTAAGATTTTCACATGTCAGTAATTATTGCATACAATTTGTTGTAGTGACTAGCGAGTAGACTGTAGTACTTGAACTAGTGAGCAGTTTTGATTATCATCAGAAACCTTCTGGATTTTAAAATCACTAGATTATACCAGGTTTCTTCACAGAAATGGATTAATTTCTTGAATGAGAATCTCGGTAAGTGTAACTAATTCAAACAAACTGCTCTTCATTTTATGTGAGAATAGCAGTTCTGTTTTATATTTAAGGAGTTAGTGGACATTTCTCCTGTGCAAAAGGATTTAATGCTTATGCTTTTTTAGTTTTTTGTGTTTTGGTTGTGTGGGTTTTTTTAGAATAATTATCTTAGTGTGGCATCCAGACATGCTGGAGTTCCTGCTGGTTTCATTAATTCATTATAACTAGTTTGAATTACAATATGGTCACATTGCTGACAAATAGTAATGCACATGCCTCAATGCCATCAGTTGATCTGACTTGTTTGAGTGACTGGGTGTCAGTGACCACAGAAGCTCAAATTATGGTTGTTGCTTTTTCAGTAGTTCCCATAATAGAATTTAATTTCTTAGGCTTCGGTGTGAGTGTGCTTAAATTTCAAGTGTTTTATGCAAGGATTCTTTTCCAGTTTGACTCATTACAGGGCTGAATATTTTGATTCTTAATTCCTTTTTCATTGTCATTCTTAGTTCTTGTTTCACTGTCTTATGCATAGGTATTTTAAGAGGGGAGCAGGCATCGCCTAAGCTTGTTTTACAAGAACTTCAATCTCAATGAATCAGGGTAGCAACTTGTATCATGAGCATACTTGTTAGTTTAGTCGTTCAAAAGTGACAGCTATAATGGCAGCTAACGGTCGCAGGTTCACAAACTGTAACCTTTTGTTCACTCTATTTTATTGTTTCTCGTGTTTTGTGGTCATTGTCCTCAGATTTCTTATTGTATTTGGGCCTTTATCACTTTTACTAAATATTTGAACTTTCTAGCATTCGCTCCATCCTTTTTCTTGTGCAGTTTCTCCTTTGTATATTGGGGTAAAAAGTTGTTGGGTATTTAGTAGCTAATATTGTTACAATGCCTAACTGCAGTGGAGCTGTTATGAAGCCAAATGAGACTCTGAGGCTTATTCTTACTGCAGTATTTGGAATTGTGTTTGGATTTTTTATTGGCGCTTCCTTGCCAAGTATTGGCTTTTCTAAGGTAACTAGCTTAGTTCAACTAGTGTCCTTTTAAACTTATATAGACATGCAGATACACATACACTTAATCTAAATATGCTGTTAATTGATTTAATCTAGTTTGTGTCTGAACTCTAGCCCTGTTTTCTTACATTGCAGATCAACTTTCCCTCTTTGCTATCCACAATGGAACTTCCATTTCATGAGGATAGGAATTCAGGCTTAGCTACTCAAGTTATGTTGAATTATGCATGGACTTCTAAGTCTAATACGAAGGTCAATAGCTCTACATCGGCTTCTCGAACTAACAGCAGCTCCAAGGTACACTTTACACCTGTATTTAGGTCTGCTTTAGGATTTATCTTTGAGGTTATATTGAAATTGGACACAAGCTATCCTCATAAGTCTCTCCTTATGTGAAGTTACTAAACATCTTTTTGTTTGATGCACTTCCAGTCCCTTGTCATTGTTATCTGGCAACTTTTCTGCTATAATTAGAATGTAATTGGATGGAGTTTTCTTAAGTGTTTTCTGCTATTTCACTGTGTACTTTAGTGCTAGGAACAGCAAATCCAAAACCGCCCTCACAGTTTTCTGGAGTTTTAACTCCATTGGAGGTATAGCCAAGAGATGATCTGAAATACAGATTAATGTTGTGTACCCTTTCAATTTCATGTAATATTATTGGGAATGAAGTGCAAAACTGCTGATACCATATTTGATAGTATCATCTATAGTCTAGCAATGCCTAGCTAAGTGAGATGAGTTATAAACATTGCATTGGGGGGAGTAACTAATGCCATAGGTCATTCTCATCTGAAGTTGTACCTCTCATGTCACGAGTTGTAAGTGCTTTGCACTTATCATTTGGTTATCACTGAAACTTTTTCAGTCGATTTGCTTTTGGTAGGAATATATGTATACTATCTTATGGAGCTTTGTTTTAAATAAAGTTGAAACGAAATAGACTGCTTGTATGAAAATCTGGCTGAATGCTGTTTGGTTCTGCTTCATATTTGATGATGTCTTGTGGATTGGTTTTTGTGGTGTTGTCCATGATTTTGAGACAATTATGAAACTGGTAACACCTCCAAAGTCAAGTTGATGAAATGCATCAACCTGTAGTGATCGATGATAGAGATCAAGGGATTTGCTTCTAAATAATGATGAGGTTTTGTACTCCATCACCATGTTCAATACTCTAACACTTGTTGAAAAGCTTTTTAGTGTTGCAAAGTTTGTCATGCAAACTACCTTTACACCCTTCATTTTGGTAGATAAGATGAGATAATTTTATTAATGTCTTCAAATGACCAAAAAAGAAGTTTAATGGGACTCAGAAGAACAATCTGGTACATACATACTAAAGGAGTGTAAAAACATCTAAAAGCTGAGGCTGACCATTAAAGAATAAAATGAATAAAGCTAAACTTTTGTATCAGAACTGTAACTGGAATCGTAATGATAACCTTAGAAACAACATGATAAAAGAGTATATAATGTATAACATCCGAAGCATGCACATAATACTAAATAGGAGGGGAAGAAGGAACCCCCTACACCAACATCAAAAGAGAATAACATGGAAGGAAAAGAGGAGGGTGCCCCTGCAAGACCATCAACCAAACAGAAGGAACCATAAATTGTTCAATGATGTCCTCCAGGGGGAGCCTTGGATTCTGAAACACTGGGACGAAGTCAGGAGTGAACTTGGGCTTCTGCTAGTGCTAAAACATTGTTGTCTTTTGAGAGAGTGGCTATCCAGGAGCTGAGGAGGATCTCCCAAAATCAAATGATGCCTTGCAGGTCCCCATTTGGCATAAGCCCTATTATTGAATGCAAGATTGTCCTTATATAGCATGTCAAGTTTCAATGGATTACTTGTATAAGTAATGTCTGGTATTACATTGTATCTTACAAACTTGAGGTTTTGCATTGTTATTGTTGTGCCAAGGTCTATTGAGAAAGTCTAGGCATGCTAAATTAGATTAATTGATAACAAATGCCCATTTTGTGACAATTGAGAGTTGAGACACAACCAAATCCAGTCTTTCTTAAGGTAAGCATTAGGTTTAAGGTGGAAACCTAAGTACTTCAGTGCCTCTTCCAGAACAACCTGCTTCTATTTATAAATCTCAGTTAAATATTCATTGTGCTAATCAACAATCCCCACACAAGAGATGGAAGATTTCATCTTCCTGGTAGCTTGACAATAAAGTTCTATAATCTCCTTATTCTTTTCAACATCCCTTCTTGACCCATCACAATAAATTAATGCCATCAACAAATAATAAATGGGAAAGAAAAAAGGACCCCCAATGTTGATACCCTTGAAAGACTCAGTCCTCTTTGCATCTATAAAAGCTCTGCTAAGCCTTCCGCTACAATAAGAAAGAGAAGTGGGATAATGGGCAACCCTGCCTTAGCCCTCTTCCAGGTCTGAAAAAGAAAGGAGAAGACTAATATTAAGCTATTATTATGTTAGCATTTTGTAGCTCGGATGTACTCCTGCATTAGGTACCTAAGTGCAGGAGTCCGAGGTGATGTGAAGCCTCATAATCATTTAATGTCATTAAGCGACTTTATTAATGTGCATTTATTAAAGTACCCTTTTGATGTGACTTTGTGATTTAAAAGTGAGTTGCACTTTATTATGTTTATAAAGTGACTTTAAGTCATAAAGTGTATTTTTATAATATTTAGGGAAAGTGACTTTTCGAAAAGAAAAGATTTAGTGTATAGTTCACTTAGGAGACTTGAGTGAACTTGAGATTAGATCTCAGCCATGGATCTTGAGATCAAGATTTAATCTCAACCATGGAATTTGAAAAGTCAAGTAAGTTACCCTAATGAGAAGATAAAAGAGTTATGACGCTTCATTTTCATTAATCCAAGAAGAGAATTTTTTTGGAGAGGCACGATTCTCAAGGTGGCTCAAATTCCAAGAAGAGAGTTTTTGAAGAATGAGATTGACATGAATTCCAAGAGAGGGTTTTTGAGAGTGGAGCTGAGCAAGAGAATTGCAGGGCACACATTCCAAGGAAAATGACAGCTGAGTTAATGCTGTCTGTACAGCAGTGAAAGGGGTGCATTTTTCAAGGTGAAAAGAGGGCACACATCCGAAGAAAGAGTATAGCAATAAATGCAGCCTTACTGTACAGATTTGTGAGGGCCGCACAGCAGTATTCCTTGCTGGCCGTACAGCAGTCTTGTGCACAGAAATCGAGGCAAGAATCTGGCACAGTTTTGAAGTGGTTTTCTGCTGGAGAAAAATCCAAGTCCCAGTCATCACCTACAGGAAGTCTGCACAGAAATCGAGAACTGTTAGTACAACATTTATTGCTGTACGTGGCACAGTTTTCGAGAGGGCTGAGGCACAGTTTCCAAGATAAGTTGTTGAAATTTTTTCCTGGTACGAGTCTGCTGTAATATTTTCCTCTTTGAGCTCTGAAGACTAATAAAACTCTCTCTTACTGGTTTTCCCCAAGTGTGGAGTTTTTCCAGGGTCTATTTTGTCCCAAAAATCCTGTAAGTTATCTGCATTTACAGTCTGCTGTCATTGAATGATTCCTGCTGCTATTGTGCTTCACTTTTAGTGTATTTACCTACAGTCTTTAGTATTTAATGATTGCTACTGTTGAAGTTAAATATCTGAGTTTGGTGAAGTGTTTGACTTTATCTCTCAGTGGCTGTTAGCTATGTCACATGGTTCGGGTTCGAATTCGAGTTCGACAACCTTGAAATTCGATTCGAATTCGATTTTTTTTATGAAGTTCGGGATGAGGTTCGGCATTAGGTTCGCCAATATAAAAAAATCATATATATATATAATAAAATATACAATAAAATAAAATGACTAACAAATAAAGAAAATACATTAGATTTTATCATTATGCTCAATGTTGCATCCTGCATGTACACAAAGTCACTGTTCACGAGTGAATGTGCACTGGAGCATTGGTGCAGTAACTGTGCAGTGGAGTCGTGGGCTGTGGTGTCACGGTGTGCACTATATAGTGCTACAGAGTCACAAACTTTGGAGTAGTGAACAGTCAATAGTGAAAGAATGATGTTGGTGGCTCAATGCAAGGGATCCGGATAAGCGACTTGAAATTGTGGGAACTCAACTATGGCAACAAACAACAAAAATGGGAGCAAATGTGGCTGAATGCAGGCCCGTAGGGAATAAGGGACTCGATATTGTGGGCACTGGGTTGCCGTTGTGGCAAGGAGCAACACACTTGGGAGCAAATGCGGGCAGCGATATGACAGTGGAACGTGGGAACGGGTGGAAAAGTATAGTGACTCGGGTTAAAGTTTTAAAAAATAATTATATTAAAAACTAAAATTGCTGTGAAATTCAACGAATTTCAACCCTAATTTGTTCCTTTCTACTTTAAATTCGTTTTCAAGTTCGGATTAAATTCGTTTAAATTCGAATTCGATGAGGTTCGTTTAGGTTCGATTCGGTTCGATTTGGAGTTCGGCTTTGAAATTCGACGAACTTAAACGAATTCGTTTTTTTTGATAAAGTTCGGCGAATTTCGAATTTCATGGATAAAATTCGCTGAACCCTGTGACATAGGCTGTTAGGTGGACAGATTACTGAGATTGCTCATTTTTCATCATATGAAACATATGATTATATAAATAATATTTGATTGAATAGAGTATCAACATTAACATATCGATGTTATAGATAATATTAATGTTTTTGGATATTTGCTATTAGACGTTATTGATATTAAATATTATTATTGTTGTCATCTTAAATGGAAACCATTAATTACATGTCTCCTAGAACAATAGAGTTAAATCCACCTTCTTGTTAAGATTATAAGATCTTTTTTCTATTCTGAAATATTCTCTAACTAATAAAGAAGTGTTGTGGTGAGGAGGTTTAGCAAGGGCTCTTATTTTGTCAAAACTAAAAGAATGTTTGGGTAAGCATGAGTTATTGTTTCTCTTGTGTCTAATGTCAGTGGTGTCTTCTTTGATCCTAACAACAAACAACTTGTTTAGCTTTTGTAAGAAGCACCACATCAACAAAGTGTTTCATATACACCTTGGGTTTCGAGGGGTTGAAGGGTGATACATTTGAAGAGACTTCTAAAGGTTTGATAGGGAGTGAAAATATTTTTTATATTTTTCTTTCTAAGAATTCTGTAAATTTTATGCATTGTTCCTTGAATATAATTTCTAGCAATCTTAGGAAGAAAACATATCAAGACTATTTGGCCATGACTTATGGAGGGTCCAAAATCCATGTTTTTGGAGATCTGGATCCAAATCCAAATCCTTTTGGGAGACTTTTCCAGTTTTAAAGCGTTGAAGGTTCTATTGTAGCAAAATTTAGCAGTCTTGTGATTGCAAGGAAAATTGACTGCTTAAACCAACAAAACTCAGAGAACTACCCCTAAATGTCACATAGGTAGGACTCTCTTTTGTTTAGGTCTCCTATACTTCCTAGAGGAAATCTAGACTAACCATGGGAGGTGACCCCAACTAAGCTTTCTAGGATACTAACTAGGGGTTTCCACATGCAACGTCTAAAGGCACAACCAAATGGCCTAGGTTTTTCAAGTACTAGTTTAAATGATTGATGACTATGTGCATTAGAAAGTTAAAGGGGTTTTGAAATAAAACACACCTAGTTGAATGATTAGGAGATCTAGAGGGTATGAAGATTAGTTCAAGTCTCCAAAGATGGCTAAAGGCAAGATGATTAATAGCCACATTGATAATTTTACTCATTCACAACATAGTAGCTTTAGATGTTCATGTATAGGGCAATGTTATGAAATTAAGAGTAAACAAGACAATCTTTGAGCAAGTGCAGGTTTAGCAAGGTTGCATATACAAGTAGATCAAATCAAGATCAATGTAAGGCAATTGCTTAGAAAATGGATTCACTTATAATGAAATCTTGCTCAATAAATATATGCTGCCGGAAAAGTTATTTGAACAATGTGGTTATCAAAGTGCTGAAATAAACAAATTGCTTAACAAATTCTCTATATCATGCACTTCACAAATACATTATCCAAGTGTAAAGTTGAAACAGTAAATGGTAGCTGAAAGTGAAATGTTTGTAACAACAATTAAATTTATTTCACTTAGAGAGAGTTGATTTGACCTTTCAAAAGATGAGTGTTGGCCTTGAGCAAAGAAACTCTTTGCTAAAGGTCAAGACTTAGGGAACCCTTTTGAATAGGAGAAATTACTGTTCCGTGAGATTTCTAGCAATAGTAAACATGCAAATCAAGTAAATAAATTAATAAAATGCAGAAATAAAATAGTTAAGCTATTAAAACTCATATTACACAATGCTGGAATATTTGTGAGCATTCAACACAGTATAAAACTTGTTGTAAAATTCAGTTATGCAGAAATGAAAGAACATCAAACAAAAATAGCCTTCACCCTGATAACTAACACATGATACACACCCACTTAGCTTATTTTAGTTATTTTATCTTCTTAGGTGTGTTTGTTGTGTTTTCCTTAATCTTTAGATCTTTTGATTCGGTACAATGAGGAAAGGCATGTGTAGCAACATTCCCAAGAAGTTGAATCTAGCTGAAGGTTAGTTACAATGGTGAAGAAAGTTCAGTAAATAGAGTGATAAATGAAGTGAAAGGGATGTAAAGATAACATGAGAAGAGGGGAGAAATCAGTGCCTTAGAAAATTGTTTAATAGGGCAAATGGTGTCTGTAGCACCCTTCTTTGTAGCATCCTTGTGAATCTTCAAAAGATAGGAGGCTTCTTGGCAATCCGGTCTTGGTCCCACTTAAAGAAAATATCAGCCAATTCGTTTGACTTCTTCTTGTATAAACTGCAATGAAAAGGAGGCTTCTTGGGAGTCCATCACTTAATTTCCTAATATAGTAAGGAGGCCTCTTGGCAATCCCTACTACTTGTTTACTCTATTAAAAGCAAATTAAATTGATGTTACCTTAGTTTTGTTGAAGAATAGCATGAGCACTGTGGAAAACAAACTTGGGAATCTACAATATCTATTACTATGAAGCCGTAAGAACACTAAATTTTCAACAATATTCCCAAATCACATATTATTTCATTTTAGTCTCTCCAAACCAAATGAGTTACAATTGAAATGACCTCTCATTTTATAGTCCAAGGAGGGAAAATAGGATTTTGGACCATGTCCATGAGTACAATGAATGATGTAGATCTCAAGAGATGATCAAATACACATCACTGGCCAGGATCCTTGATCCATGTGTTAGATCCAAGCCAAAATAATGGGAAACTGCCAAGTCGTTGCCTTTAGAAGGGTGAACCTCTCTTGACCATGTCAATAATAGTAAAATAATGCCAAAGACCATGTGCTTCTTCAAATCCAATAGAAAAAACCATGTGCCAGTACCGTGAGCTATCATCCCAAGGCAAGCTGTTGGTCAAACAAGCCTCCTCGATCCAAATTGTTGAGTGAAATGATCCATGCATGAGAGGTTGATCCATGTGAGAAGTAATAATCAATGGTTGAGATCTAATCATCAAATGAGATGGAATGATGATCCCAATAGGCCTCAACATGTGTGCCAAGGTGCCAAATGTGACTTTAAACCATTAGGATGTAAACGAGATGTGGAGTGATATGGAGAAAGTCAAATGAAATCAAAGAAGAGGGGAAATAATCCTTGCAAAGCCAAGAGGCATCTAGGTTTATGGTATGCAAGTAAATCAAAACCCCTTCACCCTTGTCAACCTAGGACTGGTATTACTGGCTATGCTTATCAAAACAATCAAATACATCATACAACAGCAGTGAAGTACAACATCCGTGAGTATATCACCATTAGTAAAAACATGGAACAGCAGTAAAATGTCATCATAATAGCATCATCTAATCACCCATATTACATGGAGGGTCCTAGTAACAGTAAAAGGAGACCATAAGATCTGGGATATGTCAGCAGAACTTAAAGCAAAAATAAATAGCAGTATACCAATACAGTATTTGGCATAACAGGTTCTTCTCAAGATCTATTTCTAGGTGGTCAGAAATGTTAATCCTACCACTCTAAAAAGATCTATTTTTTATATAAACACACAAAAAACATATAAAAGAACATAAAAGGCCAAGTGTGGGGCCATATAACCTTGACTTTTACTTATAAAATAGCCCCTTCCCCCATTCTAAAATGCAACAATAAAAGTTTTTTCATATCAGTTTGCATATATGAAAAATAGCCCCTTCCGCATTCTAAAACACAACAATCAGAGTTTTTTCATAGCCGTTTTCATTTATGACTTTGCGAGAATGGTTTGGAGTAAAATATATTCGGAGATCTGTTAGTTTTGTACCTAGGAATTTGTTCCCTAAGTGACTTTTTGCCTAAGTCACTTAGAAAGGGGAAAAAGGTGACCCTCACATTAAAAGCTACTTAATGAGACTTTATAAAGTTAAAGTCACTTTTTGATAAATTTAAGTGGGTGAGTAAATTTATTTAAGTGATTTAAATAAATGTGATTTTTACTCTCATTGAATCTTAGCCATTGGATTGGATCTTTCTCCACCATTGGATTGGATTCCCATTTAGGGTTTAGACAAAAAGGGTTGAGGGAGGCATAACACTTTACTTTTTCATTTTGGAGAAGGAGAGACTGAGCTAAGAGAGAAGGAGGTCGAGCTAGGGCATTGGCACGATTCCCAAGAAGAGAGACTGCACAGAAATCGAGATAGAGGTACGGATTGCATTTAATGCAGCACAGTTTTCGAGGTGTACTGACTGCATTTAATGCTGCACAGTTTTCAAAGTGTAGGATTCCGTACAGCACGGATTTTGGCACAGTTTTCTAGGCAGATTTTTGGCACAGAAATCGAGGTAAACTCTGCGCAGTTTTCGAGATAAAACAGGGCACAGAAATCGAGGCCGTACAGTTGTACGGATTGCTGTTATTTTTCTGCACAGTTTTCAAGGCTTTGCTGGGCATGTTTTTCAAGATTTTGAGATGAAATCTTGGGTGGAGATAAGTTAAATTTTCACTGTATTTCTGTTCTGATATTTTTGCTGAAGATAATAAAATCTCTCTCTCTCTCTAACTGGTTTTCCCCACAGGGGGTTTTTCCAGGGCTTGATTTTGGCCAAAAATCTCCGAGTCTATCATTTTATTGTGTGATTGTTAAATGTGTTTTTCAGCCTGTTAGTGTATTTTACTGTGTGTTTAATTGTTCAGTAAAATTTCATAAGTAACCTACAGCCAATGCAAAACCGGCTGTATGTGAAAACCACGAAATGTTGACATAAACCAGCAAACAGTAAAACCCAGAATTTCTTCATGGTATCAGAGCTTGGGGGCAGAAAACAGTGATAGTTTGCAGACACACAGAAATTTTTAGATCTCATAAATTTTTAGTATTTTACCTTCTGTCAGTGAGCAGCACTTTGTAGGGTTGGTGTAGAGATGGCTACAGGTCTTAGACTGGAGGATAGGCTGGATGGGATAGGAAATTTTGTGTCGTGGAAGGCCAGAATTTTACTGATACTGGAGGAGAATGAGTTATGGCCGGATATAGTTAGGAACACTACATCTAACCCGGTTGTCATTCCTGCATCAGCAGATGCAGCAGCTCTATCAGCTTTCAACAAGAAGGACTGTAAAGCTAGAAGGATCATTCTAGATGCAGTTAAAGACCACATAATCCCTCACATTTCAGGCAAGACTAGGGCACACTTGATGTGGTCAGCCTTGATCAGTTTGTATGAGAGTTCCAATGAGAACAGGAAGATGGTTCTCAAAGAGAAACTCAAAAGTATAAAGATGAATGGGGGTGAGGGAGTCACAGCATATCTTACCAGGATTTCTGCAGTTCGGGATGAACTTGCAGCGGTTGGGGAGGTGGTATCCGCTACAGAGCTAGTACGCACAGCAGTGAATGGGGCTTCAAAGCCCTGGGGTGCATTTGTGCAAGCCATTGTGGGCAAAGAGAACCTACCTACCTGGGAGAGACTTTGGGATGACTTTGTGCAGGAGGAGACTAGGAGAGGTCTTGTACAGGGCAGTACATCTCACAGTGGGGTTGATGACGAGAATGTGGCTTTGGCAGCTA
This sequence comes from Pseudotsuga menziesii, assembly GCA_001517045.1. Classification (NCBI taxonomy): domain Eukaryota; kingdom Viridiplantae; phylum Streptophyta; class Pinopsida; order Pinales; family Pinaceae; genus Pseudotsuga; species Pseudotsuga menziesii. Next base: position 297,651 of record LPNX010585913.1, read on the forward strand.
AGGGCAAGAAGAAGAAGGGTCCCAAGAAGGGTGGGGCCAAGCAGCACCAGCAGCAGCAGCAGAGTGGGCAGAAGAAAGACTTGAGTAAAATCAAGTGTTATGCATGTCAGGCGTTTGGGCACTATGCTTCACAGTGTCCAAGCAAGAAGAAGAAGAAGGGATAGGGACAGCAGACAGCAGCCTCAGCAGAGGTTGATGAGTTTGGTGATGCATTTCAGAGGGAGTTTTCCCTATATGCTGGATAGATGGAGAGAGAGAGAGAGTCTCTTTAGCCACCAGCACAGACATGGATATGGATAGTGAGCATTCATTGTTGGCAGGTCATCAGGGGAGTCCATCCACCTCTACTACTTGGTATATTGACAGCGGAGCCTCGAGCCACATAACTGGAGCTCGAGAGATGTTCTTGGAGCTATCTCAGACAGGTAGAGATGTGGAGGTTGTCTTTGGAGACAACACCGTTGTTAGAGCTGTTGGTCGGTGGACCATTACATTTCAGAGGGAGTCGATGACTCCCATGACTCTAAGGGATGTGTTGTATGTCCCTGGGCTGAAGAAGAACCTTGTGTCAGTTTCCACCATTGAGGACAGGGGTCTTGGGGTGTGCTTTTCAGATGGGAGAGTGCAGGTGTATCCCAGGGCTACAGGTATGTCTAGTGCCATGGACATTGGAGTCAGATGTGGAAAGTTGTACAAGCTCTTGTTTCAGCCACAGTGCGCTCTAGCACACAGTAGCAGCAGTGAGCTATGTGAGCTATGGCATCGGAGGATGGCCCACCTACATCACCCAACTCTCAGATTGTTAAGGAGCATGGTTACAGGATTACCGGAGTTCAGCATTGAGCAGAGTGATGTGTGCAGGGGGTGTGCTTTGGAAAAGTACACCAAGACTGCTTTTCTGAGCAGTGACACGAGAGCTGCAGGGGTGCTAGATCTTATTCATTCTGACATATGCAGTCCTATGTCATCAGTGTCTTTGACAGGTTTTGAGTACTACATTAGCTTCATTGATGACTACTCCAGGAAGACCTGGATCTACTTCTTGAGGAGCAAGAAGTCCCCACTTGTGTTGAGAGTCTTCCAAGGGTTCAAAGCCCTTGTGGAGAAGCAGACGGGGAGGAAGATCCGGATGTTGAGATCGGACAATGGGGGTGAGTATATCTCCAAGGAGTTCGATGCATTCTGCAGACAAGAGGGCATTCAGAGACAGTTGACAGTTCCTTACACTCCTGAGCAGAATGGAGTAGCAGAGAGAAAGAACAGGTCGATTGTGGGGGCAGCCAGAGTGATGCTTCATGATCAGGGGTTACCTTTCTTTCTATGGGCAGAGGCATGTAGCACTGCAGTTTATCTGCAGAACAGGAGTCCTCACAGGGAAATGGGGAGGAAGACTCCAGAGGAGATGTATTCGGGCAAGAAGCCTGAGGTGGGCCACTTTCGCATATTTGGCTCGTTGACTTACTCTCACGTCCCTTCTGAGAAGAGGACGAAGTTTGATCCCACCGCAGAGAGAGGCATATTTGTGGGATATGATGAGACTTCGAAGGCCTATCGGCTTTACTTACCTAGCCTGAGGAGAGTTGTTGTCCGGCGGGAAGTGAAGTTTTGATGAGGAGAGATCCTTCAGGAAGTATAGGGAGTTAGAGCAGGGGGAGACACCAGCTCCCACACCTCAGTTGGTACAGGCTTCTTCGATGCAGCTATTAGGTCCACAGGTTTCTGGAGTGACTGGATCACAGGGTACAGGCACGGCTTCTACAGGTTCAGTGATTCAGGTGGCTAGCACTTCAGGGACAGCTTCAGGGACAGGTTCAGGGTTGAGTCCTCAGATCACAGGTTCGTCAGGCACAGGTTCATCAGGTATTGGTCCTTGGGGTGTTGGACCTTCAGGTACTGGGACTTCCTTAGATGAGGAGAGCCCAAGACCAGTTTGGGAGGAGCAGTCTTCAAGGAAGAGGAAGCCTAAGTGGCTTTAGGAGACCTTGAAGGATGCAGAGGCATTTGGTAGGCCCCAGGAGCAGATCGGGACAGTGGTGAAGCCAGACAGGTATGGTATGGCCCTTGTTGCGAGTCTTCGTGACTCTGAGCCATCCACATTATAGGAGGCTTCCCAGCATCAGGTATGGAGAGATGCCATGATGGAAGAGTACCATTCCATCATGAAGAATGATGCTTGGGAGATAGTGCCGAGACCTGAG
>LPNX010585913.1:300923-326157 GCA_001517045.1 Pseudotsuga menziesii
TTTTCTCCACCATTGGATTAGATTCCCACTTAGGGTTTAGACAAAAAGGGTTGAGGGAGGCATAACACTTTACTTTTTCATTTTGGAGAAGGAGAGACTGAGCTGAGAGAGGAGGTCAAACTAGGGCATTGGCACGATTCCCAAGAAGAGAGACTGCACAGAAATCGAGACAGAGGTACGAATTGCATTTAATGCTGCACAGTTTTCGAGGTGTACGGACTGCATTTAATGCTGCACAGTTTTCAAAGTGTACGGATTCCGTACAGCACGGATTTTGGCACAGTTTTCTAGGCAGATTTTTGGCACAGAAATCGAGGCCGTACAGTTGTACGGACTGCTGTTATTTTTCTGCACAGTTTTCAAGGCTTTGCTGGGCACGTTTTTCAAGATTTTGAGATGAAATCTTGGGTGGAAATAAGTTAAATTTTCACTGTATTTCTGTTCTGATATTTTTGCTGAAGATAATAAAATCTCTCTCTCTCTAACTGGTTTTCCTCGCAGGGGGTTTTTCCAGGGCTTGATTTGGGCCAAAAATCTCTGAGTCTATCATTTTATGGTGTGATTGTTAAATGTGTTTTTCAGCCTGTTAGTGTATTTTACTGTGTGTTTAATTGTTCAGTAAAATTTCATAAGTAACCTACAGCCAATGCAAAACCGGCTGTATGTGAAAACCACGAAATGTTGACATAAACCAGCAAACAGTAAAACCCAGAATTTCTTCAAGATCTATATTTTTTATGATTTGAGTTCATGTTTTTTTGGGCAATATGTGTGTGCACGTGTGTTGTTTCCTTGCATTTTGATATTGGCTTTTCAATAAATTTGACACAGACGTATTTGTTGTTTCCTTGTATCCAGATCCCGACTTTAAGAAAATTAGTTGTGCATGTTGTTTCCTTGCATTTGGATCTTGACTTTTCAAAATGTCTGGCACACACGCATTCAAATATGTTGTTTCCTTGAAGTTGGGTCCTGTGTTTTCAAAGAACTTAGCGGATCTTTATTTAGATTCTTTCTTGTTTCCATGGAATTTACCTTGAAAACCAGGGAGTATTTGAAATACATTGTTCAAGTGGTTCTTTGAACATAGGCCAAACAAGTCATTCCATTCATGTTAGTCTCAAAGAAGACATCATCGAGACTTGGTAAAAAATTGCCAATAAGTCAACGTTAGCTAAAGATTCAACTAAAACGATCAATCATTCTATTAGTTTTGACAAAACAAGGTTCTTTGACAAAACTCATCAGTATACTTCTAGATTAGTTAGAAAAGAGGCCTAATAATCTTAATAGGGTGATGGATTTAAAATCAGTGGTTCTTGGAAACATATAACTAATGGTTTCTATTTAAGACATTGCACCAAAAATAATATTAACATCAATAAGAATATCAATAATAAATATTAATATTAGTAAGAACATATTAATAATAAATCCTTCAATAATAATATTGTTAATAAACATCAATTGCATTTATTATTTACAAAAACTGCGTTGAGAGAAAAAACATACCGCAGATTTCCAGATTTTATTATTTATAAAAACTGCGTAAAGAAATGGTAAACCAAGTTACTATTTATTTATTTCAAAATAATGTTTAATACTGACTTTAATAATTAAAATTTATGAAGTGGATCTAAATTTTTAAAGATATAATTAAAATTTAATGGCATATTTTTTTCTAGATAAATAAATTAATAATATCCCCCTACCCTCTCGCACTTGAGCGAAGAATGAGAAAGTTGGTACCTTGCAAGTGCCATTCCGTGGATTTGCCCAACTCTTCGTTGGGTTTTTCGATGGAGGACAGTGACATGCTATCCACAATAGTGGTTGGTAACCTCACATGACTTCGTGGGAATGGATCTTGTGGCCTACTTGGGCATTATGCCGTAGTGGAAAGGCTAGCACTAATCAAACCATCCGTTGTTGCTTTAAACATGATGGTACACACACACACACACTTCTGGGGCTTCCCTTTTAGAAATCTCAAATATGACCTAGTCCTTCACCTCGACATAGTAACACCGACCCATATGGAATACTATCTCCTTCTTAAATAGAAGAAACACAAGTTCGGAGTTTCATTCTCTCCTTCATATGTTTCATAAGGGCCAAGACCTTTGGCGCACCCTCCATCATGAAAAACCATTGAGCAACATTGACTACCACACTTAGTGGACCCACTCACCTTTGCACAATATTCCTAGTCATTCCACCATTTAGGGCTCCTCTACACCTTCCTCTTGTCATTTCTTCACTCCTAATCTCATAGGGAGGCGTATCAATGTTCCTTTTAGGGGCACCCTATGGAGATTGCCACCTCTTATACTTGGGGGTTAACTCATGTGTCCTACCTTTAGTATGAAACTTTCATCCTAATCATGGTTCTGCAAAGGGTATGGCTCATTAGCCTTTCTTGAGAGACAATGATTCAGGCTAATCTTTTTGATGCCCTTTCTAAGCCTGTTGTTTTTACATGGATTTGAGATTTGGCATCCCAATGACTGTCATATAGACTGGTCTTGCAGTGAGACGGTCCAAACTATCATGCTCCAGCGTCTTATTTGGTGCAAATGTATTGTTCCCTAGTATATTGTATAGGTAGAGTTTGGTGCATTACTCACGACTTGACTTGTCATCTATCTTCACAGAGTAGGGAAAATGGTGAACTCCTTTTTAGGATGCGAGAAATACCCATTTTTGGTGCTTTGCTCTTCTGAGAGACTTTCATCTCTTGGTCAATTAGGTCGATATCCTTGTTTCGCTGAGGCATGACCATTCCTTCAGTTAGTGGGTATATGAATATCAATTGATTGCCTCCCTTCCAATCTTGCTTGATGCTTTTCTCTATCACCTTCTCCAAAGTAGGAAATTAATTCTATGATTAAGGGGGGATATTTGAATTTTGCATAAGCTTTACTTGGGTTTTCTGGATTGGATCGTTAGTACATTAGTGTCCCAAGTTGGCATTTTTCTCTAAGCACTTTCTTTAGATGACTCACAGGGTCATTGTTCAATCATGCTATCTTCATTTGCCCTTTCTACTTGGGTTTCACTTTCCTCTGCCAAATCTGAGTGTGCTCAAACTAATTCAAGGTCGAGACTTATTGCCCTCTTCCATGGTAGAATAGATTTGTGCACTTTGCTTCTTGCCTGGGGTGAAGATTGAGGGGCACTTTATCTTTATATGTCCTTTGCTAGTTTGCATTATAAGATTAGAGGGATGTTTTCTTTAGATACACTGATCATTGTTGCCTTGCATTATACATTAGAGAAGCCTTTTCTTTAAGATGATGTCTAAGAGTTCTTCTATGACAACTACATAGACCACCTCCTTTCTTTGGCTTTGGGTCCTTGGGGTAAAGTACCCCCCACTCAACTTGACAGCACTAGGACCATCTAACATTGCTCCTTTGCCCACACCACTCAGGCCTCAGGTTGTGACACATTAGGGCCTTGTAGGAGGATTAGAGCTGTTTGGGATAGCCGTTGTTGCAGGACGCCTGCTCAAAGATGCATTACTAGCTTCTTCCCTTTAAATTGGAGTTCTTTAGCCCTAGATGTCAGGAGTGCTTCCACCTTGTCGTTAGCTTTGACCACCATCATGGGCATGATGATGCCAACAAGGATTCCTCCCCAAGGCCCTGTCAGTCCTTGCCACTCTCTAGAGGACATTATTAAGCAGGCACTCAGTCTTGACATCTACACCATTGACTTTGAGGATGAGGGCTAACTCCCTCCTCCCTTCGTGGCAGTGGCATATATGTCTAGGCCTTGTATCATTACTGGCTCTTGTTCACTTTACAGGGTTTTCCTTCTTGGGATAACCGACTTCAACGCCTTTGTTTATGTCACTTCATTTGCTGCTGCTCTTCTACATATGTTTCATTTCATAATTTTAGTGTTGACTTTTGCACCCGCCTCAATTGTCTGGTTATTATTCCTTATGTAGTCTCCAGTGCCATTGATCTATTTGGTCTTTATGGGACATTAATACAAATTATGATTTCAGTTTTAAATTTCTGACTTTCTACTATTGTAGTTTTGCAGTGTCAGATAGGACAACGCTTTCTGCATAATCTGTTGAAATGTCAATCTATCATATGCTCAGTTTCTGGTTTGGAGTTTTCTTTTTTCTGTGGCAAAACTGCATACTTCCTAATCATTGTGGTTAATATTTTCTTCTTATTTCAATTCTCTAATTGAGTTGTCTTTTATAATGTAATTGTCCTTGTCTGCTGGACTACCTAGAGATTCAGAATTTTATTTTTGTTTGTTGTGAACTAGTTATGTTTTATATACATAATATGAGGTTGAAAGAGTAAAATAAGTTGGAGGGGAAAAATACTTAAACTCACCTTTAGTCCACAATTCACTGGCATCTGTCTGTAGTTACTCATGTATGTGACATTCTAGAATGTTACATTTTGTATTTTTTGTTGTTGTATGCATTCTAAAGTTTTGTATGATGGTGCCATGTATTGTAGATCTATGTACCGACAAACCCTCGTGGAGCAGAGACACTTCCCCCTGGCATTGTTGTCTCCGAGACAGATTTATATCTCCGTAGATTGTGGGGTAAGCCCAGTGAGGTGTGTTGCTTGCAATTGCTTTTCAACTCAAATTTTTCTCATAATGGATTTAGATTCAGCAGTACATAATTGGATTTTGTAGTTTTGTTTTTTGTTTTTTTAAAGCATTGTCAGAACAGAAGAATCTGGAACTCGTAGAAAGTAGGAAATAGAAAATAAGATGTGCAAATGTCTTGGAGAACCCTTAAATTTCACGGCTTGTCTAAGACTCTAAACTAATTGATTGTAAGATTTCATTAAATTTGGATTGGAATTGTAGGACATAGTGTTCAAGCAAAAGTACCTGGTGACATTCACAGTTGGTTTCGAACAGAGGGAAATGGTTAACCGTGCAGTTTCAAAGGTATACATGCATGGCAAAATTTGTAGTCTTAAATCTAAAGTTTTGTAGCTTTGTTTTTGATTTTTGTTGCATCCACCCAATGCATCCTGATTTCAAAGTTTGCGCAACTTTTTCTTTTTCGTTTCTGCATGCATTCTCTCCATTTAGTAAAGCCTAAAAGATATTAACAAAAAATTGCTCATGAAATGTATTAAAATGTTCAAAGCATAATTTTCTGCTATTGCTGATTGACAGTTCTCCAAAAATTTCACAATTCTACTCTTTCATTATGATGGGAGGACCAGTGAGTGGGATCAATTTGAGTGGTCAAAGAGTGCAATTCACATCAGTGCAAGAAAACAGACAAAATGGTCAGATATGCTAGTTGTGTTTTATTTAGTCGTTTGTTTTTTAATTTTTTGTTCTTTAAATTTTTATTTTCTAATTTTACAAGGAAAAAAGCATATAGTATTATATTTCAGAGATTGAACAAACACAGTACATTCTGAGAATACAATACTGCATTTGTTCAAACAGTGCAAGGAAAAAACCCCTTCTCTTCTGGATGACTACCCAAAACTAACCCCAATGCTTTTACAGCTCAAAAATGGATAAAAGGCCTTGCAACATCACCAAAAAAGAACTCATAACCAGATACATTAAATACATAATCAGAAACCAAAAATAGTCCTAGCAAAACAGCTAAAGAAGGTGAGATGGTGGGATCTCGGAGATGAACCCCTTGTATTCCTGAAGCTTTATCCAGATGGCAAATATAAAGGCTTTAGTGATCTGCATCCATATTGAGTTCTTGGTAAGTATTCTTGAAAGAAATCAAACCAAACCTGTTCTTCTTATTCGGAAGTGCTGATCCATTAAGTCGTGAAGGCCCACATTTTGAAACACCACCTTGCCATCTAACCTATCTATAACCAATTTTGAGTCACCCAATACTTGTAGATGTGAGACACCTTTCTCTATGGCTATTCCGAGGTAATCTAATGTTCCGTTACTGATAAATAGGGAATTGACTGAGGACATTTAATACCGGGAGGATATTAGAACAATTATTCAATATTATTAAGTCATCAGTATAGTAAAGAGGGCCATCAGAGTTATTACCATAAAGCATGCAAGCCTTATTTCTTCAGTCTTAAGTCAACAAACAATCAGAATTGCATTTATGCAAAAGTAAAGTGCAAACCCTAAAAGTGACATGCAATCCTTAAAATCTATATAAGAAGGTTAGTTGAACCAAAATGACATCCATGATTATTATTATTATTGAGTTTGGTTTCTAGAGAAGCAGTAGCAGGTGCCGCGGTAGCAAGTTGGGGCTAGAGATGAAAGTCTTCAGCTAGCAAGGGGTTTCGGCAGTGAAATCTATCTACCCTAATCACTTTGGGATAGATCATCTAGATCTATCATCAAGTATTCATCATCTTCTTAATTCTTGGTTCGATCATCCAACAGTCAGAGAAAGAGTTTATTGCAGGTGCACGTTTTGCTGCTGGGGAACAATTGGAAATCCCAAATCCATTCGCTAGCTCTCAGAAATCTAGTAAAGCTTTTGCATGCTTCCATCATTCTTCTCAGCAGGGGCACATCATCATATTGGGTGATTATCATTCCACTTCGGGCACATTCAAAGCCTCCACCAGCTAAAACATGAGGAAATAGGGCGTCACCCATTCTGGAGAAGATCAATTTGCTAGGGCACAAAAGAGGGTCAAAACTTCGGCACGAGTCTTTATCTCTCTGGAGGACTTATGCCATCATCTCTAGCAAGTTTCAACAACAACAGACCATCCTTGTCTAAAAAACGTCAAGATTAGCAAAAGGACATTCTCTCAGCTGGGCGTCAATTGTTGGAGAGAAGCATTATATCTTCTTATCTTACTTGCATGACCTGCATGCCTCCCCTCTATTGACAGACTATCATCAATATTATTAGTGGTATGTGTACATTCTCTCATTGAAAGTCTTTTCCCTATTATCTCTCCAGATCAACTATTTTATAGGGCCTTTTGGCACGACACTGTTTTGCATGCACAATTTATCTATATTTCTAGTACAACTTGAGCACCCTCAGCCCAACTATTGGATCTAATCCCCGGTCATAGAGAAAGTGAAGTAATGCAAAGGAGTGAGAAACAATCTTCCACCAACACCACATTCCCCGGGGTTGTTTTGAGAGGACTTCAAAGAACCACCATGGGAAACCTTCATCTATTTCCATTCTTCCCACCTCTCACTACATTGTCTCTTTTACTTAATTTGTAAGCCTTGTAGGAAAATTTTATCTTGTAAAAAACCTGTTTGGGAGTGAAGGGTGCATTCCGAAAATGAATTTCATTTTGGGAGTGCCATGTGGCCCAATTGACTGCAATATGAAAGTATTTAAACTCCTTTCATAATTTTTCGCCCAATTTTGAAAAGCTTATGTAAGGTAAACACCTTCCCATTGCCCAACCCCTGCCAAAAGAGCAACATTCCATACTTGCTTTGAGAAGTGACACCCAACAAGCAAGTGATAAATTGATTTGTCGTGTTCTTGGCACAAGATACATATGCCGGGCCTTGTTATCCACTAAGATGTACTTAGGTAGATTTCTAGTGAGCTGTCGAAGTTGTGAACAAGTCCCTCGTTCATTATCAGTGACCGGAAGTTCAGAAGGACTTTCAAGGCCAAACCGGTTTTTTTAATTTTTTTTTTTTGCGTGTTCATACCTTGCGGGGAAATTGTAATAACTTGACGTAGCATGATGACTTTTTGTAAAAGGCTTGGCCAACTTGGACTTAGCTATCAATGCAATACTCTGGAGTGTGTTCTCCTTGTTAATTATATGTTGCTTGTCAGAGACATAATTTCTGAGTTTTTAACTCAAATCTCCAAAGCTGGAGTATTTGCTTTAGTAGTTGGCCTTAGGAGGTTATTAAAGTCTTTGTATATGTATATTACCATGCTAGTCATTTTTTTTGAGTCATATGAACATTGCACTAGGTCCTCCATAGTTTTTATTTTAATTTTTTGAGAAAAATAACTTTTCCCGTAAACATAGGCTATTTTTTAATAGTTTAATTGAGATATTTCAAAGTGTTATATAAGTGTGGCTAGGGGGCCAAATTTGCCATGGGGGTGCTTGTTTTCAAACTCAGAGCACCCACTTCACCCCAAAACCCACTTTTCCTAAGTTTTAAGTGATTATTTATCACTTCAGTGAAATTCTCTCTGAAATAGGCAAAAAGTGAATGAAAATTAGAAAAAGGGGAAATATGGAGAAAAAACACATCCTTAAATCAGTGGGAACTTGTCCTAGACATGTTCTTGTTATCACATATACATTGTAGCTGGGCTACCATGATGTAGCATATAGATTGATCTCTTTATTTTTTTGAGCTATTCAGTTGGATGGGGTTTTAGCATGGATCATTATTTCTTGAGCCATTCAGAGCCTTTGTTCAACGACAGTTTCAGATTGTTTCTTTGCCAGGACTAGGATCTACTTGTCCAGTGAGATGATTTCATTGATGACCTAATTCATTCGAGCAGAGTAGTAGATATGGTGCACATAGATACAAATGGGCATATAAAATAGAGTTAGGTATATGGTGAGATCATATATATGGCTCCTTGGTTGGATTTTGCTCTTTGATGTATGTTAAACACCTAAGCTTGTTATGTAAGCATGATCATGGTGACGTGTACTTATATAACATATGTATTAATGCTTAAACCTGTGTTGCGAATGATTAAAGATTCTAATGTTGAAGATATTGTTGATGCCATGCTTTACACAAATTTTAAACCTTAGTGCTATGTCGGTTCCATGTATCATTTGTTCCCATCCATCTAGTTCATCCATAATTCTTTTTCTCCTATGACCTGTGTTGATTAAGACTTGTGAGATTGAAGATACTTTTCCCCATCTTGACCCTTGTGCATGATAGACTCCATGTTGTTTTGTGTCTTTGACTATGAAGTATGTGTGGCTTGGCTAGTGTGGCTAAGTTCACCGGATGGTTTTCCCTTAGTCTTCAAAACAAGTCTTCCACCCAACAGTGTCTTTAGACCCTAAAGTATAGAAACACATAAATGTTATATCTAAATGATGCAAAGAGTGAATGTTATAAAATAGTCAGTGGCCAAAGGATGAGCACTCATTCCTTGTATAACGTTAGTCTCATTTACTCCCCACAAGGGTAACAAGGTGAGGCAAGCCCGTTTGGGCTATGGATGCTCGCTAGCAGCGGGGCTAGGACTTGGTCATTTACTGGAGCCTAGAAGGCTTTCCAGGGCACCTACCTTTGGAGGCTGGCTATTATCTTATGTGGAATTAAAGGTTGTTTGAAAAGGTCAATGGTCAAAGACTGAGTACTCATTCCTTGTATACTATTCGACTCATTTGCCCCTATAGGGCAACAAGGTGAGACTAGCATGCAAATGTTTAGTTTGTGTCATTTTCTGGAAGCCCAGAAGGCTCTCTAGGGAACTTGCCTTTGAAGGTTGACTAGCATTCCACATTGATAAATCCATTATATGGAAACTTGCTATAGCCTGAAGGAAACAATCCCAAGTACTTTATCCATTTGTGAGACACCACCATCCCCTATTGCTATCTGTCATGCATATGTCATTTTGGTTGAGTATATTTGTCATCATTCTGAGAGATCACATGGTCAGAGCTAACTAGAGGTCATCACCCTTTACTTAGCCTTACTTTCCATCCTCGCCCACCATTAGCAAATTGTTTAAACTTTGTAAGTATGGCATATACAAGAGACTTCCAGAAGATTCAATGATTTTTCAAAGACATAGGTATATCTTACTAGTTATTATTATTATTATTAGTAACCATGATTTAAGTTGGGCTTTAATATACATCTTGGAGCAGTTCTTACCTTGGATGCCTGCAGGTTTAGCTCAGTTCATCATCTCACCTTAAGTTTGGGTTTTGACCTGGTCAACCCAATTGACCAAGTCAAACACGGTTCCCAAGGTAGTGGCTAAAAATTTGATAGTGCTTATATTTACTCCAGACATGCTCAGGACCAATACTGCAGTTCCAGTTTTCAGAGTTTGGCCTCAGATTGCATGGTCAGTGATTATTATCACTTTATTATTGGTCATATTATATTATTATTGCAGTGATTTTGGTTTTCCCAGAGCACCACAGTGCTCCAGGGGGTATGAGTGGTTACTTATACCATTCTATTGTCTCCAAACACTCGTGTAGTCAGTTTGCCCCAGTTCTCAGTGTGAATGAAGATACGATGAGTTTTATGATTTTTAGAGGTTGTACCATCATAAAATGAACTAGGAAATCACTTGGAAAATCGATTTGTCTTGTGTGGTCAAGGAAATGGTAGGGAAACTTATCTAGGTGATGTATTATGGCTCTCTGGACACCTATACTCCAGTTTTAGTCATTAGTTTGTCCAACGTTATTATATTTGGCTCATCCAGGGAGGATGTTTCTCAAGGGGCGCCCCTCACCTTGGCTATATGATGTACCACAATGTTATATCTTATGATTTGATGTTGTAATGGGGCCTAGGGAGAATTGAGCCCCTAAGGTGACCCCCTTGATGTATTATCATGTTATATCTCATGTTATCTTATGTTTTGACTTAGACAAGGCATCATTGGGCAAAAAGTGCGCCCCCCTTGATCTAGTCAACTTGATTCATGTATTGATCCATGTAAAAGTAATCTCCATCGTTGATGATGTTATAATCTCAATTGTCGGATGTAAAATAAAGTTAGGGTTTTCGTCTCTCAAAAGCTATATAAAGGAGAGACGCCCCTCATTGTATCCCATTAGGAAATTTGGCGCCATTGGATTTTGATGAATAATAGAGTTTTTTTGGGATCTCTTGTCTTTTGTGGATGATTGAAGAATGATCTTTGTGATTGACTGACATTATTTCTCGTTTGCATTGGAGATTATTGGTGAATCTCTGGCATATTTTTTCTGGATCCATTTTATTTATTTGGCAGGGAAGTCGATTTGGAGAGGGGTGCACCTGTGGGAGATGTCCACCTTGCTCTTTTCTTCGAATTGTATGGTTACAGGGAGTATTTCTATCTTATGATTTCTTACTCTCTCATTTTTTTACTTCTCATTAGTAATTGTCATTTTTCTTGCCATTCTCATTGTTATTTACTTGGCCTGGCAAGAGAGAGGGTGCATTTGGCTTCCTTGGGCGATCTCAACACAACTAGATTTTTATAGTTGCTCCACTTGATCTATGGGGAAATAATCTTCGTCACTTGGCATTCATCATCGGAAACATCAGGTAAGTTTCTCCTAGGTAAGATATATCCTTTTTCTCAATATATAATTGGAACTGCATTTTCCTTTCATCAAACCCTTGTTTAAAAGACCCTCATTCGTAGATCTATAGGTTCTAGTTTGCGGCGGTGTATAAAATTGAAAACCCACTTTGGAATAATCATAAAATTCTGAAGTCTAAATTCTCACGATCATCGGACTCAATTTGCCCATCTAACACACTTGTCTGCGTCTTAGGGGAAGACGCTCTCCTTGGGAGGAGTGGGTATTTCCATATCCGCAAACTGGGTATTGCTAGTTTTACTTCTAATCATCTTATATTACATCTAGCAATCAATCCGAGTGTCCAATTTCACTTAATTTCACCATTTGCCCCTAGATCCAATTTCCCATGCTTAAAACCCTAGGGTAAATTGGGGATTTTCACACAAACACTCTTAATCTCTTAGTAATTGTACAAAACTCTAATTAAATATAATATTAAGAGATTCAATCAAGATTCCCTGGGTTATGGACTTTCTTTCCTTGTTTTTAGGGCTATCTTGGTTATAGGGACGCCCCCTGGACTCGATGTTTTCACTGAGCCTGAAGTGCTGGTATTCTTGATTGGCATGACAACCGAGTCAGTGTTACAAACATTTGCCGATATATCGGCAACATCGCGATATATCGCGATGTTAACTCACTGGCAATATATCGCAATATATTGCCCCGATATTTCCCTTGATTTTTTGGCGTTTTTTCCCGATTTTTTCACGATATTTGCCAATTTTTTTCGCGATATTTACCGACTTTGCGCGATATTTGCCGATTTTATGGCGATATTTGCAGATTTTTTCGAATGTATTGTGATTTTTTGTATTTTTTCATAATTTTGTATTTTTTATTTTGCCGATATATTGCCGATGTTTGTCAACATTTTCGCCGATAAATCCGATAATTTCTTTTTGGAGCCTCGGCGATATGTTCGCCGACACGATATTTGTAACATTGATCCGAGTTCTTTCAGAGGTCTTGGATATTGTAGGTCGTGACTTTAGTTGCCTTTCCCTTTGCCATCTTGGATAGGATCACCCTACAGGGCAACTACAAGATTGATGATAATAGTTCCAAGTTAACTAAGGATGATGTTAGGGCTAATTAGAGACCAAATCAAGATCAAATCAAGTCGAATCCAATCAAATCCACGAGGGGGCGACTTTGTCTTTAGAGGGGCACATTTATCCATGACAGAGCTCACCTCTTGTTGTATATGTGTCACAGAAAGAGGCGGGGAAGACCTACCTTATGAGAGGTGTCGCCTACCACCTCTAGTTCATTCTAGTTCGTACCCAATCATCTCAAATTCTTCTCCCTTGGGGTTTGCTCTCATTTTTCCTATATATGCAATGCCTTAGCTCTCTTTCAAACTAGTTATAGTTGTTTTGATTGAAATAAGAAGGCTTTGGAGGTTAGATGGTGTCGTGTTCTATTGTGTGGATTATTAGAAAGTGGCAACAAGGAAAGTCTTCTAGCATTGCATGTGTCCTTGCATGCTAGGAAGACATTAAACAGGAAGCCAAATGTATTAATGTGATTTGGACTTAGGAAAATACATTAATTATTCTAATTTGATTTTGACTTAATGGAATCACTTTTATAAAGTGAAAAATGAAATAATTTAAGTGATGGCTAATCTAATCTTGGCCATTGATCTCATTGGAGGATCACATCCATTGATCCATAGTGAGGGTTAGGGTTTTTGCTTAGCCATTGTTTTAAAAGGAGATTTGGTGGATAGGACACACACACATAGGAGAAATACATACAGAGAAAAGTTAGAAGGAGAAGTTTGTTGAGAAGACGGAGGAACACTCAGCCGAGAGGTTCGCCGAGTTACCAGGCAGAGAATCGGGATGTACAGATCACGTAGATGGTAGATTGTACACAACAGAGGAAGACCTACAACTGCCGTACGAATTTTGTGCTGTCAATGTCATACCCGTACAAATTTGTACAACTGGGCCAAACTGTTGACGTAGGGGCTGTACAACTGCGCAAGGGTCATACAGTGTTGGTGGGGTTGTCTAGTGATTTTGCAGAGGATCGATTTGTGAGGTTGGGTGGATTAATTGCTGGATTGTAATTGTTCCATATTTTCTTAATATACATTTCATAACTGACTGCTACATCGGTTTCCCATCCGAGGGTTTTATCCAGGAGTTTGCATACCCAAAACATTGTCTATATTTATGTGATGATGTGGATGTTTCTCAGCATTTACTTTCTGCTGCAATACTAATAAGAGAAATTCATGTGTGGTTTTCAGTAATAAATTAAATATATTGTTTAGCCCTAGTTTGAATTTTAGAGGAAAATTTACATGGATGAGCATTGCCATGTCTCATTGAGGTAACTTGTAATTTTTTCATAGTTTGCTTATTATGATCTTGTGGATTTGGCCTCGAAGGATTGCTATCAATTGGCAGGAAAAGAGTTTAGTAATAAGTTTATTGGCTAATTCTTTTTTATTAGATCTTACATGTCTAATAACTTTATTGGCATGTTGTTTTAGTCTCCCTATATATGTATTAACTGGATCTCACAAGTATCTTGGCAAGCTTTTGATTAGTTGCAGTTATCCTAGTTTGAAGAAAGCGTTGATCTAGTTTGCTTCCTCATTTTCTCCAACATATTCAAGGCATAGTCCCTTGACATTCCACCAGAAAGCTCCACGGTTGATTATTCGAGTACCAAGCCACCTTTTCTTCTCTTTCTCCATTTAAATCAAACTCTTTACTTTGGTTACCTTTTCTTATTTCTTAGATCTACTTAGTTTAAAATGTTAAAATCTTTCTAGATCTAATTTATAAGAATATCTTGCTTAGATCTAAAAGTTGCATAAAGTTTTACCTTTTTTCATTTAGATCTAGCTTAGAAATCTACCCTTTTTTAAGTTATTTCAAGTAAATCTTAAAGCTTGTAATTTGAGTCGTTTTCTTTTTGCCAATGACCCCAAATTTTTTAGTTCATTGTTTCTTAGATTTAGTCTCTAATTTAGGATAATTTTCTAGTATTTTTCTAATTTCCTGAATCACTCTTAAACTGATTTTGGGCACTTTTTCTACTAATTATCTTTGCTGGTTTTTGTATTAGGACATTAGAAAAAGAGGATTTAGGCACCAATGTTGGCAAGTTCAAGCAAACGAAAATATCCTTGAACCCTCTTTTTCATCCTTAACATTTCTTCATACTATTGTAACCTCTTTCCTTCGATCTTATAAGGAGAAAGAGGGCTTCTTTAAGCATTGTAATTACCATAATAAAGGAGATTTGGTGGGCAACCAAGTTCCCACACCCCATCCCGTAGGGGGATTTCCACACTTGTCTTTTTATGGTGTGAATTTTTTTAATGTTTTGCTCTACTTTTGTAACACAATCACACACTCTGCCTAAACATGTTGCAGAGTTTCTAAAGTCGTTTCAGAGTTTAATGCTATGCTTTTCCGTTTTTCAAGAAGTAATTGGAATAAACATCTGCCATTTTCGTGTATGCTCTTGCCCATCACAGTTTCGCCTTGAGCTTTGGGAAAACCAAAAGTTGAAGTGTGCACTCATTAATCTTTAACATATAATGAAAAACTCATTTTAATAAAATCAATCTCCCACAAAAATAACGAAAATTTGGCGTTTTTGAGCTTCACTATTTGTGGGCAAATTTTGCAAAGGAAGTGGGAACAACTAGAAAGTGACCACGGGGCCCCGTTAGGCTACACCCTCGTTTGGTGTAATGTTGGACACACCCCCGTGACTCCATCCAACCCACACGTCCTTGTGCGAAGCCACATTAGTTGAAATCTTGACATATTCCTCGTACCTCACAACATATCAGGAATCCCCTTTCCCCTTTAATCCATTTCATCCATAAATGACCAAGATACACTTGCACAACATATCCCTTTACAACATTATTTGACTCCATGGCATTGTTCTACAATCTTTACTTTCTGCTTAATTCAATCAATGTGTTGTGAATGCTTTAAATTTCATGTTGTTGAGTTAATTTTCTTTTGCAAAGTTTTGTTTCAGTATTTCCTTTCGAACTCCTAGACTAATTTCATCTTTTGTTTCTTAGCTTAAAAGCCTTAGATTAGTTTATAGGGACCACCCCCCTTGGCTTCGCTAAAAGTTGGCCTAGACGAAGGAGTTGAATGTTTAGTGACAGTATCTCAACTCGAGACTTGCCCTCAAGGACGCACCAAGTGGCTTGAAGGTTTCTACCACACCAAACTCCCTCGAGGTGTGTGAAAGGCGACAACAGGTCCTTTCCTTGCATGCCTCTGAAGGACATCCCAGGTAATTACTTCATTTGATAATGCCATCCAAAAAGATAACTTTGGCTGGAGCGACCCCTTCATCTTCCATATACTCTGCCATCACCATACCTGTTCAGCTTTTACCT
This sequence comes from Pseudotsuga menziesii, assembly GCA_001517045.1. Classification (NCBI taxonomy): domain Eukaryota; kingdom Viridiplantae; phylum Streptophyta; class Pinopsida; order Pinales; family Pinaceae; genus Pseudotsuga; species Pseudotsuga menziesii. Next base: position 316,578 of record LPNX010585913.1, read on the forward strand.
CTGCCACAAATATTGAAGCATATCCCATGTAATGACCCAATTTGAAAATTCCAAACAAAGACAGAATTTGGGGCAAAATTGTATTGACTAGTCTTGACTCTAGGGGCTTCGAATGGCACAAGAGGGTCTCGAATTTGGTAGAGACTGATATGGCGAGTCTTAAGACCACTTAATGGACTCTTTGGTCACCTTTATAATAGGTTATAGACATCTGCAACTCAATTTGGGGTCATTGGCAAAAATGGAAAAATTGCTAGTAAATGGTGGTGAAATCCCCCCTAGGGTGTGAGCAGAAATGGCTCTCCAACTCATATGCGACCCTCCCAAATTCTCAAACAGAGCACGGGGACTGATATTAGACCTCATTGACTGTCATTATGTGTGGATATAAGTTCTGCAACAGAGTTATAAAGCTTCACATTCGAATGCATATGTTCAGTGATATTTGCTTAAGGGTATTGATAGTAATATCTTAACTTTGACTCATAAAATGTACATGAAATGTTTCAAAACAGAGCATAAGGAATGTAGACCATTAACAACATATCAATAGCTCACTCAACAACATATAACATCACAACAACTCCTCAACACAAATCAGATACACAACTCCTTTGAATTGGAAACCAATACATGGAAACTAGCAAACCATAGCTTGGAAATGTGGACATTATATGTATTTCTGCTAATTTTGACTTACAGAGAGTATGGGAGACATATTACAGAGCCATAAATCATTCACCCATGCTTGGGCATCAACTAGACTCAACAAGGCGCAAGCACCATTCACACTAGTGTGCCATCATATGGAAACATGGGAATAATGATGTAGGGAATGCGAGAATGGCAGGAGAGAGGAATCACGAACTGTAGCAGCCTCCTATCTGCAATAACAACACTTCATTGAGCTCCAAATGAGAGGTCAGGGTGGCCTCTTCAACAACCAATTTGGATGAGAATCCAACTCTCTCGAAATTGGCTCACTAGCAGGGAGAGTGAGCACTCACTATGTAATGGACACACTAGTGCTTTCCAAAATGCCAAAGGCAACTTCTCAAATTATCAAAATCCATTCTCCTTTCTCATGACATATTTTTATAACTCCCCTAAGGCCCTCCAAGGTCGAATTCCCTCCCATAGGCTTCCTCCAACTCATCCTTGATGTTTAGTAACCCCTACTACACTTGTTCTTCTCCTCATCCCTTAATCTTCCTCCAAATTACCAACCCCCAAGTACGCCCTCTTGGTGGCTATTTTTAGCCTTGACATGTCAGATTGTCATAGGTCTGCAATCAGGTCTGATTTTGTCATAGAATCTTTCATCATTGTTGTCATAAAACACAGGGAATTTCTCTCCAAGTGGCACATAGTTTCTTCCTAGTCTCTTCCTCTTCAACAGGGAGTTATTTCTCTTCACCTATTCGAATCCTTGGGCTTATGACATGTTACTTGACACCTCTTCACCTTCCAAGAACGTTCCATTACTCATAATTTCCAATTTGGGGTTAAGTCATGACAAGTGTAAGGAGGAATCTAGCCACCCAAGGTCCCCATGAACCTCCAAGTGTTTTCATGAAGCAATGCCACTTTATTTTCTCCATATTTATTATTTGTATGACCCAATTTAATGTGTAGATGGTAAACTAATGTTCTCTTGGGTCTCATAGCTCCCTTATTGCAAGATTAATGCCTCCTCCCCAACCTAGGGAACTAGTAGGTGGGTGAAACATTGTTAACTAGTAGTCTCATTGGGATGGGGACATGACATTCCAATCTGGCAGTATACTCACTTGAGACAGAATTTTTCAACCAATACTATGTGTCCTCCCCCTGTGCGAGTTTAATAGAAAAGTTGATAAGTATCTGAACATAAGATGCCCATTCCACCCCCTTGTCATCTAGTAGCCCAAGGTCCATTGCTGATTCTTTTACTGGTTCTTTGGTTGTTCCAGTTCAAGTTGAAATTTTTAGAAAAATGGCTCTTATCCAGTGTTGGTTTTGACTGCTTTGATGTGAAAAATACCCTGGAGCAAAATTAATGTTGATCCTTTTGAGTTGATGGTTTCATGCCCAAAGAGATTTAAGACTAATACTTTATAGCATGTAATTGTACAATGTAGCCTTAACCAGGATAGCACAAAATTTTGTTGATTTGCACGTTTTCAATAGGTATGGTTGGCAGTATATACAGTTTTTAGGCTACTAGCAACTTCAATACCCATTGCTTTATTAGTAAGTGCTGTAGAAATTAGGCTTATAAATTTATAACTTATCTCTTTAACTGAATTGTTATCTAAGGATTCTTTGGAATGAATTTTGCTATAGTTTATTGACTCATATTTTTTGAACATGTCTAGGTTTTTGCAATCGCCAAGGTTTTCATTGAACTTAAGTTTTAGTAGAAATGATATTTTCTTAGATCTAAAGCTATTCTGTTGCAATTTCTAGTGTAAATATTTCCACCCATAAATATATGAATTCAATACTAATCTTAATCTGGTTTCAGGTGGTTTGCGAAGCGTTTCCTTCACCCAGATGTTGTGGCACCTTTTGATTATATCTTCATCTGGGATGAAGATTTAGGAGTTGAGCACTTTAATGCAGAAAAGTAAGTTCTATTGATTTGTTGAATATAGGATATTCTTGTCATTTCTCAGATTGTCTTCTTCTTCCAATAATGTAAGACATCTTCCAAATCAGCTCTATCTATAAAATATTTTCCCTCAGCAATGACATGAATGTCACTTTACAGCCTACCAATAAGTTTTGACATAATCTTCCTTCATATCAGATACCATTCAATCTGACTTTAATACCGATGAAATTTATATCTAAGAAAGTAGGTCTAACATTAAACTATATAATGCTTTGGTGTCAAGGACTCATGGACCAAAATGAAAATGCAAATGTTAAATCACGTAAAATCATCTCTAACTCTTGCACATATGCCTGCTTTGCATTTCTGTTAGCTACTTTTTTTATAGCCTCTTGCTTTTCTAATTTTACTTTTGTAATAGCTGCATGCCTTTCTAATTGTATTGCCTTATGTGGAACTGTATAATCATTCTCATGTGTAAGAATTGCATTATCATTTATCAATTCTGCCGGATTTTCTATTTTCTCATTTAAAGTAAGCTTTCTTTTTCATGTCAAGGATCGAGGCAGTAGTTCCTTGATTTGGGAAAAAATAGGTTTGAATCATCTGTTTATTTTTGACATCTCATACAGCATATGTGCAAGAGTTAGAGATGATTTTACGTGATTTAACATTTGCATTTCTGTTAGCTACTTTTTTTATAGCCTCTTGCTTTTCTAATTTTACTTTTGTAATAGCTGCATGCCTTTCTAATTGTATTGCCTTATGTGGAACTGTATAATCATTCTCATGTGTAAGAATTGCATTATCATTTATCAATTCTGCCGGATTTTCTATTTTTTCATTTAAAGTAAGCTTTCTTTTTCATGTCAAGGATCGAGGCAGTAGTTCCTTGATTTGGGAAAAAATAGGTTTGAATCATCTGTTTATTTTTGACATCTCATACAGTTTAACTGTTTTTTCATTCAGGTGTCTCTTGGTCCAGACTCCAAAGTATTAATTATGCCAAAAGTATTAATGATGAGGGATGTTTGGTGCATCTCTAAGGATTAATTGCATTCTGTGGGAAAGGATAGATATAGAGGTTTCGTCTGGTCATTTAATATCTCTGATTTATTAATTACTCATTAAAGATCACTTGTTAGTGCCTCGCTAATTAATTGCGGTGTGGGAGTGTAATAAATATTAGTCTTTACATTACATTTATTAGACTACTTCATATTCATGATAGGGATGCACTAGTATTTAGTATTTACCTTCAAACTCTTGTTAAGCGATAAGTCTATTGGGATGGACTTGTTGTAAATTTTCCTTTAGTATTCAACTGGGGCTAAACAGTGCATGCAAAATATCAACTGATAACCACACATGAATATCTTTTATAGTATGCAGTGGAATATAAAATTGATAAATAACTCACAACATCACATCACAATATTGACACTATTATTTTGGGTATGGAAACCCCAGGAAAAACCCAAGATTATGAAAACCGGTGTAGCAGTCAGATATAGATTTTATTATGAGAAAATATGGAACTTTTACAATCATTGCAAATTCACCCAAACCTGACGAATGCAGTACCTAGCAAAATCACTGGGCAAATCCCAGCTAAACCTCAACACCCTCCTATGTGAGTGTACAACCCAGCTGTACGAAGCTCAATGATCTTGCTGCTCGCTCCTCCGTCTTTCGGCTAAATCCTCTGTTTGACTTTCTCTCCTTATCTGTATCTTGTCTCTGTTGGAATACAAGTGTGTGTTCTCTCCACCAATTGATCTCTCTTTTATAACTTTAGGTAAAGTGAAAACCCTAATTTCACTTTCACTTTAACTAGTGGTAAAGCAAAAAAACCCGAATTTCACTTTCACTTTAACTAGTGGTTCACTAAAGTTAATTTAGATCACTTTAATTTATTTTCCAAAGTAAACTTAGGAAAAGTAAATTAAATACAACTAGTTTCCTATTTTAAGTCTTCTGCATGCAAGAACACATGCATGCAAGAAGACCTTCCTTGTTGCTACTAGTTTAACACTCCCTCTCAATGAGGAAGGGATTCGGTAGCAACCCCAACTTATCCCTAAACTTCACAAAACGCTGTCTGCAAAGTGCCTTCGTGAAAATGTCCGCCACCTGCTCATCTGTCTATATGTACTCTAACCGAATGGTTCCCCTCTGAACACAATCTCTCAAGAAGTGGTATCTGATGTCTATGTGTTTGTTCTGATCATGGAACACTAGATTCTCAGATAACCTGATGCCACTCTGATTGTCACAGTGAACTACTGTAGCCTCTAGCTCACACTCGAACAACCCTGCAAGTAACTTCCTCAGCCACATACCCTCACAAGCAGCCATGCTGGCTGCCATGTACTCAGTCTCTGTCGAGCTCAATGCAACTAACTTCTGCTTCCTGCTGAACCAAGAGACAACCCTTGATCCGATGCTGAAACAGTAGCCTGAAGTACTCTTCTGGTCCTCTACACATCCTGCCCAGTCAACATATGTGAAACTTGCTAACTGTACACTCCCCCTGCGCTCATAAACCAATCCATACTCCACTGTACCTCTGATGTAGCGAAGTATGTGCTTCGCAGCCGTCCAATGCACTCTCCGAGGGTCCACCATGAACTGACTCAAAGAGTTGACTGCAAAGCTGATGTCTGGTCGAGTGTTGACTAGATACATAACTGATCCGATAAGCTGACGATACAAAGTAGGATCAAATTCGTCTGATCTTGATGCATCAATCTTCCTCCAGTTGTAAACTAGAGGTATGGCCATAGGGTTGCAGTCCTCCATCCCGAATCTCTTCAGGATCTCTATTGCATACTTCCCCTGTCCGATGAAGAAGCATCCATCTCTTTACCAAACCTCCAAGCCTAAAAAGTAATGCATCAGCCCAAGGTTTTTCATCTCAAACTCAACTGCAAGGTTGGACTTACACTCTCCAATCAGCCTCTCATCTCCTGTAAAAAAAAGACCATCCACATATAAGACCAGTATGAGAGGCACCTCACTTGTCAAGAAGTACAGGTTGTGGTTAGCCTCATGTTGAAATCCCATCTCCCGTAGATAGTTGTTAATCCTCGAGTACCATGCTTGAGGTGCCTGCTTGAACCCGTAAAGAGCTCGATGTAGTCTGCATACATGTGTCTCCTTGTTCTCCACATCAAACCCCTCTGGCTGCTCAATATACACCTCCTCCTCTATAACTCCGTTGAGGAAGGCAGTCTTGATGTCCATCTGATGGACACGTCAACCCATCTCAGCTGCTAGTGAGATAATGGTCCGAATGGAAGTATACCTAGTAATATGGGCGAAGGTCTCCTCATAATCAATACCCTCCTTCTGTGAAAACCCCTTTGCCATGAAGCACGCCTTGTACTTCTCCACGCTTCCGTCTACTGCATGCTTCACCTTGTATATCCATCTAGATCCCACCACCTTTTTCCCTTGTGGCCTCGGCACAACCTCCCATACCTGGTTTTTCATAATGGAGTCATACTCCTCAACCATAGCTTCTTGCCACACATCATGTTGTGCAGCCTCCCTGAAGCTGGAAGGTTCAGAGTTAATCAATTCTGTCATCAGTGCCATATAACTAAGCCTCTCTGGTGGTACACTCCGTCTAAAAGATGTCTGTGGAGGATCTACCTACCTGGAAACCTGCACTGTGGATCTAAACCACTTAGGCCTTGGGCTACTGTCAACGTGCTACGACTGTTGGATATCCGTTTCCTGCTGCAACTCATCCTTCAAGTCAATGACTAAAGGATCCTGTCCACCTGACTCCCTCTGGCCATTAGAACATGTGCTCTATGTCTGTACCTATACCTGTACATTTGGCTCCTCCAACTTGACTCTCGACTCTTGTGCTGGCTGCTGCTCTGCTGGTAAGTCCATAGATCTCTGCAAGGCCCTGTCCTCATCGAACTGGACATACCTACTCACAATGATCCTTCGGCGAGCAGGAATGTAAACTCTATATGCCTTCGAAATCTCGCTGTAACCAACAAGTAACCCCTTCTCTCTAGAAGGGTCCAGCTTCTTCCTATTGTCAGCATGAACATGACAATAGCAAACACTGCCGAATATGCGAATGTGACTCACATCTGGCCTAGTGCCTGTGAAGACCTCTTCTGGTGTCTTCCTCCCGAAGGCTGTGTGGGGACACCTGTTCTGAATGTATACTGCAATCCTGTATGCCTCGGCCTAGAGGAAATAGTGGTAATCCTTGATCAAATAGCATGGACTTGGCTGCTCCAACCATAGTCCTGTTCTTTCGCTCTGCAACTCGATTCTGTTGTGGGGTATGGGGCATAGTGTGCTCCTTGATCCCCTCAGCCGAACAGTACTCCATGAACTCATTGGAAGTGTACTCACCCCCGTTGTCTGTCCTCAACACTTGAATCTTCTTTCCTGTTTGGTTCTCCACAAGAGTCTTGAACTCTCAGAACTTCTCAAAGACCTTTGACTTGGCCTTCAGGAAATAGATCCAGGTTTTCCTGGAATAGTCATCAATGAAGGTTACGCAGTAACTATAACCACTGAACGAATGGACACTCATAGGTCCACATACATTTGAATGCACCAAGTCCAAGGGCTCCTTAGACTTGTGCTCACTCTGTGGGAAAGGCTTCTTGATGTTCTTCCCCAAAGCACAACCCTTGCAGTGGTTATGCTTTTCCTCCTGTACGTGAGGAACTCCAATGATTGCCTATCTCAAATGCTTCAATACTCCATGGTGTAAGTGTGCCATCCTCCTATGCCACAACTCACCCTGACTGTTGCTACTGCTGCTGACTAGAGCCTTTGCAAGCTCAAAGTGTAATCTATACACTTTCCCGCTCCTTCTGCCAATCACCCGATCCAAGCTCCTATTTGACCCCTTGGGCCTGATATACACTCTATGGTCACGGAACTTCACTTGATATCCCTTGTTCTCCAGAGTGGAGACTGATATAAGGTTCTTGGTCAGTCCTGGAACATATAACACATCAACAAAACAGAGGGGTTTGCCAGACTCCCTCTCAAATGAAACAGTGCCAACTCCTTGCGTCTGATATTGTGCATCATCACCCAGCTCAACGTGGATCCATGTTCCACCCTCTTGCAAGTCTCAGAAGAATCTCTTCTATCCAGTCATGTGACTAGATGCTCCAGTGTCAATGTACCATATGCTGCTCCCTGTGGTGCTTGCCATGCAAGCTATCAAGCAAAACTCCTCATCGAAGTTCCTGCTGAACTCATCCACCTTTGCAGATCCAACCATCTGAGTGTTACTCTTCTTCTTGTTGGGGCACTGGGAGGCAAAGTGTTCCTGTTTGTGGCAGATAAAACACTTGACCTTTGATACGTCAAGGTTCTTCTTACCATTCTTCTTCCTCTTTTCCTTCCCCTTGCTCTTCCCTGTAAGGGCTAGAGCCTCCTCATCCACAATCTGTGGGGCACTGCTGGATGAGCCTGATCCTTGACCCATGTGGGTCTCCTCTTACACAAAGTCATCCCATAGTCTCTGCCAATCAGGGAACTTCTCCCTAGCCACAACACCTTTGACAAAGGTGTCCCATGGCTTAGAGAAGCCATTGAGGGCTATCCGAACTAGCTCCATATCCACTATCTGAGAGCCAACAACTCCAAGCTCGTCCTTGATTTGTGTGAGCCTCATGAGATAAGGCACCACTCCTTCTCCCTTGGCCATCTTGGTGCTGCGCATCCTCTCTTGCAACACCATATTTCGGTTCTCGTTCTTGCTTTGGTACAGACTCTCCAAAGCCATCCACATCTCTGCTGCGGTTTTCTTACCAGAAAGGTGAGGGACTATATGGTCCTTCACTCCATCCATGATAATCAGCATGGCTCTGGAATCAATCTTCTTCCAAGCTGCTAAATCTGCCGAATCTGTGGGTGCAACCTTCGTGGAGTCAATGCGCTCCTCTGCATCACTAACGTCTAGGATCCTTGTGATCCTTTCTTTCCATGTTGAAAAGTTTTGAGCACCTTGGAGTCTATTCTCAACTCTCAACTGCACGACCATAGTGAAGTGTTCCTGTCAAACCCTAGATCTGGATGTCTAGGTTTGTGTCTTCTTATAGATTTGCGCCCGATCTATCACTGCTGCTGCAAATCTCTCAGCTTTAGCTCACTAGAGCAGAGTTGCCGAAGCTTCCCCCCCCCCACGGATCCGACCTCGGAACCTCGCTCCGAGCGAGTTCGCCCCCGAAGCGTCCTAGGAACCGCGCACCGGAAAAAAGGAACCGCGAACTAGTTAAGGAAATCACGCTTCCTGGTTTTTGCAATTCGTTTTGGGCAATTCGTGAAGGAACCGCACGCCGGAAACTCAGAATTCGCGCAGCCTAAATTTCGGAACCGCGCGCCGGGCGAGAGGCCGCAAACTTCACTTTTTTTTTGATTTTTTTTCTTCTAATTTGGCTTTGTGGGTGGGCCCTAGGGCTTTCTTAGGGTTAGAGAGGGGAGATAAAGCCCAATCTCTCCCTCTTCTTCCTCATTGTTTCATCTTTGAGTTGGAGTGGAGAGCTTGAAGAGGATTGGTGAGAGCTTGGAGAGCTTGGTGTTGGAGCAAAGTTGGAACTTGGAGAGCTTGAAGAGGATTTGTGAGAGCTTGGAGGAGACAACAAAGGGCTCCATCTACTTGCAAATCATGGGAGATCAAGATTCAAAATAGGTATGCCCAATATGTATTTTTGTTGAAAACTTGAATATTGTTCACAAAAATGTTTTGTTTATTATTGTATTTTTGTTTTCTCCTACATTTTCCCATTCCCTCTTCCTCCTCATTCTATTGCAGGTTGTTCAAACTTCAAAGTTTCAAACTTCATCTAAAACTTGAAGAGAATGTTTTTCTTTTGGTGTTTGCTTCCGTTTTTGGTTCTCATGGTGTTGGTTGGGAGTAGGCATGTGCATCAAAATGAGGAATCTGATAGTGGTCAATCTCATAGTGACTCGGACTACCCAATGAGT
>LPNX010585913.1:328224-346525 GCA_001517045.1 Pseudotsuga menziesii
CTTTCGGCCATTTTTTGAAAAACACGCTTCCGCACATCCGCTTCCCGCACCCGCACCCGCTTCGCTTCCACGCTCTGGCAACATTGCACTAGAGCTCTGATACCATGTAAATTTTCCTTTAGTATTCAACTAGGGCTATACAGTGCATGCAAAATATCAACTGATAACCACACATGAATATTTTTTACAGTATGGAGCGGAATATAAAACTGAGAAATAACTCACAACATCACATCACAATATTGACACTGTTATTTTGGGTATGGAAACCCCCGGAAAAACCCAAGATGGGAAAACTGGTGGAGCAGTCAGATATAGATTTTATTATGATAAAATATGGAACTTTTACAATCACTGCAAATTCACCCAAACCTGGCGAATGCAGTACTCGGCAGAATCACTGGGTAAATCCCAACTAAACTTCAACACCCTCCTGTGTGAGTGTATGGTCCAGCTGTACGAAGCTCGATGATCCTGCTGCTCGCTCCTCCATCTTCTCGGCTACATCCTTTGTTTGACTTTCTCTCCTTGTTTGTATCCTGTCTTTGTCGGAATACAAGTGTGTGTTCTCTCCACCAATTGATCTCTTTCTTATAACTTTAGGTAAATCGAAAACCCTAATTTCACTCACTTTAACTAGTGGTAAAGCAAAAAAACCCTAATTTCACTTTCACTTTAACTAGTGGTTCACTAAAGTTAATTTAGATCACTTTAATTTATTTTTCAAAGTAAACTTAGGAAAAGTAAATTAAATACAACTGGTTTCCTATTTTTAGTCTTCTGCATGCAAGAACACATGCATGCAGGAAGACCTTCCCTGTTGCTACTAGTTTAACACTTGTGGCATCTCTGATTGCGCATCACACTTCTCAGGGTTTTTTTGTCTTTTAGTAGGAGTACTATTGGGGTTAAGCAAGGTTAAGCACTTTAAACAATGGTTATCCTCCTTTGGGTTGTTGTCCCAAGTAACATATGTTCTATCATTCTTTGCCGCCTAAAAATAATGGTATTGTTGTCAGACAACTTAGCAGCCCTTGGATTGCAAGGAATAATTGACTGCTAACCTGGTGCAACCTCAGGACAATGCCCTTAAGTGTCATGTGGGTAAGGTCCTCTCTCTTTAGATCTCCCAAATCCACTGAGGTAGACCTGGACTAACCACGGGAGGTGGCCCCAGTGAAGCTTTTTCGGGTACTTGCAGTGAAGACCAGCTTTCTCATAGTACTCACAAGACTGATTTCTAGAAGACAGAGTGTCCTTGGATTTATAAAAGGGGAAAATATGTCACCCTGTGAGGAATGCTACGGAGATTGGAGTTTAATGGAGCTAAATGGCCCCTTAAGCAAGATAGAGTAACTGTGATGGATTGGGAAATAATAGGCAAGCTACTCTTAATTAAAGAAGTGACCAGAAATGACTAGGCAACAAAGTATGTGACTTTCCTAGGGTTCAAATGGTAAATTTGGACAGCCGAATTTAATTATATGCCTAGTAATTAAAGTGTATGATTGACTTAGGATCTTAGATATTGAGTTCTTAATACTTATGAATTTCAACACTTGCTTATGTTCAGATTTTTAATATTAATACATTTGGGGTGTAGATCTGAAATTTATGTGTGGAAAATGAGTGCTGAAGCGAGTTACTAGTGACTCAACATGCATTTAATTTGCTGGTTTTTAACAGATCAAATTTGAAAAATGTAAAACTATTAACAAGTATATACTGGCACCAAACAGAAGCAAACACCCACTAAATTGAAATGCTATGCAATATATAATATTTAGTGCCTTTCCCCCAGGTTTAGATGAAATATTGTTTCAGATTTAAGCCAATTCCTAGAGTGAATGCTACATTTAAACAAGTAAAGAGCGTTTTAGAAGATGGAGAATGAGAGCAAGGTACAGAGGATTTTTGACTGGTGCCTTAGTTGGGCAAGGGAGTCGATTCACCCCTCCTAGCAAGTAAATAGTAGCTGATAACTTGAGCTTAGTGAGGCCATTGAACATTGTTCAAAGTTGATCTAAGTGAAGCGCTCTTTATGATTCCAATGTATTTTCCATTTTGCATGCAAAGATCTAGTATAAGTAGGCGGAGATCAATGAAGAAATTTCAAAATCCTGTTACTAAATCAAGCAAGCAAATTAGAGTTTGATGCGTAAATCATGAGACATAAAACTATGAAAGAAAAGCAAAGGTTGCATTGAAATTTCTAGCCAAACATCTCACAAAACCCTGAAGGGCAATTGCTTCAAGGGCAGTTTGAGCAAATTGAAGATCATAGATTTCCACGTCAAAAATTTGAATAATGTTACCTCAACTTGAATCCATTACCATCTACCATACACAAGAGGAAATCAATAATTAAAATCTATCTACAACAACATAAACATAACCATGAACAAGTTATGGAAAAATTAGAATATCTCTGTGTATTGTTGTAGCCAAAAGTTCCTTACAAAATGAGGTTCAATCTCTTTTTAAAGGAGAGAGAAAAATCCTTAATGCTAAAGAGATGGAGGGCTGAGATATTCATTTGAGTCTCGCCCTTTACATTAAGAGTTGAAATTAAAAGATTACATTTCACTTTATTTGTTGGAAAATTCTCCCTCTTGGAGAGGGGGGGCATTCCCTTGAGCTCATGTGGCAATGGAAAATTACAATATATTACATGGATTGCTAAGGTGGATGCATGAGTAGGCCCACTTGGTGACCTCTTGGCTGAATTTGATGAGTTAAATGCAAAAGATTTGGCTGAAAATGATCAAGTGTGCTCCCTTGGGGAGAAGTGCCCCCTCCTTGAAGACGACAAGCTAGATGTGGTCCAACATTTGAGATCTTTGCTAGGAATGTGCTTGTTTTGACATTAGAAACACTTTTCATGGAGACCCAATTCATCTCTTGCTGAATTTGATTTTTTGTTGGCACTTATTTTTGATTTGGGCATTTTTTAAATCAAATATTAAAATTTTTGATTATTAAACACCTATTAGTTGGATTTTCATGTATTCTTGGTGGAATCACTTGGGAGTTGTCTTAGATGAGTTCCATGATGCTTTACTATCACATACCAATACATACCATGCTAAGAAATGATATGATCTATCCATATTCTTACTGCTCCAAATTACTAAACTAGGACTTAGACTCTTTTGATTGCAAATTTAGGAAAATTCATTAATAAAGCTTATTATTGGTCCATATAATTGAAAGTCACATTTGGAAGGATCAAATTGGCTTCCAAAAGCTGAAGTATGATGAATGATGATGAAATATGACCATATACTGTAGGTTGGTCTTGTTGAAAAAGTGAACTTTGGTCAAAGTTGTCCAATGAATGAATGAACTCCTCTAATGTCTTTGGGAAGACAAAATAACATCTTAAATGGTTTATATTGATGACATATAAGAACAACATTACCTACATTACAAGAGTGATTCATTTGAATCATTGCATGGCTTCAAGTATAGAAAAGATCACATAGATTAATTTAAGCATGGGATTAATGCTTAATGAACATGCATGATGCCACTATCTAAACAACAACAAGAGCATTGTAAAGGACCGTTTCTCCTTTGGGTGAGGGAAGTGGAAAAAAGTCAATAAGGTAGGTCAAAGACTAAGTTACTGAAAACATCTAGGACTAGGGGGGATACACTGTTCTTTGTTGCAGAAACTGAAACGAAGTGGATACAGCTTTGAAACGATTCAAAAAATGAAAACCTTTCCAAAGCATATCCAAAAACAGTAACGTTTCCAAGTTGTTTCCAGCTGTTTCTTGATTTCTTGAAAAGTTTTGGTTGTTACAATACAAGTTTCCAATTAGAAAGAGTGATTTTTTGACATGAAACAAAAAAAAACTTAAAGGGAAACTATAAAACCTTACCCCTATTTTTAGTTTTAAAACTTAAAATCTTATAAATCAGGATCTAAACCCTGATCTTAAATTGATGAATGGTAACCTAAATTTTTATGTCATGGTTTTTTTCTCGTAGTTTTCCAAAATGATTGGGGTCTACTTTTGGTTTAAAAAACCACTAATTTGTGGGCAGTTTATTGCATTAAATGCTTGTCTACTTTAATGTTAGTGTCATAGCCTAGTGTAGAAGTACAATGATTGTTTTACTGTCTTTTTTCTAATATTTTTTTGCTAATTCCTCAACTTTGTTGGAAATAAATCCTAATGACTTGCAACTGTAATAAAACAACTTGCATATCAAAATCGAGACTGTGGCAGTTTAGTCCTACAAAATAACATATTGCATTTATGAAGGGTTACATGAACCAACACGCATTTCTAATAAGCTTTCAATAGGCAAATTCTCCATATGGTTACTTGTGATATTTTTTAATCTTATTTCAAGCATTTTTATTTGTAGAAGCCATAAAAAGTAAACACCATATCCAAAGGAACATGGTGGTGTAATAACCCTACTTGAACTTTTTGGAGAAAAGTGCAATTTGGGCGAATTCGGGCTTAACTAGTGATGACTATAGGGGGTTCCAACTGACACCAAATGGTCCCGAATTTGAAATGCGATGGTATGGTGAATCTTAGTACATCCCAAGATGACCTCTGAACACTTTGGGTCTGACTTTAAGCCTGTGCAACTTGGTTTTGGAATAATGAGAGAAAGTGCAAATTTCCTAGGAAAATGAGGTCAAATTCCCCCCAAGGGTGGAGGCCAAATTGATTTCCCAACTCAAGTACTTCCCTCCCAACTTTAAGAACAGAGTATGGGAATGAATACCAGACATCAGGGTCTGTCATTTATCATGGTTATTAGCTCTGCAAACTGATTATAATGTGCAACATTCAGTGAAATTGCTTAAGGGAAAATGGGATTAATAACTTGATTTTGACACATGAAAAGTAGATTGATTGGTTCAGATAATGACATGACATATAGAGATCATCTACATCATACAAATGGCTTCCCCAACAACATTAAACATCAGAGAACCTTCATACAAATCTGATATACAACTCTTTCAAAATGGGAGCCATATACATGAAAACTAGTGGTTTAATGGCATAGAAATGCAATTTTTTCGCATATGGATTGCTTAGATTTCGAGTTACAGAGTATATGGACATAAGAGTACAGAGCCATACATCATATACCCAAGCATAGACATCAAATAAACTCGGCCAAGTGCAAGTACCACTCCAACAAGTACACCCTCACATGAGAGTATGGGGAATGGTGAAGTATGAATGAGAGAAACGGGAGATAGACGAGAACTTAGACTGTATGGACCTTCTACCTGCAACTAAAACACCTTCATCCAGCTCCAGTGAGAGGTCTGAATGGCCTCTCCATCAACCAACTTGGAAATGAATCAATTCCCTCGAAATTGGTTCACAAGTAGGGAGAGTGAACACTCACCGTGCAATGGACTAGCGAAAGCTCTCCAAAATGCCAAAGGCCAATTAACAAATGATCGAAAAGTTGTTCTCCTTCCTCAAGACATCCTTTTATTAACTTCATGAGGCCTCCTAAGGTCGAATATCCCTCCATAGGATTCCTCCAATTCATCTTAGTGGTTTAGTAACTCCTATGACACTTGTCTTCTCCTTCATGCTCCAATTCTTTCCCCAATTTGAATGGCTGCCTCTAACTCTCAAATGCGCCCTCTTGGTGGTTATTTTTAGCCCTGTCATGTCAGATTTGTCATAGGTCTGCAATCAGGGCTAAATATTCCATCATTTGTTGTCATAGAGTGCATGAAATCTATTTCCAAGTGACACATTGTCTTTTTAATCTCTTCCTCTTCCATGGGAGTTACTCTCCTTTACTAATTCGAATTTATTGGCTGATGATATGCTATGTGACACCACATGACCCTCCAAGAATGTTACGTTTCCCATGGATTCAAATTTGAATGAACGTCATGCTAAGTGTGTGGGGGAATCTAGCCACTCAAAGACTCCTTAAGCCTCCAATTGTCTCCATGACCCAATGCCACCTTATTTTCTTAACATTTATTATTTATGTGACCCAATTTAATGTGAATATGGTAAACTCTTTTGGGTCCCATAGCTCCCTTATTACAAAATTTATGCCTCCACCTCAACCTAGGGAACTAGTAGGTTGGTGAAACATTGTTTGCAAGTAGTCTTATTTGGATGGGAACATGATAGGTGGTGTCTAGAGATAGTGTTATAACACAGAGTGCAATATTGCATATCATCACACATTTGATCATATTGCTCAACACATGCTCACTTATTTATACTCAAGTGCCTAACTAAGGTCCTTAAAGCATGGTTGATTAAGTCAACTTTGATCATCAAAGTTGGTCCTAAAACGTTAGACAACCCCATGAATTTAGGACCTTTATGCGCTAGTTAGTTAATCAACCAACCTTCACTCGCCTAGTTGATTGTCTAGTCAGTTAGTGGACCATCCCAATTATACCTCAATCAATTCATTGACTTGCCTCCAAAATTGTGTTTGATCACAAATTCCAACACTTCTTCTAAAGGTGTAATTGGTGTATTATTTTATTAGAGATGCTAACACTTGAGTTCAACCTTCGAGTAATAGGGTTTGAAATCAATGTTTAGAAGTAATTGATATGTTCTTGATTGAATGCTTGACAAGGGCTGGCTTATCTATGGCACTCAGGAGTCAAGATATGAGAAGATTGTGTATGACAATATTTGAGTATGCTAATTTCAATAAAAGCAATGTTGATAAAATATACATCAATAAAAGCATTAATAGATAACATAATGAGAAGAGAAGAGAGTAAAACTACTTTTCATCTTACATATAGTTGTCAAGGGAACTAAAGCAAAAAGGAACTAGCATAAAGATATAAAAGAAGTTCTCACCCATGAAAATCTTTCACTAATTCTCCAATAGCTTCAATGGATATTCAATTAGGCTCCAAGTGATTTCTCCCACAATCCAACCATGAGAATGAACGCGGAAGGCCTACTCTTTATATAGAGAGTTAACTCAACTTCCTTTACAATAAAATAATAATTCTCTCTCCTAGATCCACAATCTGCTCAACAAACACCGCAAAAGTGGTTAGATCCACTTTTCTCTCCAAGCAATACAATAAAATAATGCAAGTACATGACCAATTCATGTTGGGAAGTCAACAATGAATAAAATAATAAGGTGGTTATATAAAATGTTTTCTCCATGGGTAATATCCCATTAAACTTGTGAAAATTTCCTTCGAAGGTGGGACAGCTCCAAGAAAACACACCTTCCAAGTGGCATGTGTGGGCAAACTATGGTGTGGCTTTTTAAATGACAGTTTTGAAATTGCCAACTTCCTCAACATTTATTGGATTTCATGTTATAACCACTTTTCAGAAATCCCATGAGCACTTTATATCTAATGGTATTGAGCTAGCATAGTTTTGGGCACTTTGTCAAAAGATAATTGTTCCCAAAGCTAAGGCGTCACCTCCAAATGCTTAAGATGATGTCCACATCCTAACAATAGTCATTTCAAGCTAAGATGTCACCTCCAAAGGCTCAATTTTCAATGTACCACCAAATCAAAACATGAGCAAAAGATAGCTCCATGGAATACGGAACACACTAATCAAATTTAAAGCATACATCCAAGGGAAAAGTCCCCTTAATAGTCAACCAACCTCATGAAAGGGATTGCCCCTTCTTCAAGCAATAAAGTATAACCATGCATCAAAATGTGTGCCAAGAGAGAAGATCAAGGGAGTGCTCTACTAGAAATGGTACCAAGATGCCTTCCAAATGCTAAGAAGCAAGGGCCTTCAAGCAAAGATGTGTGTTATGCCTCAATATGTGCTAGAGGGGAGGGTGCTACACCAAGAATAAACCATCCCTAAGTGTGAATCACTTCCAATGACCTAGAGTGCTCCAACAGAAAACCTCCACATATCATCAGGTCATGCATACAAGCCAAGCGTGATGAATATGGTTGTCATTGATGACAAGCCATTAATGACAAAGGTTAAGCATGATGACATGGCAAGGTGACTAGGCAAACATGAGGACATGTAGACAAGCATGGCAAGGACACTGGATGTGGGCATTGGAACACATTGGAACACCTAATGAGCCAAATGATCCATACCGTGGTCATTTGTTGATGATAATATGGGATGATATGGCTTTTGTGTTGACATGATGATAAAGTCCTTGAAGATGTCTTGAAGCCATCATACTTGTTCTTGCATGGATGTGCATTGTCTTTATGATGTATGGTATGGAGCCCTTCAAGCCCTTGAAGTAGTCCTTGGGACTCATCGTGACATTATGATGATGGTAACTATGGTGATAAAGGCTTGATCCTTGTATTCCTTGAATCATGAGAAGAAGCCCATATGCATGATGGTGACGAGTTTGATGTTGAGCCTCTTGTAACGCTGTGACATGAAGGCCCTTATCCAACCTCAATGAATGAGATAAAAATATAATGAAAATCTTGAAAAGTAGACAAACACAACTTGGAATACTTCAAGTCGACTCACAAGATGTTCTTAATATTAAACCAAATGCAAAGCTGGCTCAGCTGCCTTAGATGATGATTTTATAATCATTAAATAAAAATAAAAATAAAATAATATCAGGTCGGTTTAGTAAAATCCACTTGAAACTAGTATAAATAACCTATGACACTTTATTCAAAAAGGTAAAAGTGAAGAGCTCTGAAATTCATGACTGTGTTTTGAGGGCAGTTCGTGGAGTACAGGAAGAGCTCTGAAATTTGTGATTGTGTTTTGAGGGCACTTCGTGGAGTACAGGAAGAGCTCTGAAGTTCGTGATTGTGTTTTGAGGGCAGTTCGTGTATTATGGGAAGAGCTCTGAAATTCGTGATTGTGTTTTGAGGGCAGTTCATGGAGTACAGGAAGAGCTCTGAAATTCATGACTGTTTTGAGGGTAGTTCGTGGAGTACAGGAAGAGGTCTGATTTCGGTGGTTTTGTGGAGAACTTTGAGGTCTGCAGCAGCAATTACAGATGAGCAGAAGTTTTATTTTTATCTTTTATCTTTTATGAATTCAGACTTGTCTAGGGCATCACTGAGGCAGCCGCAGGAAAGAGGTGGAAGTTTAGAATGGCTCTGATTTTTGGTAGTAGTGACTGAGGCAGCCTTAGTCCCGAATTTTCACAGGAGAAGAACTTTTTCAGGGTTTAATTTTTATGAAGTATTTTACTGCTACCATTCTTTGTGAGAACCGAGTTGAGACACAGTTCAAGTCTATGACAGTCCTGAAATTCTTGTGTGAAGTCTTGTATGTAGATTGAGCGTTCGTTTCACTTGGAGCTTTAATCAATCATAGACTTTTGGATACTAAGGCCTAATTAATATTATTGACATCATCACCTTTGTTTCTTTGATTTTTACCAAGTTCTATGCCTCCAGGATTGAATCTTGTTTGTATTTTTTATCTTCTTTTCTGAGTTTTATATTAAGCTCTCAGCACACCAACCATCTTATCTCCCTAGTTATTTCTGTAGTTGGACTTGAATGTGAAGAACTTATATTTTAGCAGTTTATGGTTTTCAGTGTTACATTCTTTTATGTTTGTTATATATAATTGAATTGTTTGATTTCACAAGAAGCCTATGTAATGTCTTGACAGGTACCTACAACTTGTAAGGAAGCATGGTTTGGAAATATCACAACCTGGTTTGGAGCCAAATAGGGGCCTGACATGGCAAATGACAAAAAGGAGGGGTGATTCTGAAGTCCATAAGTAAGTAGTTATATTGTTTTGTGCGACTTTATTTCTCCTTTTTCATCCTCTTAATTTTATATCTTATTATCATTTTTCCATTTGTATCCCCATTGGAATTTTAATTTATACTAATATTGTCATCAGGGAAACACAGGAGAGACCGGGCTGGTGCAGTGACCCCCATCTGCCACCATGTGCAGCGTATGCATTCTTTACATAAAACTTAAAGGGTCAAAAACTTTCATAAAATGTGGGAATGCAGCACAATTTCCTACAAGCTATTTGTTTAGTCTGTATTTTTAAAGCACTTGAAAATGTTTCTCGCCATGAACATATTTTTGAATACAAATGATTCTGATAGAGTTATTCTAACCAGATTTGTTGAGATAATGGCTCCTGTATTTTCTCGAAAGGCATGGCAATGTGTTTGGCATATGATTCAGGTATGAGATCAATAGCTACATTTGAAGCAAAGGTTGGTTTGTTTGTTTTAAATTAGTTTTTCAACAGAAATGTTACTTTGTATTTTGCAGAATGATTTGGTTCATGGATGGGGTTTAGACTTTGCCTTGCGGAAGTGTGTAGAGGTAAGTAAACCTTTTTCTGGATTGTAATTTTTGTACTTTCCCCTAGTCTAAAAATGTATTTGGACATGAATACAGTTATAATGCATTTTGACAGAACTATAAACTATATCCTAACTTTCGATCATTCTTGATGTAAATGTGGTCATATTTTCTCAAGTAGCAAGATTTATAAGACAATGTTTAGTAGTTATACTAAGTGGTTTTGTTGTCACAAAATGTAGAGGTCTATGGATATGGCAGAGAACGCTGACCGCTACACCCATGATACCTTAGGGCCTTGCTTCAATGTGTCATGCTGGGCAAGGACCTCTCTCTGTAGGCTTCCTGGTTCCACTAGTGGCAGATCCAGACTAGCCACGGGATGTGTCCCGAGTCCTGTTTTCCCAAGTACTCATAGAGAGATCTCAGCTTTCCAATTTCAGCTTGAGAGAATCCCTCTCTTATATTCGATCACTCACCGATCAAACTCCCTTGATTATGTCTCACTAACTCTCCTTAGACTCTTTTATAATATTCATTTTATGCAAATACCATGGGCCCTCCAATACCATGGGATAATTGACCTTTTACATAAAGTATTATAAATGTCACTTTTACAAAGAGAGTTACAATTTGAGGATACTTCCACATACTCGACACAAGCCAACATATAAGCACCTATCCTCATTACAAACTTCAACACTCCCTTTTGGTGAGGAGGGTGTATGCATCACCCTGCACACTCGTCGAGGTACTTGTAACCTTTGATGGTGGTCTAACCTCTGCCTTTAGTGCTTCCTGCTCCTGAGTTTCTGCTTCAACTAGTATGGATCCATAAGACTTCCTGAAAGCCCTGTCCTTCTCAAATCTCACATCCTTCTGCACCATTGTCTTCTTCAGTTCCCTTGTACCCAGTGAAAATGCCCTTCGCAGCTATTGGCTCAATCTTCGTCCTCTTCTCAACTGGGAAATGAAAGTATTCTAAGCACCCAAAGATGCGAAGATGTCCAGTCTCTGGTTTCTTCCATGTGAATGCCTCTTCATGAGTTATCTTCCCCAATACTTTATGTGGGCTCCTGTTCTGCAAATGAATTGTAGTGTTGGAAGCTTTTGCCCATAAAAACATAAGGAATTCCTGACTATGCAACATAGGATTTGTTGCCCCAATGATTGCTCTATTCTTCCTCTCAGAGACTCCTTTTTTTTGGGACATATGGGATTGTTAGCTCTCTATTGATCTCAACACCCACATAGAACTCCTTAAAGGCATTCAAGGTGTACTTGCCTCCATTATTTGTTCTGAGCACCTTGATCCTCTTCCCAGAATGGTTCTCCACAAGAGCTTTGAACTCTTGGAACCGTTTGAAGACTTCTTCAGATTCTTTGCTCTTCAAAAGATAGATCCAGGTCTTCCTGGAACGACAATCTATGAAGCTCACTTGATATATGAACCCTCCAATAGACACGTCTGACATGGGCCCACAAATATCTGAATGGATCAGATACAAGATCCCCTTGGACCTGTTATCACTCCCGGGAAAGGTAGTCTTGGTGTACTTGCCTATGGCACAGCCTTTGCATACACTGATGGTATGTATTGAAAGAGGGCAGGCCAATCACTAATTAGTTGAGCACTTTGAGTGCTCCATGGTGCAAATGTGCAATCCATCTATGCCATAACTTACCATCATAATTGTTGTTGTTGCTACTCATCAACGGATTGGCTAATTCAAATTGGAGTTTGTACAACTTGTTGCCTTTGACTCCAATTACCTTCGATGAGTTGAAGCTGGATCCCTTAGGAGGGATATAAACTTTCCCATCATGAAAAGTTACCTCATACACTTGGTCCTTCAAGACTGAAACAGAAATCAGATTCTTCTGCAACCTTGGTACATATAGTACGTCTTTTAGCAGTAATTCCTTCTCGGACTCCCTGTGAAACTTCACAGTCCCTGTGCCTGTTGAACTGTACTTGGAGTTGTCCCCTAGCTCAATGTTCTGCAACCTTGGTACATATAGTACGTCTTTTAGCAGTAATTCCTTCTCAGACTCCCTGTGAAACTTCACAGTCCCTGTGCCTGTTGAACTGTACTTGGAGTTGTCCCCTAGCTCAATGTGGAAGTCAGAGCTATGCTCCTCTAGACTAATGAAATAGTCTCGTACTCTAGTTATGTGACATGAAGCACCACTGTCAATGTATCACACTCCGGTGGACATTGATCTAGAGAGACATGCGACCAGTGAGGACCCATACTCAAATATGGCTGTCTGATCTTGTGAGACAACCATACCACTTGTGGATGCCCCATCCAATTGGTCCTCTATCCTCAACCTGGTAGACATCTTGTCCAGATCTGAAAACCCACACAACAACATAATCTTTTGTAATTCCTGCAGAACCTGTAACCCAATCTTATGAAAAAACTTTCATAACTTGGCCATTATTTTGCCAAATCTGTCCTAGCAGATTCTTGAGATCCTATTGTTGTCAAATCAACCCTACACTATTCATCTGTACAAAACTCTAAGGATTTGGTACAACTTTTGTATCTGCAGAACTTCACACTAAAACAACAGGCTAAGCCCTTCACTCTTCTCATGAGATTACATTGTAGTTATTCCAGAGAACCCGCTCTGATTAGCAGTCTTTAGTTTAATTATTCACTTTCATATTTTAAACAACAAACATAAATATTGTAGGTTTGAAACATCAAACAGCTGCAATACACTTTCTAAGCTAATTGAAAATGCACAGTGGAATAGATTACATAACCACTTAGTAGTTAGTACATAAGGAATACCATGGAAACCCCAATCCCTTGGGAAAACCAACAAATCATTGTCTTCTTTTATTATGTGAATTACATAATGCTTCAACACTTACAGTCTTCGGGAAAAACACTAGTAACTCAGTTGGATAGTAACATAATCTCTCTGTACCACTTGTGATAGGTCCTTGAGACCCTAGTGCACCCAAGACAACTGAATGCTCAGCTAGTGCCCTCCTCCTTTATGCCGTACGATGAGCGACCAGGGAGAGGACTTATATGGCCTCTCTTGCTGACAGGGAGACTTAGACTCCTTGGTGACTGATTGTGCTCAACCACTCTTAAACAATCTCAGCTTGAGAGAATTCGTCTCTCCAAATCCTCTAAGAGAATCACTCTCTTAGATCTGATCACTCATTGACCAAACTCGCACAATTATGTCTCACTAACTCTCCCCCAGACTCTTTTATAACATTCACTTTATTCAAATACCATGGGCTCAATACCATGGGCTAATGGACCATTTATACTAAGTCACCTGGTTCGAATTCGTGTTCGAGTTCAGTGACGCAAAAATTCGGCAATGAAAATTTCGGTGATAAAATTTGACATCAAATTCGAGAGACTATAATATATATATATATATATATATATGAAATTTTTTTAATATTAGTATTTAGTATTTTCTAGTAATTTTGGTATTAACATTAGTTCTAGTTATTCTAATATTAACATCAGTTTTAATAATCTTAATGTTAATATTAGTATTAGTTCTAATAATCCTAATGTTAATATTAGTTATAATTTTAGTGTAATGTTACTACTAATAATAAGATATATAATATTTGTAATAAAATTAACATAAATGATAATATTAATTAAGCTTTTAATATTTACAATATTAGCTTTAAAATAAGATTATTAAAATTATTACAACTAGCCTTACAAAAAATTAGATAACTAATAATGTAACTATTAAACTATATCAACCTAGAAATAATTAAAAAAATATCCTAACATCAATAAACTAATCGAAACTAAAGGAAACGTAGTTCAAGGTCAGAACGAAAGAATAATGAAGACAAAGGAAAACACAACTATAATCCCATTCATTTAAATAATACGAGTATCAAAAGGATTTGCATCATTAATGGGCTCACGGTCTTGTTTGCTTACGAAACCAGTTCGCCCACGATCTTGTTCGCTTACGAAACCAATTCTCATGAATGTGAAACGGTTTGCGACAGGTCCATGAAATAGTTTTTCCATGGAAATAGTTTTCCCACTAACCAGTTCCGGTCTAGGGCTTCCGGTGAAGCATAAGGCTCACTTGATTTTAAATTTCTCACAGCGATTTAGTGACGGCAGCTGCGACTGCAAGGAGGCAATGAAGTTTCGCGTAGATTGGAAGTCTAGTGGTAAATGTAAGGGATGAAATTCGACGAACTTAACCATAAAATTCGCCCTCCCATAAAAATCGATGAATTTCGATTTTCAAGCTGGAAAATCGGCGAACGCGGTGACTTAGCTTTTATATAAGGTGTATAAAGATCACTTTACAAGAGTGTTACAATTTGATGATACTTCCATGTGCTAGACACAAGCCAACATATAAGCACCTATCCTCACTACAAACCTGAACAAGTTATCTCACAAATACCAAATTAAATCTGAAGAAAACAAGTAAAGAAAGCATGCACATTCAAATGAGAACTAGCAAATAATAAAGGGTTAGAAGACAAAATCGATTTCTCTATGCAGAGCCCCCCCTTTGGTCAGACAACTAGGGCGCAGTTCAAAAACTATGGCCCTCTTCAACTTGCACAAAAACTCTACTAAAATCGTCCTAAAGAAAGATAGATTCAACAACAAACATTCAACAATGATCGGCAAGAGACAATATTTATTTTCTCAATCCAGAAACAAGAGAATAGAGTCACAAAATTATGTTTATTGTATTTCCGAAAATGGCCAGGAGTTCATACAAGAGACAGTTGACTTTCTTTTATAGATGGAGAGTGAGCAAAATCCATATTCTAAAATGATAGATGGTTGAGATTAAAAGATGAGAGAAACAGACCAATGGTTGAGATCTTTTCTCGCATTTACAATTTTGAAAATTGCTGGGAATGAAATGTCTTTGGAGGGGGCGAATTGCCTCCATGAGCCCTTGTACATGCAAATAAATCACAAGTGATAAGTGTGTTTCATCGCTAGGGGCCATTAGGGGCTCCCCTTGGTGGTCCCTTCCACCTTTTACATCATTAAAAATGCTGAAGTATAACACACTATTCACTAAGTTTGCCTCCTAGGAGGAGAGTGCGCCCCACCATAAAGTGCCATGTCGGAATGATGATGTGATGATCAAATGTGTTTAAGAGTCCAAAATAAGGCTACCCAAGTCCGTCCTTCCATTTTTTGGAATCTCGTTACCATACATCTTGAACCTTAGGATTTTTTAAAATTGGAGCTTAGGATAAAATTAATTACTGTACCATTAATTGGATATCTGACATTCGTTGCCCGAAATGCAAATCTGATGCCATGGATGAGTTCCTCGACTTCAAAAACCATAGGATGGGATTAATTACTTAACCCCAATTCTAATATGAGATAAACCATTCAAGGTAACTCTCACCAACTCTGCATCTTCCACCTTCTCACCAAAAGCACCCAACTCATCACGAACCTGAGAAATCCGAGTCAGGTAAGAAGAAGCGTTCTTTGTCTTGGTCATTTTGGTGTCCCTTAGTTTCTGCCTCAGAACCATCTTTCGGTTCTCAATTGAACTCTCATATAAGCTAGTCAAGGCATCCCACATCTTAAATGTACGATTCTTACCTGAGAGGTGTGGGATAACATGGTCCTTTACTGCATCATCGCCTGGCCTTGATGTCCTTTTTATTAAAGGCTGTTAGTGCTTCTGCATCAGCGGAAGCAGGAACTTGAATTGGATTCGCCTGGGTGTTATGCACCACTTCATCCCATAGTTCATTCTCCTCCAAAATAAACACAATCCTAGCCTTCCAGGGAACAAAATTCTCAGCTCCATCCAATCTATCCTCCCTCCTCAAACTAGTAGCCATCTCAAAGAGTTAAAAACAATCCACCAAAACAACAAGAGTCTCACTCTCCCCACCACCTGTAAGGCACATGCAGATAAGGTTTTCCAATACAGAAGTTGTTAAAAAAAACAACAATAACCCATGCCCAACAACTCAACAATACTGCTGCACCCACAATCAACTGTTATCACAGAGCCTCAACTCTGATACCATGTAGAAATTTGGACAAAAATCATACTTTTGCCAAACAATTAGTTAAACCCAGATTTCAGACTTTAACTGTCATTAAGTAAAAATACTTCACATGCATAAAACCCAATAACCATGAAGTTGAAACACTCAAAAAACTAAGTCTGTAGCAGCGGAAAATAACATAAAACAACAGACTGATAAACCCATTAAACAACAACAAATTTGGTCAATGTGACCCTGGAAAAATCCCCTATGGAGAAAACCAGTCCAAGAGATTTTATTTTTCAGGCAAAATATTAATTTACAGCAACATTTAAATCAACATTTAATGA
The DNA here is from genome assembly GCA_001517045.1 of Pseudotsuga menziesii. Lineage (NCBI taxonomy): Eukaryota > Viridiplantae > Streptophyta > Pinopsida > Pinales > Pinaceae > Pseudotsuga > Pseudotsuga menziesii. The sequence continues at coordinate 344,843 of LPNX010585913.1, forward strand.
ATGTACTAGTGCCTTGATTTCCATGCAACACCTTGATTTCTGTGCCCAACTGACAGTAAGGCCTGTACAACCTCCACAACAGCAACCCACCTCGAAACTCTGCCCAGCTCCTCGAAAAACATGCCCAGCCAATCTGTACAATGTACGGCCTCGAAATTCGTTTCCAGCAAGTATAGTACGTACTGTACGGTACAACAATCCATACAATACGGTCCAGTCGATAAAATGTCTTGGCATGCGTGCCCAACTCCTTGGGATTTGTGCCCACTTGAGAAAAAAGCAGCTCCCTCTCTCTCTCTCTGAAAATTAACCTAGCCAAAATGCTCACTCTTGCAAAATGCTTTCCTTGTCTTGCACACTACCCTAGGCTCTTTCTTATAACTTGAGAGTGATTTTTCACCTTCCCCAATCCCTAAATCCAAAGGTCAAGATTAAATCTTCCCTTTACAAGGTCAATGGTTGAGAAGCTTTTTCTCCAAAAGTGGTTACTTTTAATTTTAATAAAGTCACATTTTACTTTATGAAATAAGTGCACTTTATCTCATAAAGTCACTTTATAAAATTTAAAAGAAGGGAATACTTTATAAAAAGTCCCATTACATAAGAGTCACTTTAAAACTTTATAAAATACCATTACAAAGTAACGTAGCCTAGCTAGTGTATGGTCACTTCCGCATACAAGACAAAAAGATGCGGATTGCCTCTAGAGCTAAATAGCTAAAAAAATGGGGACATTACAACAAAACCATTAGCAAAGTGGAAATGTTTTTCGAGATAAACCCATTGATCATGACAGGTAGCTGCACCCTTTGTAATGAGGCTTTACATTGAAGAAATTCTGGGTTTTACTGTTTGCTGGTTTATGTCAACATTTCGTGGTTTTCACATACAGCCGGTTTTGCATTGGCTTTAGGTTATTTAGAAATTTTTCTTAACAATTAAACACACAGTAAAATACACTAACAGGCTGAAAAACACATTTAACAATCACACCATAAAAATTTAGACTCAGAGATTTTTGGCCAAAATCAAGCCCTGGAAAAACCCCCACGGGGAAAACCAGTTAGAGAGAGAGAGAGAGAGAGAGAGAGATTTATTATCTCCAGCAAAATATCAGAACAGAAATACAGTGAAAATTTAACTTATCTCCACCCAAGATTTCATCTCAAAATCTTGAAAAACGTGCCCAGCAATTAATGCAGCCGTACACCCTCGATTTCTGTGCAGTCGTACCAGCAATAAATGCAGGCCGCACACCTCGATTTTTGTGCAGCCGTACCAGAAATAAATGCAGGCCGTACACCTCGATTTCTGTGTTGAAATAAATGCAGTCTGTACAGTCCGTACCCTCCTCGATTTATGTGCAGAAATTTAATGCAGTTCGTACAGCCATAAATGCAGGCCGTACAGTCCTCGGGTTCTGTGCAAAACAATAAATGCAGTCTTGAAATTCGTGCCCACCAAAATCTCTTTAGCAGGGTGTCTCGAAATTCGTGCTCTTTCTCCTTCTTCAGCTCTCTCTTCTTCCTTCTCCTCTCAAAGATGAAAAGTCAAGTGATTTTGCCTCCCTCAACCCTTTCTGTCTAAACCCTAAGTGGGAATCTAATCCAACGGTGGAGAAAGATCCAATCCAATGGCTAAGATTCAATGAGAGTAAAAATCACATTTATTTAAATCACTTAA
>LPNX010585913.1:346749-397225 GCA_001517045.1 Pseudotsuga menziesii
TAGTGCAACGGACTTCTGTTTTCGACTGAACCACGACAATGCTGTCGAGCCCAAACTGAAACAACAACCGGAAGTGCTCTTTTGATCCCTCACACAACCTGCCCAGTCTGAATCTGTGAACCCAACCAAGCTGACTCCACCCGAACCCCTGTAGTCCAGACTATAATCCACTGTACCTGCAAGATATCTCAGTATGTGCTTTGCGGCAGTCCATTGCACACTCCTAGGCTCAACCATGAACTGACTAAGAGTGTTAACCGCAAAACACAAGTCTGGCTTGGTATTGACCAGATACATCAATGACCCAATGAGCTGACGATATAAAGTGGTATCCACCAACTTACCCTCGGAAGCATGAAGTTGCTTCCAGTTGGTGATCATAGGCATACACATCGGCCTGCAGTCCTCCATCCGAAATCTCTTCAGAATATCAACTGCATACTTCCCCTGTCCAAGGAAAATATGTCCAGGCTCCTGCCAAACCTCCATCCCCAGATAGTAATGCATCAGTCCAATGTCAGTCATCTCGTACTCCGATGCTAGATCTCTCTTGCAATGTGCAATGAGACGCTCATCACCTGTGATAAATAGATCATCAACATATAGCAGAAGAATGAGCGGATCTCCTCCAACCACAATGAAGTATAGGTTGGGATCAGCCTAACTCTTCTGGAATCCCATCGATGTCAAGTAAGTATCAATCCTGGAGTACCAAGCTCTAGGAGCTTGCTTCAGTCCATACAAGGCTTTCCTCAGCTTGCACACATGAGAATCTCTCCCATGGATCTCAAATCCCTGTGGCTGCTCTAAATATACCTCCTCCTGCAGAAGACCATTGAGAAATGCAGTCTTCACATCCATCTGGTGGATCTTCCAACCCATCTCTGCTGCTATAGATATAACTGCCCTGATAGAAGAATATCGAGCAACTGGAGCAAATGTCTCATCATAGTCAACTCCCTCAACCTGTGAGAATCCCCGCGCCACAAACCGAGCCTTGTACTTCTCCACACTGCCATCCGCAGCATGCTTTATCTTGTAAAGCCACTTGGAAGTCACAACTGACTTCCCCTCAGGTCTTGGCACTATCTCCCAAGCATCATTCTTCATGATGGAATGGTACTCTTCCATCATGAAATCTCTCCATACCTGATGCTGGGAAGCCTCCTCAAATGTGGATGGCTCAGAGTCACGAAGATTCGCAACAAGGGCCATACCATCCCTGTCTGGTTCCACACCATACCTGTCTGGCTCCACCACTGTCCTGATCTGCTCCTGGGGCCTACCAAATGCCTCTGCATCCTTCAAGGTCTCCTGAAGCCACTTAGGCTTCCTCTTCCTTGAAGACTCTTCCTCCCAAACTGGTCTTGGGCTCTCCTCATCTGAGGAAGTCCCAGTACCTGAAGGTCCAACACCCCGAGGACCAGTACCTGATGAACTTGCGATCTGAGGACTCAACCCTGAACCTGTCCCTGAAACTGTCCCTGAAGTGCTAGCCACCTGAATCACTGAACCTGTAGAAGCTGTGCCTGTACCCTGTGATCCAGTTACTCCAAAAACCTGTGGACCTGATAGCTGCATCGAAGAAGCCTGTACCAACTGAGGTGTGGGAGCTGGTGTCTCCCCCTGCTCTAACTCCCTAGACTTCCTGAAGGCTCTCTCCTCATCAAACTTCACTTCCCGCCGGACAACAACTTTCCTCAGGCTAGGTAAGTAAAGCCGATAGGCCTTCGAAGTCTCGGCATATCCCACAAATATGCCTCTCTCTGCTGTGGGATCAAACTTCGTCCTCTTCTCAGAAGGGACGTGAGAGTAAGTCAACGAGCCAAATATGCGAAAGTGGCCCACCTCAGGCTTCTTGCCTGAATACATCTCCTCAGGAGTCTTACTCCCCATTGCCCTGTGAGGACTCCTGTTCTGCAGATAAATTGCAGTGCTACATGCCTCTGCCCATAGAAAGAAAGGTAACCCCTGATCATGAAGCATCGCTCTGGCTGCCCCCACAATCGACCTGTTCTTTCTCTCTGCTGCTACATTCTGCTCAAGAGTGTAAGGAACTGTCAACTGTCTCTGAATGCCCTCCTATCTACAGAATGCATCGAACTCCTTGGAGGTATACTCACCCCCATTGTCTGATCTCAACATCCGGATCTTCCTCCCCGTCTGCTTCTCCACAAGGGCTTTGAACCCTTGGAAGACTCTCAACACAAGTGAGGACTTCTTGCTCCTCAAGAAGTAGATCCAGGTCTTCCTGGAGTAGTCATCAATGAAGCTAATGTAGTACTCAAAACCTGTCAAAGACACTGATGAAATAGTACTGCATATGTCAGAATGGATAAGATCTAGCACCACTGCAGCTCTCATGTCACTGCTTGAAAAAGCAGTCTTGGTGTACTTTCCCAAAGCACACCCCCTGCACACATCACTTTGCTCAATGCTGAACTTCAGTAATCCTGTAACCATGCTCCTCAACAATCTGAGAGCCGGGTGATGTAGGTGGGCCATCCTCTGATGCCATAGCTCACATAGCTCACTGCTGCTGCTGTGTGCTAGAGCACATTGTGGCTGAAACAAGAGCTTGTACAAATTTCCACATCTGAATCCAATGTCCATGGCACTAGACATACCTGTAGCCCTGGGATACACCTGCACTCTCCCATCTGAAAAGCACACCCCAAGACCCTTGTCCTCAATGGTGGAAACTGACACAAGGTTCTTCTTCAGCCCAGGGACATACAGCACATCCCTCCGAGTCATGAGACTCATCGACTCCCTTTGAAATGTAATGGTCCCCCGACCAACAGCTCTAACAACGGTGTTGTCTCCAAGGACAACCTCCACATCTCTACCTATTTGAGATAGCTCCGAGAACATCTCTCGAGCTCCAGTCATGTGGCTCGAGGCTCCGTTGTCAATATACCAAGTAGTAGTGGTGGATGGACTCCCCTGATAACCTGCTAACAATGAATGCTCACTATCCATATCCATGTCTGTGCTGGTGGCTAAAGAGACTCTCTCTCTCTCCATCTGTCCAGCACATAGGGAAAACTCCCTCTGAAATGCATCACCAAACTCATCAACCTCTGCTGAGGCTGCTGTCTGCTGTCCCTATCCCTTCTTCTTCTTCTTGCTTGGACACTGTGAAGCATAGTGCCCAAATGCCTGACATGCATAACACTTGATTTTACTCAAGTCTTTCTTCTGCCCACTCTGCTGCTGCTTGGCCCCACCCTTCTTGGGACCCTTCTTCTTCTTGCCCTTGGCTGCCAAAGCCACATTCTCGTCATCAACCCCACTGTGAGATGTACTGCCTTGTACAAGACCTCTCCTAGTCTCCTCCTGCACAAAGTCATCCCAAAGTCTATTCTAGGTAGGTAGGTTCTCTCTGCCCACTATGGCTTGCACAAATGCACCCCAGGGCTTTGAAGCCCCATTCACTGCTGTGCGTACAAGCTCTGTAGGGGCTACCACCTCCCCAACCGCTGCAAGTTCATCCCGAACTGCAGAAATCCTGGTAAGATATGCTGTGACTCCCTCCCCCCATTCATCTTTATACTTTTGAGTTTCTCTTTGAGAACCATCTTCCTGTTCTCATTGGAACTCTCATACAAACTGATCAAGGCTGACCACATCAAGTGTGCCCTAGTCTTGCCTGAAATGTGAGGGATTATGTGGTCTTTAACTGCATCTAGAATGATCCTTCTAGCTTTACAGTCCTTCTTGTTGAAAGCTGAGTGAGCTACTACATCTGTTTCTGCGGGAATGACAACCGGGTTAGCTGTAGTGTTCCTAACTATGTCCGGCCATAACTCATTCTCCTCCAGTATCAGTAAAATTCTGGCCTTCCACGGCACAAAATTTCCTGTCCCATCCAGCCTATCCTCCAGTCTAAGACCTGTAGCCATCTCTACACCAACCCAACAAAGTGCTGCTCACTGACAGAAGGTAAACTACTAAAAATTTCTGAGATCTGAAAATTTCTGTGTGTCTGCAAACTAACACTGTTTTCTGCCCCCAAGCTCTGATACCATGAAGAAATTCTGGGTTTTACTGTTTGCTGGTTTATGTCAACATTTCGTGGTTTTCACATACAGCCGGTTTTGCATTGGCTGTAGGTTACTTAGAAATTTTTCTGAACAATTAAACACACAGTAAAATACACTAACAGGCTGAAAAACACATTTAACAATCACACGATAAAAATTTGGACTTAGAGATTTTTGGCCAAAATCAAGCCTGGAAAAACCCCCACGGGGAAAACCAGTTAGAGAGAGAGAGAGATTTATTATCTTCAGCAAAATATCAGAACAGAAATACAGTGAAAATTTAACTTATCTCCACCCAAGATTTCATCTCAAAATTTTGAAAAACGTGCCCAGCAATTAATGCAGCCGTACACCCTCGATTTTTGTGCAGCCGTACCAGCAATAAATGCAGGCCGTACACCTTGATTTCTGTGCAGCCGTACCAGCAATAAATGCATGCCGTACACCTCGATTTATGTGCTAAAATAAATGCAGTCCGTACCCTCGATTTCTGTGCAGAAATTTAATGCAGTCCGTACAGCAATAAATGCAGGCCGTACAGTCCTTGGGTTCTGTGCAAAACAATAAATGCAGTCTCGAAATTCGTGCCTACCAAAATCTCTTTAGCAGGGTGTCTCGAAATTCGTGCCCTTTCTGCTTCTTCAGCTCTCTCTTCTTCCTTCTCCTCTCAAAGATGAAAAGTCAAGTGATTTTGCCTCTCTCAACCCTTTTTGTCTAAACCCTAAGTGGGAATCTAATCCAACGGTGGAGAAAGATCCAATCCAATGGCTAAGATTCAATGAGAGTAAAAATCACATTTATTTAAATCACTTAAATAAATTTACTCACCCACTTAAATTTATCAAAAAGTGACTTTAACTTTATAAAGTCTCATTAAGTAGCTTTTAATGTGAGGGTCACCTTTTTCCCTTTTCTAAGTGACTTAGGCAAAAAGTCACTTAGGGAACAAATTCCTAGGTACAAAACTAACATACATCCTTTAGGCTATAAAATAGTCCTCTAGAACAAGAATCTTCTTTGAATTTAAACACTGATCAAAGGATTAGAACTCTTGGTTTCCTATTTTCAAATCTGTACTCGACTGGCCCTTACTGATTTCATGCTGGAGAAGTTGTCATCCATCTCCTGTTCTGGAACAGCAACAGTTTTATGCTGTAACAGCCCAAAGATGTGCTTCATTTGCTGACTTTACTCACCAATAAGGCATATATAAGGTCATCTTCAAATCAGCCTTCATTTTATGGGATATGGTGTTCTGTTCTATTTAAAAACTGGAGTAACTTCAATGACAAAAACCCTTGACATGTGCCAAACTCTGCTACAGGAAATTCTGAAAAATAGTTACAGAAATGCATCCTGCTGTCATATGTCAAATCCTATATCTAGGCTCTCTTTGGTAAAGTGAAGTGCTAAGGTATAGATCTTTGGTAAACAACAGAATTAAGCATGCAGATCTGCCTGTTACATATTTAGAAAAGAGTCAAAGACCCATACTGCCATCGTAAGTTTTCATAATCTGAGTGAAGCTAGCTTCTATGGAGTACGGAAAGCAGCTAAGGAGTATCCCCTGTAGCACGACCAGCATCTTACTAAAAGCTCCACATACTTCTTCATATAGAAGGCCGATCTCAGCATGCTTCAACAGCATTTTTTTAATAACCATATGCTATCCCTTGGCCTTCAGAAATGCTCTTTTCAGATCGGGGATAAAGATGTGCTGTGTCATCTTGCACGTTTATGACCACTACAACAATGTCAAAAGGAAAATCTCCCTACCAGCAATAGTATTCTTATTTTTTCACCCCTGATCTTGAAAATTTCTCAAAATGGAAAGGCTTTTTGAGGGGTTGCATCTGGCTCCAAATGGGTACTTGTTATCTTCAAAGAGTGCAAGAAAAACTCAGAAATATCTGCTGGTCTTTCTAATATTTTGGCATGAAAAAATGAGCAAAACATGTGGTGGGATGGATCCACATTCACCTCCCAAAACCCTACACAATCCAAAATGCCTTTGTTCAAAAAATTTTAAAAATTGTTTTACAAACAAAAGTAAAAGCCAAAGTTGCGAAAGGGAACATGAAATTAAAATCTAATGCTCATGACTTTTGAGCTTATTTTTCCTATTCTAATGCTCAAAGGAGCTTATTCCTCCTACCCTACTCTAGCATAGGAGGGTGAACATTTTTCTTGATTTTTCCTAAGCAGCATCGAGAGCCATTCTCTTGGAGAATGGAGGCACCTGGTCAGTTACCAGGATCTTGTACCAGTCTAGTATTGGGGGACTCAACCCAAAGTTGAGTGGCATCGAGAGCTATTCTCTTGGAGAATGGAGGCACCTGGTTAGTTACCAGGATCTTGTACCAGTCTAGTACTGGGGGACTCAACCCAGAGTTGAGTGGCCATTCTTCGAATGGAGACACCTGGTTAGTTACCAGGAATATTGAACCAGTCTAGGATTGGGGGACTCGGCCTAGGTCTAAGGGGCCATTCTTTGAATGGAGGCACCTGGTCAGTTACCAGGAACTTGAACCAGTCCAGTACGGGGGGACTCATCCTAGAGATGACTAGCCATTCTTTGAATGGAGGCACCTGGTCAGTTACAAGGAATTTGAACCAGTCTAGGACTGGGGGACTCAACCTAGGGCTGAGAGCCATTCTCCAGGAGAATGGAGGCGCTTGGTTAGTTACTAAGTACTTGACATTGAGTCAATTGATGCAACCTAGGGTTGAGGCCCCTGGTCAGTTACCGGTTTATCATTATAAGCCCTAGACCAGGTCTAGGCATGTGATGCACTCTTATCCTTGATTTATGGGTTGTGTGATCTTCTCCAGGGATTAACTACTCTTGGTTAAGACACCTAGTACCCGATCTTGGTGGCACAAGGAGTTCAAGTTAAAAGCATTACTAATACTCCCTATTTATGATGATGTACTTTGAGTGGGCATGAAGGACCCTGATGATCATTGGATTTGTTCACAAAATACTTTAAGATCCTTCTTACCCTAAGCCTTGGTCCATGAGGAAGACCAAGAGGCTAAAGTCAAAATACAAGAATACTTATTGTACCACAAGAAGTCAAAGTGAAAATACAAGAAGGTCTCTAGTACCACTAAAAGTCAAAGTCAAAAGGGTAAACATGAAAAAGAATAAAACCTTATTATTATATTCCTATTTGTAAGGGACCACTTCAAGCGCTTCAAAGGCTATAAATAAAGTTCACTTGCAAATCATTTCAACACACATTTCAAGTCCAACTCGACTGCTCCATGGAAGACTGAGATTTTCGCGGGTTTCTCAAGTGTGTGGGCGATTCTTGGTTTTATGCAATGTTGAAAAACTCTCCGAAAAATCGCTGACTTTTTAAGAAGTCGCTATTTTTTCCCTTACCCGAAAAATCGGCTATAAAAAATAGCGACTTTTTAACTTTTCAAAAAGTTGCAACTTTTTCCAAAAAATCACTACTTTTTCCAAAAAGTCGCAGAGGCTAAAAATGGCAAGTCCCAACTTTTTCTAAAAACTCCCAACTTTTTCTAAAAACTCTCGACTTTTTCCAAAAAGTCCCGACTTTTCCTGACTTTTTCAAAAAATCTCCATTTTTGCTAAAAAGGCTAAAATGGCCAATTTTCCCAAAATTTGCCATTTTAGCCATTTTGTCGTATACTAACACCTTTCCTCTACCGTATAAATATTTCAAAACTTTGTTGTATTTGAACATCAAACCATGCAAGGATAATCTATACAAAATATGTATCCGTTTATCAAAGATCACAATAGTAATTGAATTACTTTTTTCACTATTAGGGAATTTTTTGAGCAAACATTTTTTGAGTGATCATCATAACACATTGTAGGAAAAAAAGAGCAATGTTTCAAGTGTTAGATGAGTTAGGGCTAAATGTGAGGCTCATGTCGGAAATTCAATTTGGGAGTGAAAAATACATCTATGATTTATCACCAATACAAAACAAGTAATACGTTTAATTGCTGACAACCAAATCAATAAATATACGTTTCAAAAATTAGGTTTAAGTCATAAGATGGAGGGACAAATAAAAAGCATTTAGGAAAACCTTATATAAACCTAATCATTGGAGTAGGGAAAAATATGAAGTATGAATGGAAAACTCAGGAAGAGAGCATTGATATTAGATAGCTAGATGCTAGTTTTCCTTGAATACATTTATATATGTGATGTCATGTTTTATTGGTTATCCACTTTTGAGTCATTGATTGGACAACTATGATGTTTCATGATACAGTTTCGACTTTGATGTATCATTTTACATTTGGCATGACTACATGATGATGATATATATCAATGCTTTCTCCATATTTATGTTCCAATGTGTTTATTTGATGTTATTGTTGCTTTAAATGTTTAAAATTTTGAAAAAAATGAATGTATTCTGTATTTTTTAATGGTTGCCGACTTTTCCTGATTTTCCTGATTTTTTTCGGGAAAAATCCGAGATGGCCACCAACAATTTTAGACCGGAAGAGAGGCTTGAGGGATCAACCAACTACAACTTTTGGAAAGTGAGGTTTATGGCCACCCTGGAAGAAACTGACCTTGATGACTTGGTTCTTAATGCCATAGAAGAACCAACATCTAATGCTGGCAGAATTGCTTTCAAGAAGAAGCAAGCAAAGGCAAGGAGGATCATCTATGACTCAGTCAAGGAAACCTTGATGCCCAACATCACATTTAAAGCAATGATGTTTCATGATACAGTTTCGACTTTGATGTATCATTTTACATTTGGCATGACTACATGATGATGATATATCAATGCTTTCTCCATATTTATGTTCCAATGTGTTTATCTGATGTTAAAAAAACTTGTGAATCCGAGATGGCCACCAACAATTTTAGACCAAAAGAGAGGCTTGAGGGATTAACCAACTACAACTCTTGGAAAGTGAGGTTTATGGCCACCTTGGAAGAAACTGACCTTGATGACTTGGTTCTTAATGTCATAGAAGAACCAACATCTAATGTTGGCAGAATTGCTTTCAAGAAGAAGGAAGCAAAGGCAAGGAGGATCATCTATGACTCAGTCAAGGAAACCTTGATGCCCAACATCACATTTAAAGCAATGATGTTTCATGATACAATTTCGACTTTGATGTATCATTTTACATTTGGCATGACTACATGATGATGATATATATCAATGCTTTCTCCATATTTATGTTCCAATGTGTTTATTTGATGTTATTGTTGCTTTAAATGTTTAAAATTTTGAAAACAATGAATGTATTTTGTATTTTTTAATGTTTGCTGACTTTTCCCGATTTTTCCCGATTTTTTCGCCGATGTTGCTGAGTTGTATTCGGGACCCTTGCCGACTTTTTCAACATTGGTTTTATGCTCTAGCATGGCGGCTTGACTAGCTAGGGCATCCTCCTATCTTCACTCACGGACTAGGGTTCTTCTATCTACTCCACACGACCAACAACAGTAGCAACAACATCAACCTAGGGTATTTCCCTCAACTTGGGCAACCCTCTCTCACCTTTGGGCAACCCTAAACTTCCTACAAAAATTTAGGGCAACACCTTTCTCCTCATGGGAAGCCATAAAACAATTTTGATAGGGAAAGAACAGCTTGGGCAGTAGTACAGGAAGTTTCGACAACTTTGTTCTATTCATGGGCATCCTCGGTCACAGTTCAGGCAGCCCACAGAAAGCTCGGGCAACCCTAAATTGTTCACGAGCTTACACAATAGGGTTTCGGGCAGCTGGGAAAAGATCCAGGCAACCATAGGAAAATTCGGGGTAACCCTAAATTTAATCCTGGGCAGCAACAAAAGTCCGAGCAGCTTCAATAGAACTTGGGCAGCCTATAACAGAACACGGGTAGCCTAAATCAAGACATGGGCACCACTAGACTGAGCTCGGGCAACAAAAAAGGAAAGCTCAGGTAGAAGGGAAACAATCTACCGCAGCAGGAGAAGTTATTTGGGTAGTTGGTTTTCTCCCTCCACGTGGCAGATTTTGGTCAAGCTTGCTAGGGTTTGACAATTTTGTGAAAAACATTCATCTTAGAATTTTGAGTTTTTTCTTATTGTTGCTACAAACTCAATCATCTCATTTAAGGGATGAATTACTAATGCTTTTGGGGTTTTTGTCCTTTAAAGGTTTCCCCGTGAAAACATCTGGTGTTCATGTGTGTTGATGCTTGATTATCTACTGCACTTGTCTTATTGTTATCTATCTTACAGTTTACATAATTAAAGAATATATGCACATGCTAAAATTCAACATGGTATCATAGCTTTGCATGTGAAGATTCCAGGAAGAGAGTAGATTACTGTAATCTTCCTAAACCTTGGGACATTTTGTAGACCTAGATAAAAATCTTGTGAATCCGAGATGGCCACCAACAATTTTAGACCGGAAGAGAGGCTTGAGGGATCAACCAACTACAACTCTTGGAAAGTGAGGTTTATGTCCACCCTGGAAGAAACTGACCTTGATGACTTGGTTCTTAATGCCATAGAAGAACCAACATCTAATGCTGGTAGAATTGCTTTCAAGAAGAAGCAAGCAAAGGCAAGGAGGATCATCTATGACTCAGTCAAGGAAACCTTGATGCCCAACATCACACCATTAAGACCGCCAAAGAATGCTTTGACACCTTGACGAATTTGTATGAAAATAAGGCACCTAGCCAAAAGAGAGTACTGAAGAAAAAACTTCGTACACTAAAGATGAACAAAGATGAAGGAGTTGCACCCTTCTTCACAAAGATTGCACAGGCAAGAGATCAACTTACTGCTATTGGTATACCCGCGGATGATGATGATCTTGTACAGACTGTATTCAATGGTCTTCCCAATTCTTGGGAAACCTTTCTGGTTGCCGTAAGTGGACGTGAAACTCAACCAAACTTTGATAGACTTTGGCATGATTGTTTGGAAGAAGATGGAAGAGTTCAAAGCAAAGCAACTGGTGCGAAGGAAGGGAACCTTGCTCTTACAGCTAAGACAAGAAAGTTTAGGAAGCCCTTCAATCAGAAAAAGAAGGAAAAGAAACCACAAGGTAAATTTTCAAGTGCTCCAAGTTTAGAATGTCTTAATTGTCATAAGATTGGACATTTTGCCAAGGATTGCAGGCAACCAGAGAGAAAGTTCAAAAGAAGGTTTCAAGCTTTTGCTGCAGAAGAAGAAGAAGAACTCAAGAGGAAGAAGAATGCTAAGGCTACCAAAGAAGATGTACCTAGAAGGGAATACTATCTGATCTTTGCTCTTTTTGGATCCATCACTAACAGTGCTAACTCTTGGTTAGTAGACAGGGGTGCCTCCAGACATGTGACATGTTTCCGTGAAGCACTCACTAGCTACATAAAGAAGAATTTCACCACTCAAGCAGAACTTGGGGATAACACCACTTACAAGATTGAAGGAGTTGGCTCAACCTCACTTCAAATTGAATTAGGTACAGTTTTACATATTGAAGACATTATATGTCCCTAGTTTGAAGAAAAACCTCTTCTCTGTCGTTGGATTAGAAGACAAGGGCTACAGGGTCCCCTTCATGGACAGGAAGGTCCTACTATGGCAAAGAATGAGAAGCTAAGCTCAACAGTACCGATTGGAGTTCGAGAGGGAGGTCTTTACAAAGCTTTCGGGAATTCCACACAAGCTTTGGTCCACAACACAATTGACCCATGTGAGCTGTGGCATTGGAGGTTTGGACACCTTCACTATATAGCTCTTCTAGGCCTTCAAAAGATGGTTACAGGTATGCCAGAGTTTTCTATTAAACAAAATGGTGTTTGCAAAGGTTGTGCTCTAGGAAAGAACACTAAGAAATCTTTATCCAAAAGCAAGAATAGATCTAAAGGAATCTTGGATTTGATTCACTCTGACATATGTGGGCCTATGTTTTCACCCTCCTTGAGTGCGTGTTTGTACTATGTTTTATTCATAGATGATCACTCTCGAAAGTCCTGGATTTACTTTCTCAAAGTCGAGAGTGAAACTTTTGACAAGTTCCAGGCTCTGATTGAAAACTAGACAAGAAAACACATCTGTATCCTAAGGTCAGATAACGAAGGTGAATATGAGTCTAATGAGTTTGATGATTTTTGCCGAGAAGCAAGCATCAAGAGGGAGTTGACAGTGACTTACAACCCTTAGTAGAATGGGGTTGCAGAAAGGAAGAATATAATGATCTGTGAAGCTGCTAAAGCTATGCTGACTGACCTCCGTCTTCCTTTATTTTTGTGGGCTGAAGCTGCATGTACTGTTGTGTACATTCAAAACAGAATCCCTCATGCCATCTAAGGGGAAAAAACTCCAGAAGAAGTTTTTACCAGCAAGAAACCTGCAGTTGACCACATGAGTATTTTTGACACTCCTACGTATATCCATAACCAAAAGAAAAGAGGTAAGCTAGAGCCTTTCGGAAAGAAAGGCATATTGGTTGGGTATAGTGAAAGCTCAAAAGTTTACCGTATCTATGTCCTTGGACAAGGGTGCATTGAAGTCAATAGAGACGTAATATTCCTTGAGGAAGTTGTGTTTCGTCAAACAAAAGAGCTTTCAAAAGACGTCGAAGAATATCCTTCTGAGAACCTAGATTCAGAATTTCAGAGGGAGGAAGAAGATGTTGAGCCTCAAATTCCAGATGTGCCTGAATAACCTGAAAGTTCAGCTGAAGAACCACTTGAGATCTCTCCTTCCAAAAGGAGACCTGCCTGGTACTGAGAAACTGTGCAAGAAGCTGAGAAGCATAAAGCTCCTCCCAAAACTTTCAGAGAAAGCATAAGGCCACAGAAGCATAGTGGAAAAAATTGGCATCTACAAAAAATTGGCGAGGGTCCAAAAAACATCTTCTCGGCAACATCAGCGAACAAATCAACAAACTGTCAAAGTCAAAGTCAAAAAAATGCAAATTTTGTATGTTAATAGGGTCAAAGTTTGCTTACCAATTTTTTCCCCTATTTGCCGATTTTTGTCGATTTTCCCCAATCTTTCTCTATCTTTTGTCAATTTTTGCCAATTTTTTGTCGATTTTTTGAAAAATTGCGATTTTTTTTTGCTTCTGAAAAATTGGCAGCTAGGAAAAATCGCGATTTTTCGGCAATTTTTTCCACTATGCACAGAAGTACTCAGTCCTTATGAGCAAGCTCATTAATGCAGAACCCTCCACATACAAATAAGCAACAAGCCAACATGTATGGACTGATGCTATGATTGAAGAATACAGTTCAATCATGGAAAATGATGTGTGAGAAGTCGTTCCCAAACCGACAGGAAGTCAGTGGTAACATCTAGATGTTTCTACAAAATCAAGCATGTAGCTGATGGCAGCATTGAGAGTACAAGGCCATATTTGTAGCTCGTTGTTTCACTCAAAAGGAAGGTAGAGACTATGATGAGGCTTTTTCTTCTGTCGCGAGATATACCACTATTAAAAGCATCATCTCTCTTGCTGCTGTGTTCGGATGGAAACTCCATTAGATGGATGTAAAAACAGCCTTCCTCAATGGAAAAATTGATGAGGAAGTCTACATTGAACAACTAGAAGGCTTTGTGACTCATGGGGATAAGTCCCATGTGTGTAAACTAAAGAAAGCCTTGTATGGGCTTAACCAAACTTTCTCCAAAAGTACTGTCGAATCCAATCTGTACTTTAAGGTTGTTCATAACCATATCTTGATCCTAGTCTTGTATGTTGATGACTTGTTCCTTACTGGAGAGGAACAGTTGATAGCGCAGTGTAAGAGGGAGCTCACCTCTGAATTTGAAATGAAGGTTCTTGGTTTGATGCACTATTTTCCTGGCTTGGAAGTTTGGCAAAAGCCAGGAGAGACCTTCCTAACTCAAGGGAAGTATGTAGTTGATATCTTGCAGAGATTTGGGATGCAGGACTGCAAGTCCGTGAGCGTGCCCATGACAACGAACTTGAAAAAGTTGCGTGACTTAGCTACCAATTCACAAGATGTGGACTCTACTTTGTATCTACAGCTCATTGGATCCTTGATGTTTCTCGTGCACATGAGACCAGATATCTATTACACAGTGAATGCATTGAGTCAGTTCATGTCCAATCCAAAGCATGTACACTGGGTACCTGCTAAACATGTACTCAGGTAGGTGCGTGGTACTATCACTTATGGGCTCAGGTATACGTCCAACAGTGGAGTGATGTTAGTCGGATATGTCGACTCTGATTGGGTTGGTGGTACAGTAGACCGTAAAAGCACTTCAGGTTACTGTTTCAGTATGGGATCAACAATGATCTCTTGGTCTAGCAGGAACCAGGGTTCCATAGCTCAGAGTATAGCTGAAGCTGAGTATATTGTTGATAGTGATGCCTGCAAGGAAGCAGTTTGGCTTAGGAAACTCCTCTCTGATCTATTCGGTGGAAAGCTTGACATAACGATTATTCAATGTGATAATCAGAGTTGCATTAAGCTTTCGAAAAATCCGGTGTTTCACAATAGATCGAAACACATTGAAATGAAGTACAATTTCTTCAAAGACCTAGTACAAAGAGGCACTCTGAAGTTGCAATACATCCGTATAGATGAACATATTACAGATATCTTGACCAAGCCTCTGACAACACCGAAGTTTGCGTGCTTTCGTGACAAGCTTGGCATGGCATGAAATATCTCTCTCGTTGAGAGGGAGTGTTGATTATTCCTAAGCAACATCGAGAGCCATTCTCTTGGAGAATGGAGGCACTTGGTCAGTTACCAGGATCTTGTACTAGTCTAGTACTGGGGGACTCAACCCAGAGCTGAGTGACCATTCTTTGAATGGAGGCATCTGGTCAGTTACCAAGAATATTGAACCAGTCTAGGATTGGGGGACTCAACCTAGGGTTGAGGGGCCATTCTTTGAATGGAGGCACCTGGTCAGTTACTAAGAACTTGAACCGGTCTAGTACTGGGGGACTCAAGCTAGAGCTGAGTGGCAATTCTTTGAATGGAGGCACCTGGTCAATTACCAGGAATTTGAACCAGTCTAGGAATGGGGGACTCAGCCTAGGGTTGAGAGCCATTCTCCGGGAGAATGGAGGCGCTTGGTCAGTTACCAAATACTTGACATTGAGTCAATTGATGTAGCTTAGGGATGAGGCACTTGGTCAGTTACCGGGTTATCACTATAAGCCCTAGACTGGGTTTGTGCATTTGATGCACTCCTATCCTTGATCTATGGGCCGTGTGATCTTTTCCAGGGATTAGCTACCCTTGGTTAAGACACCTACTATCTGATTTTGGTGACACAAGGAGTTCAAGTTAATAGCATTAGTAATTCTCCCTATTTATGATGATGTACTTTGAGTGGGCATGAAGGACCTTGATGACCACTTGATTTGTTCACAAAATACTTGAAGATCCTTCTTATCCTAAGCCTTAATCCATGAGGAAGACCAAGAGGCTAAAGTCAAAATACAAGAATACTTATTGTACCACAAGAAGTCAAAGTGAAAATACAAGGAGGTCTCTAGTACCACTAAAAGTCAAAAGGGTAAACATGCAAAAGAATAAAACCCTATTATTATATTCCTATTTGTAAGGGACCACTTCAAGTACTTTAAAGGCTATAAATAAAGTTTACTTGCAAATCATTTCAACACACATTTCAACTCCAACTTGATTGCTCCATTGAAGAATGAGATTTTCGTTGGTTTCTCAAGTCTGGGTGATTCTTGGTTTTATGCTCTAGCATGGCGGCTTGACTAGCTAGGGAATCCTCCTATCTTCACTCATGGGCTAGGGTTCTTCTCTCTAATCCACACGACCAACAACAGCAGTAGCAGCATCAGCCTAGGGTATCTCCCTCCTCAACTTGGGAAACACTCTCTCACCTTCAGGCAACCCTAAACTGCACACAGAAATTTAGGGCAGCACCTTTCTCCTCACAGGCAACTATCAAACAATTCGCACATGGAAAGAACAACTCGGGCTGCAGTACAGGAAGTTTGGGCAGCGTTGTTCTATTCACGTGCATCCCCAGTCACAGTTCGAGCAGCCCTAAACTGTTCACGGGCTTACATAGTAGGGTTTCGGGCAGCCTGGAAAAGATCCGGGCATTCACAGGAAAATTTGGGGCAGCCCTAAATTTGATCCCGGGCAGCTTCAGTAGAACTCGAGCAACCTATAACATAACACATGCAGCCTAAATCAAGACACGGGCAACACCAGACTGAGCTCTGGCAGCAGTAAAGGAAAGCTCGGGCAGAAGGGAAATAGTCTAGGGAAACAGAAGAAGTTTTTCGGGCAGTTGGTTTTCTTTCTCCGCATGGCAGATTTTGGTGAAGCCTGCTAGGGTTTGACAATTTTGTGAAAAACATTCATCTCAAAATTCTGAGATTTTACTTATTGATGCTACAAACTCAGTCTAGGGAAATAGTCTAGGGAAACAGAAGAAGTTTTTTGGGCAGTTGGTTTTCTTTCTCCGCATGGCAGCTTTTGGTGAAGCCTGCTAGGGTTTGACAATTTTGTGAAAAACATTCATCTCAAAATTCTGAGATTTTACTTATTGATGCTACAAACTCAGTGATCTCATTTAAGGGATGAATTACTAATGCTTTTGGGGTTTTTGTCCTTTAAAGGTTTCCCCGTGAAAACGTCTGGTGTTAATGTGTGTTGATGCTTGATTATCTACTGCACTTGTCTTATTGTTATCTATCTTACATTCCGCAAAATTAAAGAATATATGCACATGCTAAAATTCCATAATTTTAAGTAAAATCATAAGGACAATGCAACCATTGAATGATTTGATCAACACCATGAAGCACTTTCCCTTGTGTTTGGCCACAAACCAGAACATGGCCACATCAAACATCAAGTGACCATATGCTGGAATCTCCATTACCCCTTGGCAAAAATTTGAAGTTGGCTTATAAACATGGGAAGAATACCAGAATTATGCGAAGGATGGCATATATCATTGCAAGTCGCTTCTATCCAATGATGATTGGGGCTGATGTAAATCACAAGTCAACCCACCGATACCACTTGCTAATCAATCAAGCAAGAGGAGTTTAAGGTGTATCCAAGAGATATCTGCACATAAATTGCTGCCTCTCTTCTCCGTCACATGAAGAGATTAACACATCTGAAAATCCATCATCTGTCAAGGGCATTTCTTCTAGATCAACCCGCTTAAAATCATCAAAGCATATATAATCAAATTTAGAATTTTGCAAAGGATTATGGCTTACCAAATCCTTTTTTCATGATAGGATGAAATGGTTGCTTGAGTTTCAATGGAATCATGAGTTGCTACAATATAGTCTTTATCATTCTTCTCTTCCTTTGGATCTGAAATATCATGTACATGTGGCTCATGAGATGAAGGAGAGTGCTGGGCATCCTCATGTCAATCACCTCTAGGATTTCCTTGGTCAAGCCCACCATATTTTTCTTTGATATACTTGACCAAGAACCTCAAATCTTCACTTGTCTTTGATTTCAGCCCAAAAAAGTCGTAAATTGTTTTTTTCATAGTCAAGCATTAGGTATCGAATACATTTTTCATTATCTCAGTAGGCTTCCTTTACATCCTTGAACCTTTATGCTTTCACATAGCTTGGGTCCCATTACTTGCAGAATGTTCAAATAAACTCTCTAAAAGTTGATATTTCGCCCTCTCCAAGAAATCTAAACTGATCCTTTGCATCTCATACCAAGCTATGTGAAAACATTATCATTATAACATCTTCACGTAATATTAAGCTTTGAAGCATGATCCACAAACGATGTAACATGATGTCTTGCTGGATGAGTATTCCCATGAAAACTTGGCACATGATTGGCGCTACCTAAATGGTTCTCATTTGGATACCCAAGAATGTCTGATAAATGTAAAAGGGCATATACACTAACAAATCTGATGCCGTCCTTCCAAATCTTCAAAATCAAATGCTGATACGAAATCTGAAAAATACAACTGTCATACCTTTTTCATACCAAGGGAGTCACCAGATGAGAATGCTGGATCTTCAAACAAGTTTTCTCATCATATCACTGTAGCCATGTTGACTGAATCTGGAAAATAGGGGACTTCATCTCTTGCAATGGGGCCAAATGTTGTCTCCCAAACTTGCACTTTTTGCGGTGAAGCCTTAAATCACAAGTGCAACATTAGAAGAACTAGAGCGATGCCCACTGTCACCACAACAGCCTTCTCCTTACTTTAGAATGGCTATCCTCTGGCACAAGGGGGGTATCCCTAAGATAGAATTGCTAAAATTATCCAAAGGAAGCTTAAGGTGAAATGGAGAAGTTAACTTTAGCTAAACAGAATTTTAATATAGGTTATTTATGAAGTGATGGGTGGACCAAGACTAGTGTCACTCTGTTGGGAAAGTGGATTTAAAATATAAACAAGTAGGGTTGTTTTCTTATCTAATATGGAGTGCACAAAGCTGAAATAAACAATCTACAACAATCCTATGTTGCTGTCCAATAAGTGCAGAAGGTTGATTTTATGAACCCTAATGGAGTAACTTCAAATATGCAAGGGCGTATGTTCAAAATAAGATGATGTAAATGACAGCCAACTTTAATGAAGACAATCATTGCCATTTCCATTAGTAAACAACAAAGACAATTAGAAGGGAGATGAACCACCGATAATTTTTTCTAAGCAAAGGAATAATAATACCCCATAATTAGCCATCCATGACACAAGTACATCTAATAGTCTATAAGCCTTATGTTGGTTACTATAACCAGCAAATATTCACTTTTTACATTTTGCATATTATTTGGTTCTCTTCTCCTTTAAAACTTAAACTAAAACATAAACAACATATCCAAAAACATTGAGCTGACTAACCTTGGGTTTTCTACCTGACCAAACCTCTTCTGGGGTGACCCCTTCCGCTGCTTTTTTGGGCAGGTATCGAGGAAATATGCAACAGTATATAATACATCTGCCCAATATTTATTTGGCAGCACCCTGCTTTCTAACATACATCAGTTTATCTCAACAACTGTGCAATTTCTTCTCTTCACAATTCCATTCTGTGGGGGAGCGTATTGTTGAATTTTAGCATGTGCATATATTCTTTAAATTTTTCAGACTGTAATATAGATAACAATAAGACAAGTGCAGTAGATAATCAAGCATCACACAAATGAACACCAGATGTTTTCACGTGGAAACCTTTAAAGGACAAAATCCCCAAAAGCATTAGTAACTCATCCCTTAAATGAGATGATTGAGTTCGCAGATGAATGAAGAAAGTCTATCTCAGAATTCTGAGATGAATGTTTAATAAAATTCTCAAACCCTAGCAGATGTACTGTTATCACCAAGTGCTGCCATGTGGAGGGTGCAGGCTAACTGCCAGAAATTGCAGACTGTACTTGTCTGCCCGAACCTTCAGTTAGGGTTTTACTGCTGCCCAAGATTTCTGCGGGCTGCCCAAGTCTACTATCAGCTGCCCAAACTTTCCTTCTGCTGCCTGAACTCTGTTTAGGGCTGCCCGAACTGTTTTTTCTAGCTGCTCAGATTGTTTTTCTTGCTGCCTGAACCTTCTGTGCTGCTTCCTGAATTTTCTGGGCTGCTGCCCAAGCTGCCCATGCTATGTCAGGCTGCCCAGACTGTCTTTTTCTGCTGCCCGTGAACAACAAAGGGCTGCCCGGATGGATGGGCCACCTGTGGTGGCTGCCCGTGAGCAGTATGGGGCTGCCTGGATGTCTTTTTCTGCTGCCCAAATATAGTAGCAGCCTAGGGTGGCTGCCCTTGTTGTCTGCTGCTGCTGCTGTTGCTGCTGTAGCAGCCCTAGCTCTCCACAAATGGTTGACACAGCAGCTGCTGCCAAGTGTAACCAAGTGGAGGGCTGCTGTACTAGACTGGGGCTGCTATGCAAGTGATAACCCTAGCTGGCTAGGACGTCCTGCTGGGAGTAGACAACAAAGAAAAGACACAGCAACAATTTATCTCAGCCATGAGTTCCTCAGTTATCCTCACGAATTTTCCCAGTCCGAATTGGAGCCGTTAAGTAGAGAAAGAATGTTGTGTGTTGAAATGTTTTGCAAGTGAACTTCATTTATAGACTTTCAATCACTTGAAGTGGTCCCCCTCATAATTAGGAGTTGGAAAAAGGGTTTTATTCTTTTTCAATTTTGACCCTTTGACTTTAATCTTTTGTGGCAAAAAAGGTCATCTTGTATTTTGACTTATGTCACTTGGTCTTCTTCATTGACCAAGCCTTACGGTAAGAAGGTCCTCCAAGTGTTTAGTGGTCAAATCAAGTGGTCTCTAGGATCCTTCATGCCCACTCAAAGTACATCTTCATAAATAGAGAGAATTACTAATGCTTTTAACTTGAACTTCTTGTGCTACCAAGATCGGGTGCTAGGTGTCTTAACCAAGGGTAGCTAATCCCTAGAGAAGGTTCGGGGCTTATGGTGATAACCTGGTAACTGACCAGGTGCCTCAACCCTAGGTTGCATCAATTGACTCTAAGCACCTCCATTCTCCCAGAGAATGGTCCTCATCCCTAGGCTGTCCCCCAGTCCTAGACTGGTTCAAGTTCCTAGTAACTTACCAGGTCCTCCATTCAAAGAATGGCCCCTCAGCTCTAGGCTGAGTCCCCCAGTCCTAGATTGGTTCAAGTTCCTGGTAATTGACCAGGTGTCTCCATTCAAAGAATTGCCCTTCAGTTCTAGGCCGAGTCCCCCAGTCCTAGACTGGTTCAAGTTCTTGGTAACTGACCAGGTGCCTCCATTCTTAAAGAGAATGTTTCTTGATGCTGCTTAGAAAAAATCAACATGTATAACACAAAATTGTCTTTGAATGCCTTCTTGCTTACAAAAATCAGCGAACTCATTAGAGCCGAACTTGCCTTCATTATCAGTTCGGAGGACCTGCAATTTTCTTCGAGAGTAATACTAATTCTCGTGCTTTATACTAATTGCCTTGAAAACTTTGCTGATAAAATACTTGCTCTACACTCCAACATTTTTCCAGTAATTTAAGATTTACATTTTTTATTTGTAACAGTCATAGTACATACCCTGGTTGCCTGGGATATTATCTGGTATAATTTCCATACCATGGATGAAAATTGTCATTAAATGTCAAATGATATTTTTCAAGTGCCCAGATGAGATGCATCATTAACATTGTTTTCTATTGTCCGTTTATTCTTTAAAAATAAAAATATGAAGCATCTACACAAGTGCATGTTTATCTTCTAATAGATGTTAAAATGGTATTAAATTGACAATGCTTGCGAGGTTACTTGCCAAGGAAATGCCTTGAAAAGTAACACATGTGCACACATGCACAGATGGACATTTCTTTACCAACTGGTTAGTTGGATTGGTTGTGCTTACAAAGCTATTACTTCAAGGAAGGATGCACAACATCAGCGGGAGCTTGCAGAAGTGAGACAAGAAGCGAAACATAAAATGTATTCTATTATGGTTGTTGAACTTTCTAGGGATAAGCCTTGTTGATTTATGATGTGAATGTGTGAATTTTGCAATTCTTCATTCTGATTTCTTTAGCCATGGTTGTTGAACTTGCTAGTGAAGCCTTATTGGTTTATGGATGGAACCTGTGAATTTTGCAATTCTTCAATCTGAATTCTTTTGTCTTATGAAGGATTTTGTCCATACGTGGGGATTAACATTTTAGTGTTTACTTATGTAGCCTGCACATGAGAAAATTGGAGTTGTTGATTCACAATGGATTGTCCATAATGTTGTACCTTCATTGGGAAATCAGGTGAATCCGAGTTCCAGGCAAGTTTTCAGACTTCATTGGTTTAAGTTTTCTTTCACTGAATAAAACTGTTGGTATTTTTGTGTAGGGTGTATCTAATTCTGGCAAAGCACCTTGGGAAGGGGTAAGTTCTATCCCGTAATTTTTCCATGGTAGAATAACTTCCTTCTTATAGTGAAAGAATAGCTTTATTTCAGTAAACCTCTTTATTTGCTCTATTTTTGGCCCCTAATTGCTAGTGTTTGAGTGCAGGTTAGGGAGAGATGTAGGTATGAATGGGGACTCTTCCAAGGTCGTTTGAATAAAGCAGAAAAAGATTACCTGGCAGTAAAAGCATAGTAGTTTGATTCCGGCAATCCTTAATGGGGACTATTCCAAGGTCGTTTGAATAAAGCAGAAAAAGATTGCCTCGCAGTAAACGCATAGTAGTTTGATTCTGGCAATCCTTATTTGTATATTTATGGCACATCAGATCAAACGTTTCACCATTTGTTTACAGTATGTAAACACAATATTCTAATACCTTGGAGCCAGTTCTTTTAGGGTGACTATCATTGTCCAATCAATGTGGATTGTGGAATTTTGTTTTAAATAATCTGGATGAAAAATTGCATTGTTATAGTTGTTAATTGAAGCCATTGATAGGATTTGAGAGCATCAGATCCTGTCATTTTTAATGATGGTTATAGTGGCCTAAATTATTTGAAAATATATAAAGCATTTTTTCTGCTCGGTTAATTGCATCTATGATCTGGTTTATTGATTATTGATTTAAATATTTTTTAATGGCCTCATATCTTTGTGATAAGAGGCTGCAAGCCTGATGCAGCCTTGTGAAAATAGTCAGAGGTAGATGTACTATTTATGTGCATTCTCTGATGTCTTTATCTGTGAAAATGAAATACAATTTCTTTCTTTCCTATACCAAGGCTTTGCCACAATCAGGATGTTGGCTTAGGGGTGCAATTCCCCAGGATGATGTGATAGCATCCTCACTCAGTCTGGTTCTAAGTTTCTAACATTGCTGGCAGTTTTGGTGTCATACTTTATGGGCCCTCTCTTGTGGTTGTTATGTATGTGATGTTGGTAATTGCAAGCTATTACTAGAGTGGCATATTTGTATAATGAGGTTTCATTTCACAGTAATATACTTTCTACTTTTGGTTCTAGTTGATGACTGCTGCCCAATAATGTGAAGTTTCTACCAGCTCTTCTTTTAAACCTTTTGCTTGTTTCCTATAGGTTGTTGCAGTGCAGGGTTGGTAGCAACTATACCATGTCTCCACTAACTTATCCACGGGAACTGAAGTCAAGATCAACGATTGGCAAATCGCTGCCTCCTAACTTCTTGACCTACTTCGATTAAGTATTAGAAGCATACATGTAACGGGCAAACACTTTCATCTATCATTTCTTGATTATCTGTTTACATTCTCGACAGGAATTTCATTAAGGTGCATATTTGTTTTTCTTATTGTACCATTCGTGGTGCATATATATGGTTGGTTACTTACACAGTTGTCAACTCTGGCTCCTTCCAGTTCAGACTGTTTATGGGTTTTCCAGTCCGTTAGGCATTGGAACCGCTTTTCAGTCAGTTCTTCCTGGCTCGTCTGGTTCAGACCCTAACCCAGCTGCTTTGTCTAAGAACCAGGTGGTTCCGCACCCAACTCGATGCACGACATCATTCGGGAAAAGAAAGTAAATCCTGCAAAACAATTTACCCGCCTCCTAAACCCTACTTGTAGCCTATTTGAAGGCAGAGATCCTTTCTATTCTTGTCATTGAGTATTTTTGAGCATTCAAACCCCGGTCAATTGAAGTCCATTACCAAGAATACAAATCATACAATTTTTTAGGGGACCAAACAAAGTGTGATCCAAGTATGAGGGGTTTTTGCACTCCTAACATATGATTTTTTGGGATTATTTGTGTAGTGAGTCATTAATCTATTTCCAATGTCCCATGAATATAGTCACAACCGACCAATTTTACATGGTTTTAAATTGTCCACTTAATACTCATTGCATTGTTGAGATTTGTATCTCGGTATGTCCTTCATGCAATCATGCCTAGCATGAAGGGACATTAGTAGAGTAGGTATGGATGTAGGGTGTGAGAAACACTCTACCAATTGGCATGGATCAAATGGTGGAAATATGCACAGAATTAATAACACTTTTATTAGTTGCATGCGTGGAATACATGATGCACCCTTTTTTTAATGTAGTGGTGTGATTTGCATGATGCATGTGCATGAGATTTGCATGAGAAGTGTAACTTTTTAATGTAGAAGTGTGATTTTGCATGGAGCTCAAATTAGGGATTTGGAACTCTAATCAGTCACCCAAATTTTTAAAAGGAGGCAAGGGGTAACGATAAAGACACTCAAGATTGACTTCAGAGATTGAAGAACCAGAGAGGTGAGGAGCACTTACTGAGGTAGGAGGGCACATATATGTGAGAGGGTGTAGGATTAAGGCTGAGAGGGATGAGAGCAACGAGGCATATTTTTCAGAGATTGAGAGGGCGCCTTGATCATTTAGAGATTGACCGAGAGTCGGAGATCATTTCTATTGAGCAGACAAAGAGATAGTCATAGGGGCATATTACAAAGAGAGAGGGGCCACATTCTTTAGTAAGGGAATACTGGGATGCATCTTTCAAAGACCTAAAGGGGGCACACTTTCCTAGGCAAGGATCCAGAGCATATTGCATCGGAGATTAGAGCAGACAAAGGGCACACTTGCTAGATTGGTCACGTGTGCCATAGGGTGCATGGCATTAAGTTCTTATGTGTAATTGATAACGTTGATTGTAATCCTCTACCATATTTCTCTGGCTTAGATTATAGAAAGCCCACATATGCTAGTTTTCCCCATTGGGGTTTCTAGGGAAAATCATTGTGTTTATTTGTGTTTGATTTCCTTATCTGTTAGCATGATCGACAATTAATGAGTTTATTATTGTTGCTTATAGATTAGATCTAAAATTTATTTTTCTATATATGTATGTGGGAATCTATAGAGTAGTATATTAGAGATAAGCTTAGCTCTTGTGAGTAAGTGAAAACATTAACATGGTATTAGAATGTCGTCTTTGAGAATAAATTAGGGTTTGCACATTGGTGTTCCAAAGAGTGCATAATATATCAAATCTGAAGAGAAGAGATCCGATCTGTAAGAGTATATATCATATTTGAAGAGCATAGATCATATCCGTTAGAGAGAACCCTAGATTTGTGAAATAGAGGGTTATGCATCTAGCCATATGATGTGAATATGATAAGTGTTCCTTATGGTTTTGAAGATAGGTTCACACATGCAATGGAGGGAGTTGGAAGGGTTGGGTTCTAACTCGAGCCTGGAAATTCTTTGAAGGTGGCAGGAAAGATGCATGGGCTAGAGCTGAAATATTTTCCCGTTGCATCATCTTTACGAGGATGAGGAATATAACATGGTGTTTTGAGATGGACAAAAGATTATATATTTAGAGGGAGCGACCTTCGATGCAGTAGTGAGGCATAACATAAAATAAGGCAAGTTGTACAGGTTGTTGGGCAAGCTTGTAGGTGGGTCTCGAGAGATCTTGGATGCAATTTCAATGTCAGACATAGATTGATAGTGAGTATGTAGTGTGTGGCCAACCTACGTTTGGAGGATATGAGTGGATAACAGGTTATGAGTTTGAGACAGACGAAGAGCAAGAAGCTCCAAGGATTAATAACAACAATCAATCCTCAGTTCGTAGTAGTCAAGTGGATTTGAAGTGGATTCGAGTAGTCAATCCTTAGAACAAAAAATCGAGGGAGCATCCTCAGTGAAATTTTTTGAAACCCCAACTTGGTTTCAAGTTTAGTTTCACCCAAACTGCAACATGCATAATCATTTATAATTTAAAAAAAATTCGCTATTTGCTTGAAAGACATGTAATTTTTTCAACATAAATAACTCAGAAAATTTTATGGCATCATACTTTTCACACAAAAAATTATGACAGTGAACACATGAAATTTGACTAGGAATTTTTGACCAATCGGTCCAGGATAAAACTCAGAAGGTGAAACCTGTATTTACTGAGAGATTTTTATTTCTTCAAGCAAACTAAACAAAATTTACAGCAGTACTTATCTCAACGAAATTTGTGCCAAAATATCTTTGACAGGAAGTTGTATGGATTCCTTGAAAACTATCACATGTGTGCTGTACGGACTGCACTTTTTCTTGTTGTATGGTTTAAACTTTTTTTTAAAAATTTTCTGGAAACTCATCCCAAATATTAGTCTTGAAATATGTGCCCTTACCTCAAAATTCGTGCATGTATTGATGTTGTATAGACAACAATAAATCCCTATCAGTCTTGTCTTGGAACTTGTGTCGAATATGCAGTTGTACGACCTCACACGTGCCAACAAAAACAACATTACAACATCATTAAATTCAGTGGTCACTTCAACAATCCTTCTTGATTTGTGTGCCCACCATTAATGACTGTATGACCTGCTTTAAATGCACCAATTTACCTTGAGAGTCGTTCCCACAAGAAAACTTATCATATTCTTCTTCTCTCTCTCGAGAAAAACCCTCTTCTCTTTTGCTCCTCTCCACAATCTCTTTGTGAAAGTGAACAATGATATACTCTCCATGCCTTTCCCTAGCCTTTTTGTTTGAGAAACCACCATCTCAAAATCAATGGCTTAGATTAAATTATAACTTCACAAGGTCAAAGGCCCTCATTGATGTTCACCTCTCTCATTAAATGATATTAACTCACATTTAAATAATAAATGATGTATTAAATACTCACCCACCTTTTTAATTCTCATAAAGTCACTTTTTAAATTTTCAAATAGCTGAAACTCACTTTATAAAATAAAGTCATTTTCAATTTAAAAATACTAGGGACCACATCGTTTAAAGTGTTCATGTCCGCCCCAATGCATCACAAGGTGAACAAACCATAGTTACATATATCGGCGATATCGTGATATATCGTGAGTCATTCTCCTTGGCGATATATCGCCACTTAAAAATCGCGATATTTTCGATATTTTGAATAT
The DNA here is from genome assembly GCA_001517045.1 of Pseudotsuga menziesii. Lineage (NCBI taxonomy): Eukaryota > Viridiplantae > Streptophyta > Pinopsida > Pinales > Pinaceae > Pseudotsuga > Pseudotsuga menziesii. The sequence goes on from LPNX010585913.1 coordinate 373,568, forward strand.
ATTGCGATATATTCAATATGTCGCGATATATTGGGAATATATCGGGAGATTTTGGAAAATATCGCCCTGCTAAAAAAACTTGCAAGAAATTTGAAAAAAATATTTTGAATATATCGCGACATATTGAATATGTCGCGATATATTGGGAATATATCGGGAGATTTTGGAAAATATCGCCCTGCTAAAAAAAATTGCAAGAAATTTGAAAAAAAAATTCATGGGTTAAGTTTTTGGCACTGTTATTAAAACTAAATATATTAAATTCTTAAAGTAATAAATGGGAATACTAAATTCTTGAAGTAAAAGTGGCATTCTCCTTTACTTTCATTTTCTATCCTTTTACTTAAATTTTTAACATTGCCATTAATAGTTTCGGGATGTTTGAGAGTGGTTCCAACCTCATCGGACTTGATATGCAAAAAGTAAAATTTTAGATCCCTTTTAGAATTCAAGAGACTTAATAGTTTTCAGGATTTCAAGATTTCAACAATTCCACTGGATTTTATCAAGTATGAGGGTATGGGATTGGCATTTAATCAAGCACATCAACCCATCCCTGTACCTTGATGTAGGTGGCATTGACTATTGAAATCTTTTATCATGACCTTAATAAAAATGTACCCTTCACTCATTAAACATGGTAAGTTTCATCAAAATTGTAGAGTAGTTGGACCTTCACCATAGCTTAAGTAGTTGGAGCTTCCAATTTGATGCCTAACTCATCCAAAGCACCTACATGACCCCCTACTGCTTCCAGAGGAAGAGTGGTGCCCCTTGCCTATAAAAGGGGTAGAGGGGATCGATGATTTCTACTATTTATCATTGTATCATGTAGTATCTAGATGCCTCATGAGTCATGATGATTAATTTCTTGTGAGACATTTATTTTGATCATTTGTTGTGATTTTCTATCATTCCATCAAGAACATATTTCAATATTTTCAGTTTATAACTTTATAGTCGATATGTGATTATGATCCACCATTTGACATCTTATGCATCTTATATATTAGTTGTATTTTAATATTTATGTGGAAATGTGTTTATTTGATGTTGTTGTTGCTTTAGATGTCAAAAAAATTGAAAAAAAATGTTTATTTTTGTATTTTTTAATGCAAAACGACATTTGCCGATATTTTCCGATATTTTCGCCGTTGCTGCCGATAAGTTTCATTCCGGACCCCCAGCGATATATTCGTCGACACGATATATGTAACTTTGGAACAAACACTTCCTTGGTAATTTTCAACACTCCCTCTTACCGATGAAGTTGTTCTTTACCACTCCCATCTTGTCTCTGAAATGAAAATGTGTCCATCTTCCCAAAGACTTCGTGAAAATGTCAGCCACTTGCTCAGCTCAACAACCCCTCTCTGAACATGATCTTTGATGAAACGATATCTGATCTCTTTGTTTAGACTTGTCATGGAAAACTGGATTCTTAGAGAGCCTGATGCAAATCTAATTATCACAGTATATAACTGTAGGCCTCAACCCCTAATCCAACAAGTCAAGCATAAACTTGTGAAGTCTCAATACCTCGCAACTAGCCTGACTCGCCACCATTTACTGAACCTCAGTAGAATTCGAAGCAACAGACTTTTGCTTTCTGCTGAACCATGACACCACCGTCGAGCCCCAAACTAAAGCAACTAGAAGTGCTCTTTTGGTTTGATGTGTTGCTTGCCCAATCTGAATCCGTGAAGCCAACCAAGCCCACTCCATCTGATATCTTGTAGTCTAGACCATAGTTTACTGTCTCAACAATAAATCTCAAAACATGTTTTGCAGTTACCCAATGCACTCTCCCGGGCTTCATCATGAACTGGATGAGAGTGTTCACTGCAAAACATATATAAGGTTTGGTGTTAACCAAATACATCAACGAACCAATGAGATGCTTGTATAAAGTAGGATCAACCCACTCTCCCTCATAGGTATGAAGCTTCTTTTAGTTGGTGATCATGGGTGTGGACATCGATCTGCAACCCTCCATCTGAAATCTCTTCAGAACATTAACTGCATATTGTCTTGCCTCAGGAAAACATGTCCATCCTCTTGCCACACCTCCATAGCCAAATAATAATGCATCGGCCCAAGGCCAGTCATGTCAAACTCTGAAGCAAGATCTCCCTTGCAAGCTGCAATCAGGTGATCCTCCCTTGTGATAAATAAATCATCAACATATAGTAGAAGAATGAGTGGATCATCTCCAACCACAATGAAATATAGGTTGGGATAAGCCTCACTCTTTTGAAACTCAATCGACAACAAGTATGAGTTGATCCTCGAATACCAAGCTTGAGGAGCTTGTTTCAATACAAGGCCTTTTTCAGCCTGCATACATGTCAATCTATCCCATGCAACTCAAAGCCCTGTGGTTGCTCCAAATACACCTCCTCCTGTAGAAGACCATTTAAAAATGCATTTTTCACATCCATCTAGTGGATCATTTAACCCATCTCTGCAACTATGGATATCACTGATCTGGTGGAAGAATAATGAGCAACCGACGCCTCATAGTCAACTCCTTTAACCTGTGAGAACCTCCGCGCTACAAACCGAGTCTTGTACTCTCAATACCACCATCTGTAGCATGTTTTATCTTGTACAACCACTTGGAAGTCACAACTGACTCCCCCTTTGGTTGTGGAACAATCTCCCACACATCATTCTTCAAGATGGAATTGTACTCTTCCATCATGGCATCTCTCCAAACTTGATGTGTGGTGGCCTCCTCAAAAGTAGAAGGCTCGGACTCATGCAAGCTAGTCACCACTGCCATGTAGCTGGAAAACCTCTTTGGTACTTTGCTCTCTTTAACCTCCCTCCTAGGTGGCTCCATAGACTCATAAGCTTCTTTCACAAGCTCCTTAAGCAAACTTGCCTTTCTCTTCGTAGAAGTAGCTTCCTGTGGCAGATCCTCTTCTACATCCTCATCTAACGACTGTCTCCCTGAAGACGTACCCATGGTCTGAGATCCTGTGCCAAGTGAGCCTGAACCTGAATCAAGTGATTCTGAATCACATGAAGGTGAAACCTGTGAACCTGTAATCCGAGAACTTGTCCCTTTACCAGATATCCTTGTAGAATGTGTCCTTGAAACTGATGATCCTAACATCTGTAGACCAGTCAAACCTAAGACTTGTGACCCTATACTCTGAGATGCTCTCACATGTGGAGTAGAAACATGTTGTTCCATCTTAGACTCCCGAGATCTTCTAAAGGCCCACTCCTCAAATCTCTCTTCCCTCCTCACTACAACTTTCCTATGTGTAGGAAGGTATATGCAAAAGGCCTTTGAAGTCTCATCATACCCAACAAAGATGCATTTCTCTGCAGTAGCCTCTAACTTTGTCCTCTTCTCAGAAGGGGCATTGGAATATGTAAGGCATCCGAAAATGCAGAAGTGGCCTATCTCATGCTTCTTCCCAGTGAACATTTCCTCGAGAGTATTACTCCCCAATGCACAGTGAAGACTCCTGTTCTGAACATAAACAACAATACTATAGGCTTCAACCCATATAAATAAATGAATACTATGGTCATGCAACATGGTTCTCTTTGCTCCCACTATTACATGGTTCTTTCTTTATGCAACTCCGTTATGTTGTGGAGTGTAAGGAATTGTCAACTGCCTCTTTATCCCCTCCTTTCTGCAATACTCAACAAACGTTTTGGAGATATACTCATCCCCATTGTTTGATCTAAGTGCTTTGATTCTCCTCCCTGTTTGGTTCTCCACAAGAGCTTTGAATTCTTGGAACCTCTTCAAAACTTCTTCTGACTTCTTGCTCCTTAGAAAGTAGATCTAGATCTTTCTGGAATAATTATCAATGAATGTGATGTAGTACTCAAAAATTGTCAAAGAGACAGATGACATAGGACCACACAAGTCTGAATGAATAAGATCAAGCGCTCCCCTTGATTTGGTGTCATTGCTTGGAAAAGCAGTATTTGTGTACTTTCGTAAAGCACAACCCCTACACACACCACTATGCTCTGTGTTGAAATCTGACAAACTTGTAGTCATGTCTCTCAGCATCCTCAAAGCTGGATGATGAAGATGGGCCATCCTCATGTGCCACAACTATGACGAGGTTGGAAGAGAAGCTTGTACAATTTCCCACATCTAACTCTGATGGCATATGAAGCAGATGGTCTTGTTGCCTTGGGAAAGACACAAACTCTCCCATCTAGGACATATACTCCAAAACCTCTGTCCTCAATAGTGGAAATTGAAACAAGATTCTTCTTTAGCCCAAGGACATACAAGACATCCCTCAGTGTCATGGGCTCCATGGACTCCCTCTCAAAACTGACAATCCCATGCCCAACTGCTCTCACCATTGTATCATTCCCCAACACCACCTCCAAATCCAATCTTGTCTCAATCATCTCGGTGAACATGTCTCAAACACCTGTCATATGCCTCGAAGCCCCCGTTGTCAATATACCATGTGGAAGTAGTGGTGGACGCACTAGCTGAATGCCCAACTATCAAGGAATGCTCTGTATGTTCCTCCATATCATCACTGATGGTAGATGGTTCTCTCTCCATACAAGCGCTTGTAAAGAGAGAAAACTCTCTTTCAAATCTCGCAGCATACTCATCGATCTTTGCTGCTGCTGCGAACTGTTGCTTCTTCTTATTATTTGAACAGTGCCCAACATAGTGCCTAAACTTCTGACAATCAAATTATTTTTCTTTGCTCATGTCCTTTTGCTCACTTATCTACTACTTGGTCCCACCCTTAGGAACCTTCTTAAACTTCTTCTTCCTAGCCTTTGTTACTAAAGCAACATTCTCCTCTTCGTCTTTGTTGTGAGATGTACTCCCTTGTACATTCTGCCTGTATGAAATCATCCCAAAGACGATCCCATTTGGGCACATGCTCATGAGCAGCCACTGACTCCACAAATATAGCCCATGGATTTGTCATGCCATTCAAAGTTGTGCAAACCAACTCTGCATCCAAAACTCTCTCCCCCACCACTCCAAGCTCATCTCAAACCTATGTAATCATAGTAAAGTAATAAACCATGTTCTCCCCCTTATTCTTTCGAGTACTCTTCAGCTTCTCCCTCAACACCATTTTTCGATTTTCATTGGAACTCCAGTATAGATTGGTCAAAGTTGTCCACATTTGATGAGCATAATCTTTCCCAGATATATGTGGTATCTCATGGTCTTTTATGGCATCGAGTATGATTCTCTTTGCTTTAATATCCTGCATGTACTTTAATGCCCAAACCCCAGCATACATAATCATTTTAAATAAAAAAAATTCACTATTTGCTTGAAACACATGGAATTCTTTCAACATAAATAACTCATAAAATTTTATGGCAGCCTACTTTTCACATACAGAAAATTATTAAAACCAATACACATGAAATTTGACCTAGTATTTTTGACCAATTGGTCAAGGATAAAACCCTGAAGGAAAAACCTGTTTTTTAGAGAGATTTTTATTTCTTCACGAAAACTAAACAAAATTTACAGTAGTTCTTATCTCAATCATTTCATCTCGAAATTTGTGCCAAATTCTCTCTGACAGAAAACTGTATGTATTCTTTGAAAACCGTGGCACACGTGTTATACAAACTGTACTTTTTCATGTTGTATGGTTTATACTTTTTCTGGGAACTCATGCCAAATCTCACTCTTGAAATCTGTGCCCTTTACCTCAAAATTTGTGTCTGTACAGATGTGTACTGGCATCAATAAATGCATGTTAGTATGGTTTTGGAATTTATTCCAAATCTGCAGCCGTATGGCCTCACACGTGCCATAAAAAACAATAAGACCTCATTAAATTCAGCAGTCACTTCAACAATCCTTCTCGATTTTGGTGCCCACCATTAATGACTGTACGACCTACTTTAAATGCACCAATTTACCTTGGGAGTCGTGGCCACTAGAAAAGTTCTCATTTTCTTCTTCTCTCTCAAGAAAAACCCTCTTATTCTCAAAATTGATTTTTCTTCTCTTTCGCTCCTCTCCAAATTCTCTTTGTGATATTGAACAATGATATACTCTTAATGTTTTTCCCTAGCTTTTTTGTTTGAGCAACCACCATCTCAAAATCAATGGCTCAGATTAAATTATAACTTCATAAGATCAAAGGCCTTCATTAATGTTCACTTTTTTCATTAAATGATATTAAGTCACATTTAAATAAGAAATGAGACATTAATTACTCACCCACCTTTTTAATTCTAAAAATGTCACTTTAAATTTTAAAATAACTCAAACTCACTTTATAAAATAAAGTCATTCTCACTTTAAAAATACCAAGGACCATAGCTTTTTAGGTGTTCAGGTCCACCCCGATGCATCACAAGGTGAACAAACACTTCCTTGGTAATTTTTAACCCTTAGTTCAAGTGAGTCAATGAGAGGCTACTTCTTCCAACTCTAGCAAGAGGGTGAGCTGGTATGATTTGACTCTGAGAGTGGCGAAGGAGCGAGATGAGACATCTCAGAGTAAGAGAGTTAGGAATAGGGTGATGATTCAGTCTGTGAACAACTTCAGAGGTAGTTTGGAGCATAGTTCCAGAGGGAGTCTAGAGCATGGATTTGTGTTAGTGACAGAGGGAGGGGGTGATTCTTCTTTAGAGAGGACATTGATGGAGGAGCCTCGCGAATGATCAGATCAGAGTGCAATAGATGCAACCAGTTTAGAGGTAGCACTTGCAGTAGCAGAGGGCTTGATAGATCCGGGTGCCAGAAGGAATTCCCTCGCTAAGAGGGAGTGTTGAGATTTGTATCTCGGGATGTCCTTCATGCAGTCATGCCTAGCATGAAGGGAGATTAGTAGAGTAGGCATGGATGTAGGGTGTGAGAAACACTCTAACTACTGGCATGGATCCAGTGGTGGAAACATGCACACATAGTTTATGAGACTTGTACCAGTTGCATGCAAGGAGTGCACGATGCATTATATTTTAATGCAGTAGTGTGATTTGCATGGTGCATGTGCTTGAGGTTTGCATGAGAAGTGCAATTTTTTAATGTAGAAGTGTGATTTTGCATGGAGCTCAAATTAGGGATTTGGAACCCTAATCAGTCACAGAAACTATTAAATGGAGGCAAGAGTCGGAGAGGTGAGGTGCACTTACTAAGATAGGGGGGCACATTTCTTGAGGGTGCACTTCTCAGAGAGGGAACATGCTTGAGGCTAAGAGGGTAGAGAGAAGTGAGGCATATTCTTCAGAGACTGAGGAGAGGGTGCCTTGATCATTCAAAGATTGAGTGACAGTCAAATGACGCATTCCAAAGAGAGAAGGGCACATTCTTAAGTAGCTGAGATAAGAGAGGAATACTGGGGCACATATTTCAGAGACTGAAAGGGGCACACTTCCCTAGGCAAAGATTAAGACCATATTGCATAAGAGATCAGAGAAGACAGAGGGAACACTTGGCAGTTTGGTCACATGTGTGCTAGATTACTTTAGAGACAAATTCAATTGTTGAAGAATTTTTTGAGAGATCTAGCACAACTTTCCAAGGCATCATGTTATTCTGTGTAATTGAAAAGTTGATTGTAATCTCTCATATTTCTCTAGCTTAGACTATAGAAATTCCACAGATGTTATTTTTTACCATTGGGTTTTCCAGGGTAAATCATTGTGTTTATGTGTTTGATTTCCAGTTTTGTTGCGCTTATAGATCAAATCTGATTTTTTTCTTCTATGTATGTATCTGGGAATCTATAGAGTAGTATATTAGAGATAAGCTCAACTTGTGAGTAGGTGAAAAATTAATGTGCATCACGTGATGCTCACAAGGGTTAAGACGTGAGATTGATACTAGTAAAATGAATCACATAGCATCAATGACACCTATGGGGCTTGCACTCGATAACCAAGACTTCCTAGTAGAAAGGCCCAACTTTTCTCCTTGGGAATTCATTGGTCGTGGATTTCCCCCAATTTTTTTGGAGTTGGTTCAAGGAAATTAGCTCTTAACGCATGTCTTTCCCACATCATGAGCAACATGAATGTGTTCCTCGCCTACGGGGTCATGGTTCATCAAGTTCCAACATGGCCATTCCATTGGCTCCAAAACTTGATTAATAAGGTCAAAATTTGTCTTTTACATCTTTTCTATCATGGGGACAAGTGGCAATATTGTATCTTGCACATTTTCAAAATGAAATACTAACCACGTCTTAGTCATCAATCCTAATCTATACTTAGTCAATAATCAAAATTTTGTGAATCGTGTTATGGTCTGAGACTAGCAAAATTTCGTGCTGATTCAGCTTCAACCTTCTACTATAAACCAGAGAAGAAATAATTTAAAGAAGATTCAAGAAAATAACATGTAAAAAGCCAGCAGATAGAAGAAACCTTGTGAATTTGCTTTCCATGAATCCACTGTGGAATCGACTCAGCCACTGTAAAGATACGATTTGCAATTGAAATCAAGCTTGATGTTGAGCTTGACTCTTGTAGCGTTATATAGGTAAAAAACATCCTCACTTGATAAAATTTATCCATGTTTTTCTCAAATATGGACAAAATCAAGTAAAAAACTTCCCCAATTGATTAATTGTCCACAAACCCAAATCTAGGACGAACTATGTCCAATTTACCCCAATCGAGGTCGAAGTAAGACTAGTTTACCCAAAGATCCGGAGAAATACCAAAATTCTAACCTATTATCCATAAATCTGGGGCGAAATACCAAATTTTCAACCTATTATCCATAAATCTGGCGAACCATCTTCATTTCTCCTCCCAATCAGAAAAATTCGGGCAAATGTGGGCAAATATCTCCTCCCAATCAGAAAAATTCTGGCGAATGTGGGCAAATATCTCCTCCCAATCGGAAAAATTCAGGTGAATGTGGGCAAATATCAATATTTTCGTGGGCTAAATTTCATTTCCCAGTTTTTCCCTCTTTCGGGATGAAGGCGATTCAACTTGGGCCAGCTATATATAAAATAAATAATGGGCTAATTTATTAAATGAAATAAAAACATTTTAATATAAAAATTAGCCCACCTTTTTTTGGGTACCCCTTAAAATTCGCCATTGGGCTAAAATTCGCCCTTAAAATCATCCCTGTCTATGAGTATGGATTTCATTATGGGTATGCCAAAAGATCAGGAGGGACATGATTCTATCTTTGTATTTGTTGATAGATTCACTAAGATGGCACATTTCATTCCATGCTACAAGACTAGTGATGCTACACACATTGCTAACTTGTTTTTCAATGAAGTTGGGAAACTACATGGTTTACCTAGAATCATTGTATCAGACAGAGATGTGAAGTTCACAGGTCATTTCTGGAGGACCTTGTGGAAGAAGTTGGGTACCAGACTGAACTTCAGTTCAGCATATCACCCACAGTCCGATGAATGGACAAAGGTAGTTAATAGGAGTCTGCGGAACATGTTGAGAAGTCTGATTGGAGAAAGTCCTAAGCAGTGGGACAAAGTATTAGCTCAATCCGAGTTTGCTTATAATGATTCACCAAACAAAAGTATAGGGGCGAGTCCATTCCAAATTATGTATGGAATGCATCCAAGAGGAGTGTGTGAACTTCGTGACTTAGGTTAACTAGAGAAGAGGAGTGCTGATGGAGAAGATTTTGCAACAAGGATCAGTGAACTGCAGGAGCAAGTTAAAGTAAGGTTACAGTAGAGTAAAACCAGTTACCAAGGCCAGAGCAGATTCCAAAATGAGAGAGAATAACTATGAAGTAGGATATTTGGTATTAGGATATCTAAAGAGAGATATATTTCCACAAGGAGAGTATAACAAGATGAAGACGAAGAAGATTGGACCCTGCAGGATACTCAGAAAATTCTCAGCAAATGCTTATGAGTTAGATATTCCTACTAGAGTGGGTATTTCACCAATCTTTAATGTTGCAGATCTATATCCTTATGTAGCAGGTGACACATGAACCTTTAAAGAAGGTGAATATCCTACTGAATATTTGCAATGGGTGGGGCAGATGGCTATGGCACAACCATTGGAAGTTTAGGCCATTTTGGACTCTAAAGTGGTAAAGAGTACAAGAAAGAAGGACTATCTAGAGTATTTGGTCAAATGGAAGAAGCAACCAATAGAGGACTCTACTTGGATGAGCGTTGTAGAGTCGGAAGCCAAGGGTTTCACTGTAGCTAATCTAATGAATAGGGGTTCATAAATTTTCATCCTTGTGAGTCTGATGTAGAAGCATCGTGGCATGCCATCCATGTGATGAGTTGGTCACATGATGTGGCATATTTTGTTGTTTTTTCGAGTTAGAGTTTGTTAGCATTAGTAGGAGTGATTACGTATCATGACTCCCTGCGTGGAGATCAAGCCACGGTTTGTTTATTTTTGGACAGGGACATTTGATCATGCTATGTCTTTGTTTGTTTTCAGTTGGAGGACCACTTGAGTTGTAGGAGGTTACAATTTAGGTTAAATAGACAACTTAGAGAAGGGAGAAGGGTTCTTCTCTTCAATATTAAAATTTCGAGTTGCAGAGAGACAGATAGACCTGTGTCTGATTCCGATTGTAAATATTTTAATAGATTGAAGAAGAGAGCCGACTGTGTGTTGGGGTGTTTGCTTAATAGAAGATTAACTGTACATTTGCAGAGTATTTGGCCTAGTTTCATTTATTGTTTTGAACTGTGAATTCGTGAAGGGCCGACTTTGGCAGTTTCCTGAACATCTGTGTATCTTTAAGAAGTTATGGATTCAAGTGTTAAATTGTTGATTGAATGAATGAAATTAGTCGTAGATGCATGTGTTGAAGTGTTGAAGTGTTCGGATAATTAACCTTTGAGATTGCAGGCTGGATTGATCGATTCCATGATCAATCGACGCAGCGCGCAGACTTTTACCTTAACTAGTTTTTGCACAAAATGAACCGCGGAGATTGAGTCCTCAGGAAAATATCCGATGGCCATAAAATTTGTGGGGGAAAGAGTTGCGGAGGGCCAGTGTCGAAAAGTTGGTTGCACATCCCGCATCCTACATCCCACTATTCGGGTACACAGGGTACTCCCAAAATACCGAACACCAAGAGCAGCCACTCACACAAACAGATCACAGATCAATACACCAATGTTTTTCACGTGGTTAAAACCCTCGAGAGGGAAATAGTCCACGTCCCCAGCCAAATAGCTACTTGGAGCAATTTATTATGCAAAACAAAGAAAGTTACATTAGCTTCTCATAATTGATCAACTAGCCAAAGACCCTCCATGCTCTTTAAATAGAGATCATAAACCAATTGGGTGTTAAGCCATGGATCAATGGTAGGTATGATCTAAGATAAGTTGAACCGTCGGATCACTTTATGTCCATAACATATCGTGACCGTCGGATTAGAATATTTACAAATGCATACTAATGCATACTAAAGAAACACACTTTACCTAACGGATATATTACACAAGTTTATCTTAACTAACTCCTAAGTGTATAAATATCCTAACATCCTCCCTTAAGAGCAACTTGGGATAGGATTGAAGGATTTACAAAAGTGACACTGTTAGGAGAAGGAAGGAGGCATTAGAGCCTATCCCCGCTTAAGGACACATTCCTGAACTCCTAACGTAGATCGAAGTTTAGAAAAAATTCGCTTCTGTAAGAGACTTGGTGAAGATGTCTGTAACTTGATCATCTGTAGGGCAGTAGAGCATTTCCAGAACACGATCATGAACAAGATTTCTAATGAAGTGCATGTGTAGCTCAATGTGTTTGCTGCATTGATGTAGAACTGGATCTTTGGAAAGCTTGACGGCACTTTGATTATCGCACCAAAGTGGAGTAGGTTGTTGCTGCTCGAATCCAAACTCTGAAAGGATCTGTCAAAGCCATAAAGCTTCCTGACTGGCATTAATTGTGGCTCGATATTCTGCTTCTGCTGAAGAAAGAGCAAGAGCTTGTTGTTTCTTACAAGCCCAAGTGATAGGTACATATCCCAAACTGAAAACATAACCTGTAGTAGAATTTCGACCATCAGCATCGTCGGCCCAATCTGAATCAATGAAACCAATCAACAAAGGTTCCCCCCTGTACTGTAATGAATCCCAAACTGAATTATACCTCGAATATATCGAAGTATTCTTTTTGCTGCTTTCCAGTGACTTTCATGAGGTGTTTGCATATAACGGGCAACACGACCAACAACAAATGAAAGGTTAGGACGGGAATGAGTCAAGTATAAGAGACTACTAACAAGCTGTCGATACAAGGTGGCATCTACTTCAGGGGAAGTACAAGTGGCAGAAAGTTTGACTCCAGACTGGAAGGGAGAAGGGGTTGGTTTACAATCTTCCATGTGAAAGCAACGAAGAAGGTCACAAGCATACTTAGACTGGGAAAGAAAGATTCCTTCTTTGGTTTGCAAGACTTGGAGACCAAGAAAATAATGCAAATTTCCTAAGTCTAACATTTCAAAATTTTGCTTAAGACTGGATTTCACATGGGTTAAAAGTTTAGGGTTACTACCAGTAAGGATAAGATCATCAACATAAAGAAAAAGTATGATGAGATGGCTTCCTAATTTCTTGGTATAGACATTGGGGTCAGAATGGCATCCAGAAAAACCAGTGTCAAGGAGAAAGCTATCCACTTTGGCATACCAAGCTCTAGGAGCTTGCTTAAGGCCATATAAAGATTTCTTAAGGCGACAGACAAGGCTAGAGTTATTTTGAACATATCCAGGAGGTTGTTCCATGTAAATTTTCTCCTGTAAATCACCATGTAAGAAGGCAGACTTGACATCCATTTGATGGACTTCCCAATTATGTAAGGCTGCAAGGGAAAGAACAAGGCAGATCGAGTTCATTTTTGTGACAGGGGCAAAGGTTTTATTGTAGTCAATCCCTTCAACTTGGGAAAAACCTTTGGAAACTAACCTTGCCTTAAGTCTTTCAACACTTCCATCTGATGCATACTTAGTTCTGTAGATCCATTTACATCTAACAAGTTTTCTTCCTTTTGGAAAAGGAACAAGATCCCAAGTATCGTTCGCTATTAAGGAACAATATTCTTCATCCCTTACATGTAATTTACACAATTTATGGCTCAGCCCAATATTGAAGAATTAGTCCCTTAGATTGGATCATACAATTTGCCATTTCTTTTAAAGTGCGGTTCTTTCATTCTGCTAAACCATTTTATTGTGGTGTATATGGAACAGTGTGTTGTTGTTGGATTCCTTGTTCAGTGCAGAAAGTAGTGAATTTTTTGTTAACATATTCTCCTCCATTGTCAGATCTTAACTTAATAATTTGGTGACCAGATTGTTTTTCAACAAGGGCCTTGTAGGCCAAGAACATGTTAAATACTTCGCTCTTAAGTTTTAGGAAATAAACCCAAGTTCGTTTGGCGTAGTCATCAATGAAAGTTAAGAAATATTTGAAACCAGAAAAGGAAACAGATGGAAGAGGACCACACAAGTCACTATGCACAAGCTCCAAGGGAACTGAGGCGTGCCAAGAGGCACGTTTGTCAAAACTGTCCCGACGATGTTTTTCGAGTACACAATCGGAACAAACACCATCCTTGCAAGATACCATCGGAAGACCAGTCACCATATTGTCTTTACATAGTTGTTGCAATGAGCGATAATTTAAGTGACCAAATTGCTCATGCCAAAGTTCGTTCAAGTTATCACTATGAGAAACAAAAACTGAAGGAAAAGGTGATGACCCAAAGTTGTTAAATTTGTACAACCTGGTAATATCATCAACAATTCCGGTAGCTAGAACATGTTGAGGATCTTTAAAATCCTTGATTATAACTTGGTGAGGTGTAAACGTCACAATTTTATCTTCACCAGAACGAGTGATTTGATAGACTGACAATAAATTGCAAGAAATTCTTGGAACACATAGTACATCACTAAAATGACCATTTTCTACTGGAACTGTTCCAGATCCTACAACACTTAAAGAACTATCATCACCAACAAATATTTGTTTGGTGTTACATTCATTAATATTAGAAAAGATGGCTTGATCCTTATCCATATGATAAGATGCTCCAGAATCAATGAGTCATTCATTTGAAGTAGAAGAAGAAGATGCAGTATAAGAGTAACCAGAAGCACAAAGTGCATGTCCATGAGAGGTAGATTCTGAAGACGAATCTAGGCTGATGTGATGCTTCTTCATTGTTGCTTCTAAGGCTTCCATCTTCTTAAAACACTTAGATTCATCATGATTATCTTTCCCACAAAAATTGCAATGACGCTCAGTCTTCTTTCCTTTGGGCTTGGATCCTTTGTCATTTTTTAAAGAAGGAGTTGACTGAGAGGGTTTGGGACAATAAGGCTTTCCCAGATGTATCTGAATTGTTAATTATTCCAAGATGAATGAGCTTATCTTGCTCTCTAATTAAGGAATCACAAAAGGACTCAAGACTAGGCTCTTGATAACTAGCTGCATTCAAGGATTCTTTCATGGAGTAAAATGTAGATACAAAAACAGAATATGCAGGTCCAAGTTTGGAAAGAATATGATAAATACATTGTTTGTCTTCTTTCTTAATATTGCATTCTTTACATAAGAGTTTAAGAGTTTTATACTTAGATAAATAGTCTTAAATGCATGAAAAATCACTTGGATTCAAAGAAATCAACTCATTCTCAAGTTGATGCCCTCTAATTTCATTGTGTTTACCAAACACAGATTCCAATTTTTTCCAAGCTTTATCAGGTTCATCAATTTCAGATATGTGGAATCGCAAATCAGTAGAGATTGACATCCCAATCAATTCATGAGCTTGATCACATATATTTTCCCATTTTATTTTCTTATCATCATCAGTGGGTTATGTTTCTTTCTTTGAGGTAATTCTAAAAAGTCCCCTACTTCTTAGAACATCCTCCATACGAGATTTCCATGAGAAGTAGTTAGAACTGGTAAGTATAATATCACAAGGGGCGGCCATACTTGAAAATAATGGCTGAAAGAACATAAACTAACTGCCTGGATGCAAAGAGCTCAAAAAATTAGGCCGTTTTAAAAAACGGCACTAAAAACTGATTCCGAATGATGAAGTTTTCCGTTGAAGATGTCCCCAATAGTGACGTGGCAGATATTAACTTAACCAACTAAAAAAAAAAACCCCTCTTCTCAAGATCAACCTTTGACAATCACTTTACAATAAAGTTGCTTTAAAGTGAATCACTTTTGTAAAATAAGTGATGTTCACTTTTACAATAATGTTACTTTAAATAGTGCGGCAATAAATTAAAGACTTAAGCGACTCATTTTTTATTTTATTTTATTTAAGTGAGATGCACTTTTACAATAAAGTAACTTGAAAATAAAAATTGCATGCACTAAAAAATAGCTTAATAAGACTTGAACTCAAGACCTGTTAAGGAATAAAGCGCCTTTGGACCAAGTGAGCTAAGTTTAAAAGGTATATAAAAGAATGAAAAGAGGAAGGGGTTTTTTTTTTTTTTTAACTCTTCTTTCTCGTTCTCCATGCTTGCCTTTTTTTCCTGCAAATTACAAAAAAAAGAAAAACAAAAACAAAACAAAAAAAACTTTTCCACACTATGGGGTTAAATATTGGTTAGCTTGCTCGGAAAGTCTACGTTTTCAAGTTTTCTCATTGTTTCTGATTCGCCGTGATCGCACAAGGTGCATGGCAAAGAGCATACGTAGCCAATAAGACAAGAAAAAAAACTTTCTCTTTCTGTTTCTGATTCGCCGCTATCGCGCAATGTGCATGGCAAAGAGCATACGTAGCCAGGGAAGGAAATAGTCCGAGACTAAAACAATAAAGATCTAATAATAAAACCGATAAAATATGAGATATTATAA
Source organism: Pseudotsuga menziesii (assembly GCA_001517045.1). Taxonomy (NCBI): domain Eukaryota; kingdom Viridiplantae; phylum Streptophyta; class Pinopsida; order Pinales; family Pinaceae; genus Pseudotsuga; species Pseudotsuga menziesii. Next base: position 389,374 of record LPNX010585913.1, read on the forward strand.
AAAAAAAATCAAATCCGTCACTATAACATTATACCTTCAGAATTGTTGAAATGGGTGTTTCTGGAACAAACAGAAACAGTTTTCGATGAATCGAAAACTATTTCCCAATGGAAACGACGCTTCGGGCCCAATGGAAGAGCTCCCACGGGCCACAAATGCGCAGAAACTCCAGAACTAGAAACCCTTTCAAAGTTTCGGCAACATCGGTTCTAAATCTTGATCACAAACGAAAGCGGCTCTTCATAAATGCTTGGATACCATGTTCGGGTACACAGGGTATTCCCAAAAGATCAAACATCAAGAGCATCCACTCACACAAACAGATCACAGATCAATGCACCAATGTTTGTCACATGGTTAAAACCCTCGAGAGAGAAATAGTCCACGACCCCAGCCAAATAACTACTTGGAGCAATTTATTATGCAAAAGAAAGAAAGTTATATGAGCTTCTCATAATCGATCAACTAGCCAAGGACAATCCATGCTCTTTAAATAGATATCATGGACCGATCGGGTGTTAAGCCACGGATCAATGATAGATATGATCTAAGAGAAGTTGAACTGTCGGATCACTTTATGTCTAGAACATATCATGACCATCGGATTAGAATATTTACAAATGCATACTAATGCATACTAAAGAAACACACTTTACCTAACGGATATATTACACAAGTTGATCTTAACTAACTCCTAAGTGTCTAAATATCCTAACACCCACAACCCGCTTGCGGACTGAGCTGTTGTGGAAGGAAAGTTGCGGGGGAGCAACTTCGAGACGTTGGTCGTGCATCTTGAATCCCGCTTTTTGTGTGCGGGAATCCCGTTGCGGGAGCAAAATTGCGAGGAGTCACTTTTAGCGTAGAATTTGGCCGAGGGCCAAATTTGGTGGTCCTGCTAAGTGTAAGAGACACCAGATCTTGGAGGTCTTGGTTGGTTTGGCTGTGGTTGATCTGACCCTGCACCATCTGTTCACGGTCATTGACAATTACAGACTTTTAAATTATGAGAAAAATTCAACAACATCCTGGAAGCAACGTTTTATTTAACTCTAAAAAAATTCAAACTAAAAGCAACAAAACCATAAATTAATGGAGATGGACGGTTAGACCTTATCGATGTCACGCATCACCGCTTTCTTGACATTCTTGTGTCGTAATACCTCCCGGACTGTGGATCCTTTGCCGCTTCCCATGATGAAAATGCTTTTGAGGCTGAAATCACACATCATAACTACAAATTAGACACATGAGAACCAAGTCTTTGCCGACATTTGAAGGGATACAACTAAGGGATATTACTAGATGCAAATTACTTAATTACTTACTTTGGGTGGAAGACGAGCGTTTGATGCACTAGTAATTTGTGATAGATAAACTCGTCCACTTCTGCGCTGTGCAACTTTCCGTCTATAACAAGCGCATGTCTGCAAGAGCAAGCAAGCCTTATTGATGTTCAAATAAAAGGTAATTCATAATCTTTATTTTATATATTTCTAGATAGTGTACTACGTATATTTACCTTGCCGAATGGTTTTGTATCGAGCAACTCTATATCCTGCTAATTGCTCACTACAGAATGAAGAATGCTGCGAAGACATTAATATTCATTATTTAGTGAAAAAAAACATTTGTCTATGTATATATCCACATCCAAGCTCGTAAATATCTGCGGTGCCAAAGCAGGTTTACAAAATTTACTTATTTTGCGCATTGTCTTCAATTTCTTCTTCATACCAAAAGCAACGGCGTAGTCCGTCTCTGAAAGCGCGGTTTCGAATCTCAACACTCCATTGGAAACAACCGCCATGGTAATCCCGTTGTCGTTCTCGTTAACATGATGAATTGAATGACCATTAGTAGTTCCGTTCTTGTTAACATATGCATCACTATATGAATGTTTGTTTCCATTAATGGAAAATTCATTGTTGTTGCTTCCCCATTTTATATGTTGTAAAGTTGGGAGAAGTCAAAAGGAAGCAAACAAATGCTAGAGATGTTGGAAGCACAGAGTAAGAGCGAAGGGATAATTTGAAGACGAGAAAGGAATAGGGTTCTTATAATGGCGGGAAGGGGTGCTCATAACATTATAGTTTTATTATGGTGTGAGAACATATCGACCATTACAAAGAAATTTCCCGAACAAATCCATTCTCTAGCCTGCCATGCGAAGGGTAAAAGGTGAAGACATGCCAATGGTTAATGCATGCAGATTACGAGGGCTACATCCTGACTCCATTCTCTGGAAACACACATGTTTTTAAAGCTTGTAGGCACCAGGTTGTGAATAACATTGGGAAATACACCAGCATTTAATGATTGCAGACTATCTTGATGATGGCATGGACAACCTGGTTTAGTTCATTAATATATTGATCTCTCGAACCCCATCCAACCATATATGTATCATCCATTATATACTAAAACTTTGTTATAAAAAATTATGATGGGTAAGTAAGGCTCTTGAAAATTCAAGTCTTACGTTAGGTTACCCTGCCAATGTGGGAAGTAGAGATCGAGGTGCTCACATAAGCAGCCAAACACCAATCAACATTCAAATAATTGTATTTTTTTAATTAGATTTAATAAAAAATATTACAAACTTTAGAAAATTGATTTATTTTTAGAAATTCAAATATTTAATTTATAATTAATTTTTTATTTAAATAAAAAAATTGCTATAACTTCAAATATTTGAGGAAGGGTGAACATTAAAACTTTATGAGAAATTCCTTAACCAAAAAGTTAAATTCGTCATGAAAAATGAGCATCAAGGAGCATTTAAGTCATCAAAATCATTTGGAGGTTGTTTATGTCTTGGGCCACACCAACCTTTAAGTGTCTCCTCCCAACTACCTTGTGGTTTATAACTTAGGTTTCCATGTAGAACGAGGTTTGTCAATATCAATTGTGCTAGTAGGATTTAACTAAAGCAACTTTCTATTAAGATGTGGCAAAACAAAGAATGTATCGAACCACCTTACAAGAAACAACTATTGCAAAGTATAGTGAAGGGATCAACATTTCGTATGTAGGTACTATAATATTGATCTATGCATTTCATTAAGGTTTCAATGGTTAAGTAATAGAGGAGTTTTTTTTTTTTTCAGAAGGAAAAAAGTCTGACCTTGATATTCATTAATAGAATCAAAGGGCATCTTATTGTGCCATCCCAGAGTATGGGTTACAATCAAGAAATGGCTNTTTTTTTTTTTCAGAAGGAAAAAAGTCTGACCTTGATATTCATTAATAGAATCAAAGGGCATCTTATTGTGCCATCCCAGAGTATGGGTTACAATCAAGAAATGGCTAGGAAAAAGTTCTGATCTACTATATACCAAGAACAAGTCTCAACACAACTGAGCTGCATTGGGGGGATCAATGATCATTCAACTCAAATAGAAATTGCCAGTCAAAGAAACATATGGATTACTGTCCATCTTCACCATCTCTACTGTGAACATATCTACACAGAGCTGCTATTTGAATAGGCCCGCTCCGAATCAACCAAAAAGGTGCCAAAAAATAAGGGAGAACAATGCTCCTGCACCTAGCTCAAAAGAGCTTGCAATTGTCATGAGAGACCAAAAGGCCTTCAAAATGTTCAGTATAGAAACTAGTACCAGGAGCCAAAGAAAGGGCAGTCTTCGATAGACTATCTGCGAGCTGATTATGTTCATGGTAGATATGGGAGAAAGACAAGTGAATGAAGAAGGTGCAGAGTTTCCTGATATCCCTGCACCAGTGACTGAGATCAGGTTGAGAGAGGGAATCAGTGCCCTTAGCCCAATTAATAATGACAGAAGAGTCTCCCAAAATGTTAAGTGTGGGTATCTCCATGACCTGGGCAATATGCAGAAGAGCCCAAAGCCCTATTAGTTCTGCTTTAGTATTGGTGCATGTTCCAACCCCCAATGCAAAATCAAAGGAATGAGACTCGTTTAGTAATACGCAGATGCCAACTCCTCCAATGTTTTTTGCCGATGCTCCATCAAAGAAACCACAGGGATAGGCTAGGGAGGGGCCCGAGCCTAAGACTCTGAGCTTTTTAGCCTTTTTACAGGGAGGTCGGTACAACTGTGAGAGGTTTGAAATATGATGTAATATACTCAAGACAGACATCTTTTTTCCTTCAAAAATGTATAAATTCCTTGCTTTCCAGATGGCCCACATCACATAAAATGGAAGGTAGCTACAGACCGAGTACTTGGTGAATCTTTCTATCCAGTTCCCCAGATAAATGCAGAGATTATCGTTCTAGGAAGGGGGAACGAAATGGTACTGTTCACTTAGCTGATTACGAATACTCTTCCATACATAACAAGAAGAAAATAAATGCTGAGTACTGTCTTCGTCTGCACAACAGAGTGCACAAATACCCGGCCCAATCCAACCTTTCTTTTGAAGATTGTCCCACGTAAGAACTTTATTTTCCAATACCAGCCAAATAAAACAACTGATTTTAATGGGAAAAACTCCAGACCAAATGTGAGCTAGTAGACTGTTACCTGCTGAGAGAGAAAATGATTGAGCAATACTATCATAAGCAAGCTTAGCAGATACCGAACCATCTGTTATGTTATGATCCCAGACAAGAGTATCAGACAGAGGATTGAGCCTGATCCTGTCGAGTTCCGGACCCCTCGTGTAACTATCCCAAGCAATCTTCCATTCACCTACAATGTAGAGATCCTCAGCAGTGTACCAATATTGATGCAAGCCCGATATTATATTACGAGCTTGAGAGAGAGTCGTGATGTCAAGGTCCTCCAGGTAATCTTTGAGCCCTGGGAGATAATGAGGAGATTGTGCACCGATAATAGGGTCAATGCCCACAAGGACATCGAGACCATTACCAACCTGCCATGCAAAGCATCTTCCTAGCCATGGCAGTGTTTGTAAAAAACCTTTCCAAATTATTGAAACACCACGGACTTTAAAAAAATTTCCTCTGAGCCATGCTGCCATCGAGTAGTTCTTCAAGTATTTACCAATAAGCACATTGTGCCACAACCCGTGATTTTGTAAAACCATCCAGAAATTTTTGGTTTTTAAGGCGATACTGAACCAATGGAAGTTTTTAATGCCCCAACCTCCATACTCTTTCGGCCAGGAAATTTTCGACCAACAGGATAAATGATACCTGTTTTTAGTTCCAGAGGAGCCCCATAAGAAAGCAAATGTAAGACTTCTTAACTTGTTTAAGATAGTAACAGGTATGGGTGCAAGTCCCAGCCAATAAACCGGTATGCTGGACAATACCGCTTGGACAAGTATCAGACGACCACCCAGTGAAAGAAACTTGTGGGACCAGTGAGAGATTCTTTTTTCAAATTTCTGTATCAACCAATGCCAGTCACTGATCTTGTACCCTGACAGTTTAAGGTAATATCCAACGTGCTTGAAACCTGTTGCAATAGGCTCCATTTTATATGGCAATACTCTTGCAATATCAGCAAGTGTGCCTTTGTCCACATTGTTGAAGAGGATGCAAGATAAGTAATAGAGGAGTTTGTATTTCATGAAATGTAGGTCATTAAAATTTGTAATGTTTATCTTATTTCAAATAAATAATGAAAGGAAGATTTATGGGAAAAGAAAGTAAATTTAACAAAGGTTTTATTGATACTTTGTAGTTGATTAAATACTATTAATAAAGTTTAAAGAAATCATTTTAAGGGTTCTTATATTAATTAATGTATGTTTTTATTTAATTTTGTTGTTTAAGGATAATAATGAATGGTTATATAGATTATTAATCAATTCAAACAATTAAGTTTACACTTCTTCAATTAGATTTCTTTAGTAAGTGTGACAACTCAAGTTTTAATGTTACAATTAATTTTTTTTTTAACATGTAATTATTTACACCTCCCTCTCTTACTCATAAGCAAGAGCAAGAGCGAGATTTTTGTTTCGACTCATATCAACAACAATTAGCTCATAAAAAGTGAAACATAACATAAACAAGATTTGATCTTGGATGAAGAAAATAACATTTATACTCCTTTATCACTCAAGCTAAGCTCAATATCCTTTTATTTAATTATTTTTATTAAAAAACAATATTCCAACTACTTCTAAATAACACCATGTAATCAACATAAATAACAAAGACCTAACAAGTTGGAATTGATATGAATTGAATCTCAAGCTAATCAAATCCAACTCAAACCATTTTTATAGGACCATTTAAACATTTTTTTTTTTCAGTCGAAAAAAATACATTCCTTGGTATTCATTGAATCAAAGGAACCTTTTACATCTTCAAGTGAAGTGCCAAAAAACTGTTCATGTACAGCAGTATGTGCATGTACAGCAGAAATAATAATCAGTCCTACCTGTGTATATCAGCAATACAATCCAATCAGCCCAACAGTCATAAGTAAATAACAAGTAAATACATAGAGTCTCAATACCCCTCCACAGAAACATAAACTTATAGCACTTTGGGTTCACTACCTAAGAAAACCCTCTCATAGGAAGACAATCAAGTACAGTCATCAATGTTCCTAAAGAACATAACAGGAACCCAAAAACCTGATCCAAGGAGGGAGTGATACTCAAGTAAATCAGTAAATATATGTTCCACATATAACTTGTATGTTTCTCACAAAACAGGAGAGAGAAACTGAAGTAAAAAGTGCATATACTAAAAGATCTGTGCTGAGCTTTCTCCAATAATCTCATTCCCATAAAATTCTTTAAGTATGAGATGTCCCGGTGCCAAAAGCAGTCCCTCCTTAGATAAGATATCTGCCCTCCTGTTATGTTCCCTATAAACATGACTGAGATCCACCCACATAAATGAGGATATGAGAATCCTAGTGTTGTGGCACCAGGCCTCTAGATTCACCATATCCAGGGCAGATTCCATTTTTGCCCACTTTATAATCACAGAGGAGTCGCCAAAGATATGTAGGTAAGGTAACCCAATGTCCTTGGCGACCCATAGTGATGCCCAAAGTGCTAAGAGCTCAGCTCTAGTATTGGTTTCTCCTGCCACATCCGAGCTTGAAGGCAAGATGGTGAAGTTCATTCAGCCATATAACAAAACCAGCACCCCCCTCTTCTTTAGCGGCCGCACCATCAAAAAATACCGAAGGGTACTTAAGTGAAGGAAAATTCCCAATATTCCTGATCCTGTGCTTTTGTAACAGAGGTGGCTTATAGGTCAAAAAATCATCATATATAATGTATATCAATCTATTCAAGTATGGTTCCTGTTCTTCAAAACATAATATGTTCCTTGCCTTCCAGATATGCCAGACTAAGAAGAATGGTAAATACAGTAAATATCCCTTCCTAGCAATCCAGCAGTTTAATATTTCCAGAAAGGTATGACCACACCAGTCCAGGTGCACATTTAAAATACTGCTTAGGCCACCAATTACCTCCTTCAGGAAATTACAGCTGACAAAAAGATGTTCTACCGATTCTGCCTCCTCCTTGCAGAGGTAGCATCTATTGGGCCCATACCATCCTTTTTTCCTTAAGGTATCCCAAGTATTAATTTTTTTATTACAAGTGAGCCACACAAAACATTTGATCTTGAGAGGAAGATTAAAGAGCCAAATCTTCATCATAATATCAGTATCCAATACATATTTGTAATTTTTGACAATAAGATCATAGGCTTTCCTAGCTGTCACTATACCCCTCTGTTCATCAAACATCCAAAGCAATCTGTCTTCTGAATTAATAATCCTTATACCCCCATGAGTCAGACCAGCAACATATGAGGACCAATGTTCAGCCCAGCACCCACCCAAAAGTAGGTCCGAGGCAGAGTACCAATCAGTCCCATCCAATCTAAAACCATCCAGATTTTGTGCATGTGCTAGATGAGTTA